>OY282468.1:4907776-5507776 GCA_958295575.1 Leucania comma | reverse complement strand
TGTACTTAGTTATTTGTCTGAATTCCCAATAGGCCAAGTTATAACTTAATTAAAAGTATAGCTGCACCCAATAACTTCATAATAATAGTGGTTGGGTGTCATTTGTCAGGGGTCGAGGGGTGACAGTTAAGTTCCCTTTGACAGTTGTATTGATTATGTGATCATAGAGAAATTGGATCACTTTTAATAGGACGCCAATTTGAAATTGGTCCTTTTATCCATAAAATTGTTTGCTGAAAATAATACAATAGATCTGCTGGCTAATCAAAACAGGTTCGAATTTCAAACAAATAAAAAAAGGCGATAAATTCGTTTGCGTCAAATGAGAGACAATAATTAAAAAATAAAAACAGCATATAATCTTATAACATAAATGCGGAAATCACTGTTTTGCTCTTATTTCAATACCTACTTATTTTAAAATACTTGATAAAGTTATGAAATTATGACTTGTGAAATTTTTACTAGTATCATTAATATTTACTGTTGGAGTAAGAATGTTAATCTAGATAATGTGGTATATAGGACTAGGATCAACGAATGGGTCTGCATTAATTGGCTACCTTTGTAAACGATTTATACATATTATCAGCAATAAAAAAATATTGTCAGTCATTCTTATATTTCTTATTTTTTGTCAAATGTGCAGTAATTTTCTTTTAAAAGAACTAAGTAATTGCTCCGTAACGCATTCATTTTTTTTAAAACCCACCTTATATATTTTTTTTTTGTTATCAAAATAATCCTTTAAATAACCATGATTATTCAGTAGTTCTATTTAGAAGTTATTTTTATTAATAGAAAAGCCATTAGAATCTGATCAGAATCTTAATAAAGCTTAGGTAATAAAATTTATACAAACGTTTAATTTTCTAACAAAAACTCTTATTTTCCATAAGTCAAGCAAAGAAAATTGCAATTTAAAGAGAGAATTGAATCATTTTTCGACAACCTATGTTTTGAAACTTAATAGCAACTATTAAGTAGCATTAGAATTGAGTATCTATGAAAAACAGTAGCTAATACTTAAATATGTTAACAGTAAATTAAAACTATTAATATTTTAATGTTCGTCTAAGTAACATTTTGTTAGTTTACTAACAAAACAATACGGCAAAGAAGAAAACAGCAAAAGTAAACAGATTTTCAGAACAATGGTTTTCATACTAACACTCCAAATTTTGATTGAATCAAATCAAAAATATAGTCATGATTCCTGAGGATTTTAGGGAAACTGCCTTGCTATTCCTAATTCATTTCAACCAACAATCACATAAAATCCTAACCAAAAAATCAAAACAAAAACAAAACAAATTTTCTTGACTAAAAAATAGTTTTTCCTACCTTTCGGGGTGACAACTCTGAACGCGCTGTTGGAAACAGGTCTTGGGGATCCCTCCCGTAGTGAACCAGGTGTACCACTTCCATTCCTCACCATAGAGAAGTCCAGGGGCATCGGAGGCATAGCACTTACTTCCATTGTCCAAAAAAATTATGGCCTCCGACGCATAACACTCAAAAAACCGATAAAACGTAAATATTTTTAAGATCTAACTGGCCGTCTTTGACTCAAAAGACCAGAATGTGGAATACCGAATTTAAAAATTCGAGTTCGAATTTGGAATGGCGAGCGTGCGCCCGACGCGGGTGGCGACTATGTTTTAAGGCAGACACACACTCGCGGCGCGCTCTCGCGGCTTTCTGTTCTGTAAAGCCGAAAATCTCTAGAATCTCCATAGTGATTTCGACCTTATCGCTTGAGCCGTTTTTCTGTGGGCGTGGTGTGGTAAGCCCCGCCTCGGGCGTCGCAGGCCGCCATGTGCCCCGAGTGACAATCACTTTGTATAGGTAACACAATAATATGATTCGTGATGGATTTTATTGTTCTACCGATGCATTTATACGCGAGCAATTTTTCGCTGGAAAAAAATTCGCGTTCGCGCGTATAAGTATGTGGATATTGATATGAATGGAGAGGTCGATCTAACTTTAGTTAGCGGTATTGTTTTAGTATGCATAAGATTAAATCAAACTAATATCTAAATTGGAAAAAAGCTACTGCATTTTTTAACGCCTTTTTTTCATAAAAACATTTGTGGTATCTTTTATTCATAATAAAATTTGACTTAGTGTTTTTATTAATTATAAAAATATATAAATATATATTTTTTTTGTAATATATTTAATTTTCTTTAATATCTAAGTAATTTATGTGGATACATATATTTTATAATTTCCAAAATTATTAAGCATTACATTAATTTAACATTCATAAACAATTTAAAATAATTATGGATGGTTCTGTGTATAGGCAATATTATGCTCTTTATGACTTACTCAATGAGAGTCGTTTTGAATCGATCTTTTGTTCTCTTGTTAATTAATAACGGGCGGTCGACATTGACTCCACAACAGTACCTATAACAAGATATTATTATTATACTTTCTAGATATTATTGTTATAATTTTTTCAGTAAATACCTACTGCCATAGTTATAAACGGTGAATTTTGACGATTTAAAAATAGAACACATTTGAATCTGATTGCATTTAATTTAACGGTACTTAAATAATATATCTATTTTTTTTTGTGTCATAGACAAACAGTTGAATCCTTTTTTGAATTGAGAATTTAAATTTGGTGAACTTGTCCCAACAGGAGCGGTTATTGTGTTGATTCTTGGGAGAGACTTTTGTCCAGCAGAGATGAATGCTTTCAGCTTAAATGATGGTGATGATGATGAACTCGCAAAACACTATTTTAATAATAATACTTCCCCCAGTTTATGAATTTTAATTTAAAAGCTGGTCACTCTAATCCAGCTTTTAAAATAAAATTCATAAACTGGGGGAAGTAGAGTTTCCTAAGTCTTCTTAATTTTATGGTTAGTTTAAGTAAATAATTTTTGTTAATTAGTTTCTTAGATAGTAGTTTTATAAATTCATTTTTTTTTAAAGATTCCATAAATTCTTCAAATTCGAAATTATTCAACTAACCCTATATTGCCAGTGCTAAAAATCAGCAACTCCGAAAACGAAAACACGAATTGTCCGTATCCGTTTTAATAACGCAGCGAATTCGCGAATTCGTCAAAAGATGATACAATTATCCGTGGACAGACGCAGTAAGCTCGCCGTCACGATCCGACATTTAAAACAATGAAAGGTTCAATTTTTCACAGCGAATGGCCCCGAATACGGGACGCTAATCCTGACGCGCCTACGCACCTATTCTGATTGGGGGCGATATATAAATATTTCTTTTTTGATAAAATAAATTAACGCCGAAATAAATTAGTTTTGCTATTGGAGTAGATTTATGAATTTCGCTCGTGCTTAATAAGTGATTTGACTATTTTCGGGATACAAAGTATTTCATGTCGTTTTTGAAGACATGGTCTAACTGTCAGCAAAATGTCATCTAAATCTGTTGTGCTGCTTGAGTAAGAAAGATTAATAAACATAGAAAAACAAACATTTATATAAACTTTCGCCTTTATGATAATCACTCTAATGATTATAATTATTTAATTCGTATAAGTAATTAAAGAGGTAAAGTCCCACATACCTCCATTGAAAAGGGAGGATCCTCCGACCAGACAGGTGTTATATCTGGTGGGCTACTGCCCGATAGGTGATTTCGGGTTTGTTCTATATGTTCCAATCGCGCCGCGAATCTTACTTGCGCGATGCAGGATTAGTTCTTTTTGTGACGACATGGATGTCGCTACAAATTCGTATAAGTAATTAAAGAGGTATAAAATATTTGTGTTGTTTTTAAACCATCTAATTAGCAATATGTGCGTTTATTTTAATTTATATTTCTTTCATAACATTGTGTTGTAAAAATAAAACATTTAAAAAGTTTTTTAAAAATTGTGTCATGATGTACCTAGGTACACTTACATAAATATAATGACTAATTAATTATTTTCTATAGTTGAAATCATGATAATCAGGCCTAAAAAACCCATTGCTAAATCTCCATTTTTACCCAAACTGCTTACTTTATAAATAAATTATTTCCTTTAAAAAATATAACAATGCGGGACAAAGGGCGCCGTAAATCCCAGAATAAGGAAGCAGAGCTTGCTTTGCGAAAACTAATTACACCTCCACTTCGCAATGATAAAGCAAAGCCGCCGTATGGGATATTTTTATTCAGGACAAAATGAAATTCCCGACCGTCCATCGTATTCGACTTCCAATCTTACGTCAGCAGGAACACGGTTAGTTTTACAATGTCGGCGATCCTTATTTTAACAGTGCTACGGAAAAATTTTTACTACGTACTCACTGCAAAACAATCCTGGCATAATCTCGCAGCTAAATCCCATTATTCTGATCATCCCCTCGATTGTAGTCGGGGAGCTCGGAAAAAAAACGTGGAATATGAAAATCGTAATCGTAATATTCGTAATTCGGTCTTCGGACGTTTGATTTTCGGGATTTAGTCGTAAAAGTTGGCGCGGTCAGAAATCAGAATTTATTAGGTCGGAAGGTTTCTATGATTTCTTTTTTTGGATTTTAGTTGTCTTGTGATTTTGTAACAACCTTTTGTATCTTAGAACCCAAGAATAAATATAGGTATAGGTGCAGTCAGGGCTCAAAAGTGCAGTTGCACTCTACCGACACTAAAGTATGTAAAATTTCTATATAAAAGAGGGTCAATGGATCATCACCCATTTAGTTTGTAGCATAGAATCTAAAATATTGAATAGACTAGTTGCAGAACACTGGACTTCTACTACAAAGAAATTTTAGACAGTTTAGCACTGTTAGAGTGCAACTGCACTTTTGACCCTTGACGGTACATAAAACAAAAAACGTTCCTACACACATAATTTATAGACTTTAAAACCAACTAATAAATGTATCCCAAACTGGTTAAAAGGTTACTGCGATAGATTGTTTAAAAAAGAAAATCGATAATGCTAAGACGATTTCAAAGGAAGATTTCCACATCAGTTGCATGGTTTCTAAGTTTTTTTTAAATATACCTAGTGTTTTATATTTCTTTTTTCTTTATTTAGCTTCTTCAATTCTATGGTAGAAGAGGTAGCAATGCATTAAAAAGAATTGTCTTATTTCCAACAAAAATGTAGGTATGTATTTCGTTTTTATCATATTAGCACTCTCCAGGTATCCGCGTGTTTCAAATATTATAGGTTAGTGGATACAACTGTAATTTAATTTTACTGCTCGCTTATAATAAAAAATAATAACCTAACAAAAAAAAAAAGAACCCACACAATTTGACAAAAAAAAATACACAAAAATATTTTCATTTATTTTTTAATTACCCAACATAAGATTTTAACGACCAACCCTTTAGAACCGCAGTTTGCTAATAAAATTTAGCGCAAACCATCAACCTGGTCTCCCAATCCTTTGCTCATTTAAATACAGTTTAAAATTCAAAATATCTGAGGGTCATTTACGCAAATGGCCACTCAAAAGCGAGTGTCAGAAACTCTGAGCAATTTTGTACGGGGTTATAAAGACGAAAAGCTTATTAACCCTACCGTTTTGAAGGGTACCCGTTGCGTTTTCCAACTGGACACTGTGTGTGCTCTGTGTTTTCTTTCGTGTATATTTTGTATTTTAAGCAACATGAATATAAACGAAATACTTATTGTTAAATTAATAAATTTCGACTTTTAACCCAAAAGTTGAATGGTATTTCTATACCATTCAACTTTTGGGTTAAAAGTTTTGGGTGCAATATTGCATTTATTCCACCTTTTAAATACCAAACATGTTTTTTTTTTATTTACAAATTTGACTAGTTTTCTTTTTTTTTACAAATTAGTTACATTACTTTATTTTCATTAGTTTTATTTCATTTTCAATTTTGTTCCCCATGCGCCTTCCTAGCTTATTCCAACTACCTTGTGGTTGGCTTCTAGTGAATCTTATATCTTCATAGATCTTATGTTCATCCTGTTATGCATTAAAATGCTAGAAGTAAGTTAATTTAGCAAAAAAAAAAAATAGTAAAATTATAATCGAAGCTCTATTCTAAAAAGTATTATAATTAAAATAATTACCAAAAAATAATTAAGACCGCCATGCAACCGAATGCAACTTAACCCTACAAAAGCGAGCCCACACTAAAATTCGTAATCGCATTAAACTAAACACTAACTTTCGTACTTCAGCCTAATTACGGCAGAACTTCACGAAGTTACCCCCTCCACCTTACCTATGTAAAACCGTGTACGAACCGTGCACGGTGTCCGGATCAAAAAACGTTGGAGAAGCGACCGGGCCAGTGTTGCGCATACCACTTTAATTATACTGAGTTAATTAATACGAAACATTACGACTGAGGCTCTAAAAACAGCGGATCAAAAGATAGATCCTATTAAAAAATAAGAATAGGAATCGACACGCTATTTTGTAGACTTAGCTATCGCTTGTAGAGCTACATTTTTAATTATTTATTTCAGATAGATCGTAAATTAAAAGAACTTTTCAAATCCAATCAAAAGTAAAATATCAAATCTGACGGAACGGGAAAATCCTTATTTATACTTAATTTAAAAAAAAATCTAAAGGACCGATTTTTTAAATTCTTTCACAGAATGCTGCTTTATCAAGATTAGCACTTAGTGTGAGTCAGACTCGAATACCCAAATCGAGTCTCGAAGATTTTGCCGAATCGAAAAAAGTATTTCTTTTTTGTGACAAAACTAAAAATTTTCAGATTTCAGATTCATTCCTAAGATGCTTGTTCAATGAGACCTTATTTCATGCTAAACAGTGTTCTAGGTCAACGGGAAGTACTCTTTGAATTTTGATTTCCATATGAGTGTCGAAATATATGTTTTTTGCGACATAAACGGCTGTATCTTTTTTTTGTTAACTTAGAAGTTTGATTTTTTCAGCTTTAAGGTACCACAGATCTGAGTATATATTTTTTTAATTCGACTCAAAACCTCAACGCGTGTTTGAGATAAAGTGTACAGAGAGGCAGACAGAAAACAAAGACTAACGGCTGAGACAATAAAAGGGATAAATTCATGTTTAGAGGCATTTTATACCACAAAATTAATTTTTTACTCATCAAACCTTAAATGTGTGTGTGTCTTAGTTGTAATGTACAACTCAAATTGAAAAATTAAGAGAAATAATTATTTAATTCTTAATATGAATCGCTTTTATCATGGCCCCACAATTACCCCAAAAGCTTAACTACAAGCAGGTAGTTCTCTCAAAAATCATTTGGACTTCGCCTACGAGAGGCGTTTTACAGAATAACCCGTTCTAATGTTTACTTTTAATTCACAGTCAAAATTTTATTTCAACTGGCATTTGTAAATTTGGCGCTTTTAGTAAATTGAAGCGCTTTTTGGTTAGAAAGTTGCAAGGAATCTTTAAGAATAAAATACTGTATCATTTATTATTCAAAGTATTATCAGTAAATGTATTTAGATCAATTTTTATTTTTGTATTTTTACACTAGAGCATAGAAAGTTATTTTACAGTTTAAAAAATCAATGCTAACTCATGACATAAAATAAAAAAAATATTTGGTCAAGAATATACCTCCTGCTTCGTATTTTTTTCTGAGGCTTGCCAAGAACTCTTCCGAATAAATTGAAAATATATTAAAATACCTAACTTAAAATACTTTAAAAATACCTATTCTTCCCCTGAAGCAACAATTTAGTGTCCTCAAAGCAGTAGTTTTTCCTGCACTGTTAAAAGTAAAGGAGTAACTTTTGTCGCAACTAACTTCTTTCTAAGACATTACCAACTTGGAATTAGAGCAATGCAGTGACGGAATGGCTGCCGTCTTCTTTTAACAGCAACGTGGCTATTCTTTACTACAATATTTATTCCCTTGTAGATCTTGTTTAGCCTTTTCCAAAGATAACATCAGTAAAATAATGTTTTTGTTCATACAGAAGAGAAGTCAGCATCTTCCTACCCTTAGCCTATAATACTACAGATGGATCCAACACGTTTTTTTACCCACGTCGACGTCAAAATAAAAACACCGTTGAAAAGGCAGGCTTTACTAAGTGTGTTATATAGCAATTAAGTAACTTTTGGTGTTAAAATGGAGCAGAAAACCAGCCTCTCATTTTTTATAAAAGATAAACTTAATAAATAATCCTAAAAATGCCGTCAATATCTTTTCACAACGACATTTACAAGCAATTTAACTAAAAAGCGTACTCAGAACGTCACTTTAACAGGACTTTAATAAAAGTGTAGAAAGGAAAAGTTTCGACGATCAAGCGGAGAAGCGGCTGAGCGGTTTCCCTTGCGGTATTTACCGCGGGAAATTAGAATTAAAATAAATACCCCCGGGCCGAAACAATTTGCATCTAGATGTGACATTAGTAGGAACAATTTTATCTTTTTGCAGCGGGTAGGTGAACAAATTAGAGACGAATTTGTCCGGTAGAATTTGTAGGGTTATTTTTGGGCCGCTGCGCTGTTTTAGGGTTATTGTTAACAGTGTTATATTAACTTATTATGTTAGAAATGTGTCATTTAGGAATTTCTACTGTAGGCATACTTAAACCCAATCAAAACAGAGAATTGAATAAAAATAAAAATTGTGTTCTGCGTGTAATAAGTAACCCAAAAAAATTGGGTGAAGGCAACCATTGACTGGGCATTCAACAGTACGACCTGGCAATATATATAAACAATAGGGTCATATTTTTTAGGGTTCCGTTCCTCGAAAGGAAGAAACGGACCATTATAGGATCAAAAAAAAAAAACTTCGTTACTCGATTCGGGAATTAAACTTTTTACCGTTAGTTTTGTACGGTACCCTCATAGTGCGAGTCCGCCCCGCACTTGCCCAGTTTTTTATAATTACTATAAGTAATAATAAAAAAAGATAGGCTGGCATTTGACCATTATTTCACCTGATGGTAAGCGATGAGTGGTCCATGATAGAGCACAATTACCTAGAAGTAACCAAGCTACTCTTCTCTAGGACAACCTAGGGATCTTGAAGTCAATCGTGGATTGGTTCAAAGCTATCAAGAAATACCGATTCCGACAGGGAATTCGACAGCCAATTTCCCTCCTTGGTTATACGTCCAGCAAAATTCCCAAAAAAAAATATGCGAAAGATATTCACCATGTACCGGTGGTGCGATGCCGTACGTCTAGTGGTTTCATGATAGAACGTACTTGGCGAAATTAAATTGAGTAATTCCAATGCACACTCCCCGAAATGTAAACGATAGAAATATTCGTGCTACATAAGTATTGGTACATTGACAACCTAAAAAAAAAATCTGAGTCTATATCCTAAACCCGGACTAGACTGTACCATGAAAAATAACAACCTACATAATTGTAAAAAAATCATTTGTTTGAGTAAACGTTGTTTATTATTGTGTTCTATTTTTTCTTCATCCCTTTGGTAGTGTACCTTTTTAGTGTGTACCACATAAATGTATACTTTCAGAAAATCTTACTTCGTTGCATTATTTTACTGTACGATTTTTTACCTTCGGTTTTAAATATTCAATTCAGATTTAGAAAACTGAAATTACCAGTAAAAAAAAAACCTTTCTGAATTCTAATTTTGACAAAATGACCTCTTTTCAATTCCTTAAAAAAGTATCTTTAAATATTTTCATTGATGTAAAAGTAAAAAAAAAAAAAACAAAACCGAATGAAGACGCTCAACGGCACAACTTAAAGCAATATAATCTTAAAAATAAAAGCAATTACACAAGTCTAGATGTTCTAGCGGGGTCATCGACACCCCACCACATGTCCCCCAGACTTCCTGTGCGTTATTATTTACATGTGCGAATAATTCTATTGCTTTTAATGGAATTAATCTCTGTACGACATGTTGCCTTTACAGGGTTAAGTCTTGAACATGTGTCGTTGCTTGTAAGTTTTTGTTTTTTTTTTTCTTCACAACTTTTATGATTCCGTACTCAAAGGGTGCGAACGGGACCTTATTACTAATCCTCTGTTGTCTGTCGGTCTGCCCGTCTGTCAGCGGGCTGTATCTTATAAACCGTAAGAGATAGAGAGTTGAAATTCTAACACAATGTGTATTTTTACTTAATAAAGGTAAAATTAAAGAACAATGTATAATATAATAAACACAAGCTAAAAAAAAGAGAAAGGAGTTTCCCAAACAAGAAACGTTATTTTTTGTCGATGTTATTTTTTTGGTACATTTTAATATTTTAGTACGGAACCCTTAGTATGCGAATCAGACTCGCTCTTGACACACAATTTTTATTATGTGATTTCTTTTTTGTTGGTTTTGGTAAATATTTATAAATGTTGATAGATTAATTTTGGTTAATTAGATGCTCTGTGGGGGTTATAGAGTGATGATTTGGTTTGATTAATGTTAGATTTCTGTGTCTATTTTAATACTTTCGAGTCGTTGTTAGACGTAGATATTGCTAATTCAATTTTTATGGTCCTTAAGCTAGGTCTTCGGCACTGAAAGTGTGAAGCGAGCTTGATTTTTCTTAAGAGGACACTTTCCGATACGTCTATTCACCGACGTGTGCCATGATTTAAAAGGTTGTGCTCTTAATTCTTTCTCAATACACTTGCTCGAAAACTGCCTCTTAGCGCACTATAATTAGGTTTCATATGCCATGTATATCACACTCGTGTTTTTTTTTTTTAAATTTTCGTAATAAGGGCTTTTTTGTTTCCGTTTTCTTCACGGTCAAGGGTGATTATTTTTTAAAGCAAAGAGGCTCAGATTTTTAAGGTTTTAATATTTAATGAAAATTTAAATTATGTTTATGAACAGAATATCATAGATAAATATGGTTATTTATACAATAATTTGTTATATCTACAAATTATAAATTATTTGCGATATAAATTTAAAAATATATGAATTCTTCTTGCGGAAAAAAGTCTATTAACTAACTTATTTATTTGTGTTATTTGTGAAAAAAATAATATTTGAAGCGAATTATTAAGATGGTAAGCCGCCGCCGCCAGATAGATATGTGATTAAGGTAAAAAATCTTGCGATAGCCTTCTGCCGTCAAAATCAAAACTAAAATGTACGGCAACTTCGGGAAATTTTCTTCAGTACAAAATTAACAAACATGCGTTGTAATTATCAGAGAAAGTATTTCTTCAAAGGTATATTGAAAAACGTCGTTTGATACACCTGCAAATTTATCACTGCAGGAACCGAGGGGTTCCAAAACACACTCGCCTGCGGCTCATGGCGTTAATTCCGCCTCGGTCGCAATGACAAACTTTCTGCACTTGTATCAAAATGTACTTTAACAAATATAATTGCGTTGGATCGCAATGCAAAAAAGATATATACCTAATGCCTGAACGCTCTGTTAGCGAATATTTCACAAAACTTGTGCTTTTTAAAAAAAAAATATTTTTCTTCATAATTTTGATTAAAAAGCTTTGCGTAAAAGTGTCTAGCCGTACAGGGTTTTTTTATTATTATGGCGACTTAACTGAAAAGTATGGGTTCAGATATTATAAAATATTTTTATTTTAACCTAATATTTCCATAAATATGTTTTCTTTACTTTTTTTTATTTTATAGGTACATTATATATGACCAAAATTCACGAAAAATAGTAGATTCAGAGGACATCAGTGGATTGGTTTTTCACAAAAAAAAATTTGCAGAAGTAGGCTTATTTAGATCTCAAAGTGTGCAATATAGTCCAATATTTTTTTCAGCTATTGTTTAGATTTCTTAAGTGTCGTGATGGCCCTGTGGTTAAGGCACCCGCCTCTCAAGCCTGTGCTAGTGGATTCGAAACCAGGCAAACACCAATGTGAATTTTTCAATTAATTTGTACTTTGTAAGTTTCACACACTCTTTTTAAGTTATTCCCTGAAAACAAATATTTATAAATACAAACAAAGTTTTCCTCAGTTACATAACGAGTGATTCGCGCCGTCTGTCTGTCTGTCCCGATAAGTCGACACATGTTCGCGACGCTAATGATCTGGAACTGCTACAAGTGTTTCACACTATTTACCGTAGAGCTAAGAGTGGATAGAAGAGATAACATCCTGATCAAAAGAATAAGTACTTGTGCTTTACTGATTATTATACACCCACTTGGATTTAAGTGCCTTTAGTAATTCAGTTCTTATTTTGTAATGTAGATATATTTTTTATAAACGTATTAATTTAGTACGCCTTAGGGTAAAACATAGGGCGCGGAGATGTCACTGGATGATTTTCCTACCGAAAAAAAAAACGGCAATATAAAACTGCAATAACATAATAAATTAAATATTTAATAAAAAATAAAAATTATTGATTTGTTACATATTCGTGACTTTTAGATAATCGTTATTGCTAAGAAAACGTCATCTAAGTCTCCGCTCTGTCTAATCATTCATAAGACTATACATTTGTGTCATTAAAAAGAAGCTCATGAATGGACGGCCCAACAGATATAAAACATATTCCTTGAATATGTACTGCGTGCACGCTATAGACCATTTATATGAATTACTCAGTAACTGCTGCTTATTGTTCGTTGGCTTTGAGTAGAATTATTAGATGTTATTATTTCTTTGAATGTAGAAAAACCAACGACAATGCTAATGGAAAACTTGAAATGTAATTGATTAACAACGTGACATTTCAGTAACGCTGTTGGTGACATTACCCTTTTCATTCTGAATTAGTATTTATTGTTTCTTTTAGACCATACTAGTTTTTTTTTTATGGTAGGTAAAATTATCCAATGACAAATCCCGCCCTTGGGCGGAGCGGGAAATAGTGTCAGACTCTAACTGACTAAAAACCTACCCTGTTCCTTTGTTTTTTTTTTTTTTTTCTTTGTTGCCCATCGGGCTGGGCCTCTACGGTTTGCTGACAGCTCCTTGAGGCGCGCGGGAACAGTACGCGCCGTCGACGACTTGGGCTCGGTCCGGTCGGTAGACTATACTAGTTGTCTCCTTCGGCTTTACCTGTATTTTTGGTTACCACTCCGTGATGTTATAAAGCCTACCTATACTGTTCGTATTAGTTATCTCACAGGTATTTATTTGCTCAAGCTATCCCATAGGTAGTTACACACAGATATTCTTACATTATATAAAAAAGCGGAAAATACGTGACTCACCTGTAGCGCGTGGACCGCTGAAATTGTGCCAATTGGCACGATTTCTCATCGGTCGCAACGATCACACACATTTGGCGGCTAACGCTATTTTGCCAGCACGACAACGCCGGTTCTTATCTCTATCCTTGCCTATCAGTGACTATGGGTAGTGTAGATGTTAGCACGTTACGTAAGTATCTTCCCTTATAATATATCAGTACAGATATTAGTATAAATTAATGTACCTATATATCATAATCAGCTGTACTTAAGTATAATATTCTTACTGCTGGGACTCAGCGCTCCTCTTTCGCAGAGGGAATGACTGTATGAGTTGTAATTCACCACACGGGCCCATTTGCGGGTTATACTGGTGTTTTGGCTAACTAACTGACTAACAACTTTTACAGAGCGCCATCTAGTCCCAAACTAAGCAGAGCTTGTGCTATGAGTACTAGACAACTGATAAACATACTTACCATTTCTAAATACATACACATTATAGACAAATCACATTCAAACACAGAACAAAAATGATAATGCTTATCACGAAATCATTTGTCCTGGGTTGGAATCAATCATACGACACACGGCACAGATATGTCAACTATTTGACATATCTGGAGTCAGGGCCACTAACCACTAGACCAACAGGCCAGTCAAATTCCTTTTTATCACTCGCAGGCCTTACATTTAAACACGTCATGGTATATACGTCTCTCAAGGCCTTACTGGTAATTAACAGTTTGTATTTTATTCATTCACAAAAACCAACAAATCATCGTCAATAGGATATGACGTAATAAAAGCAAAACAAGCGAACGGAAGCCAGCCATTGACATGTGGTGCCAAGTCGTCTCATACGAATTGATATGAGTTCATTCATTAAATATTTACTACTTATAACTGCCGTTGTTATTAAGGCGGGGACGTAATTTGAGTCAAACACTGAGTTTCTTATCGGTTCTTCTCCATAGAAAACGATCTACTATTTTCTGACGTTTTTTATGAGCCCATGTAGGCCTGCCCATGTAGGTGTACCGGCATGTCCTAGAACCAAAAATTTGAAGACATGTGACATCCACCAACCCGCACTGGGCCCGCGTGTGGATTACGGCCCATTCCCTCTCCTAGAGAGTAGGCTTGAGTCCCAGCAGTGGGAACATTATAAGGCTGATGCTATGTAGAGCTATGTGAAATAAAAATATTTTAAATTTGAATTTTATACTTTTAATATTATTAGACTCAAGCTTGTATACCTACTCGTATTTTGGCCAAAGCTATTGAGTTTTTCCGTAACAAAAGATTTTTTTTAGGTGGGAAATCATCTAATGACTTCTCACGCTCTAGGGCAAAGCAGGAGGCCTTACCTCTTTATAATACTAGAGTAGATTGCAAGTGTTATATCATTGGCTTATTTCTTTTTTTTCTATGCAGTCAATAGCGACCGCGTTTTGAGTCATCATGGCCTTATATTTCAGTTTGTACAGTGAGTTGGTCACGTTTGCCATGTCGTTGAATGGTATTTATAGTACAGCGAATTAAAAGCTTGAATGAAACCGTTTTGCACTTTGTTTCAGTCTCAGTCTGCGTGTTTACTGGTTGGTTTAATTGTAGTCGTGTTTCAATTTTATAATCTACTTGAGTACAAAAGTTTTTTCCGGGTATTTTATTATGAATTCATGCAATCCGCTCAATTTCATCTATTTTTTTTAAAGGCTCAGTTTATAATTTACTAAAACAAATACAGAATTAATCTAATTATTATTATGCTCTAAAAAAGGATACCACACAAGCCTAGGACATAATATTACATTTATCAAAAATATATATTACCGCGAGGACTGGTTTGAGACGGCGCGGGAGAAGAAGGTTTGGAAGGACTTGGGGGAGGCCTTTGCCCAGCAGTGGGACAGTAAGGGCTAGAAAAAAAAATTATATATAATTTTTGGCATATATGTGTATTTGGTTTTGAGTCAATTATAATTTTTATATAATATATAAGGTGACTGGTAATTAGTGTACGATACTTAAGCACGTGATTGTAGTCATGATAACAACTTTTACTATGGGACCAAAATTGAAATCGCGAAAAAAAATCTGCTGGTCAGTACATTTATGTTCGCCTAACTGGTCAACGTCTATTGTAGTTGGCAGATTTTTTCGCGATTTCAGGTTTGGTCCCATTGTGAAAGTTGTTTGTTATCATGACTACAATTACGTGCTTAAGTATCGTTCACTAATTACCAGTCACCCTATATATGTTTTTTATATTCCACAACGCCATCTAGTCCCAAGCTAAGCAGAGCTTGTGTTATGAGTACAAGACAACAAACAAACAAACTTATATATTTCTTAAATACATACTTATTATAGATAAATTACATCCTGTGGCTTAATAGACAGTTATTGCCTTTACAGGAAATGGGTCTGTTCTTGTCATTAAGATACCAATATTATCTATAACAAAAGCTCTATCTATATTCTTATATTTATACCAGAATTAAAAAAAAAATAGCCCTCCACCGCGACATACCAAAACTCTACACCACATTATCGTATATCGTCCCAACAATTCAAAATAAGAACGTCGCTAAACGTTTCATTTAGCGCGTTCAAAAACGAGTGTGGATTATAAAGCGGGCAAAGAAAACGTTCAACAATGGATTATTGTCGTAAAGAGAGGCAAGTTGAGTGTCGCGGGTGTTTACCTATAAAGTTGCCGTTTATTGTGGTTTTTGAACGCATCGTCGGATACAGCGTTTATAAACTCGTTTTATGTAGGAGGATGGTGGGAGTAGGGACTGTGTTGATGCTGTGTTGCTTTTTGTTGGTGCTTGTTCAGAATAGCCCGGGAAAGAGGGCGAGACGGGGGAGCCTATCTGAGCTTTTTCAGTTGCCTTTTGCGTTCTAGTTCTACAGTAACACTTTCGAACAATTAAATAGCTTACGCTTAACCCCAAAAGAATAAAAAAAGAAACACTTCAATTAAATTATTTATAAGCACTTCTGAGTTGTCAAGGGCGGTTAAGATTAACGAATTTGAAAGTTAAGCATAGATCTTTATAAAGAAGAACGTCCAATAAACTCCATGGACACTCTTTTAAATAGTATAATATTAATACATATAATATTCCACAACTATTACACAACGCCGTCTAGTCCCAAACTAAGCAGAGCTTGTGTTATGAGTACTAGACAACTGATAAACATACTTATAATATTTTTAAATACATACATATTATAGATTAATTACACCCAGACAAGACAGAACAAATGATCGTGCTCAAACCAATGTAATAATACCGTTTTGAAATTATGATAACATCATTAATGTAGAAATTATACAAGTATGTAAGAATGATGCTGTAGCTGCAGTAGAATTTTTTAAAGATCTTTCTTGAAAGAAAAAAAATCTTCTCTGATAGTTTATAATATTCAAGTAATACACTTTATTTACAATTTTATTTTAAGACCACTCAATCCGAATCTGTACTTAATCTAAAATAAAAATAAAAAATCGCAAACGGCCCACAAAAACGTACTTTCAAAACCAAATACCCCAAAAACCAGAACTCGTACACTCGCACACGCAATTTTTCACTCACAATTTAATCCCCAAACTTCGAAATCATGCAAACTAAAGGAAATCATTCTGCCGATTTCTGTTACAGACATCAAAGTGGCGATAACAAAGGAACCCTAAAAACATAATGAGACGGCGATGGGCGCAAGTGCTCCCGTTCGCATGGTCCCGTAGCAATTTTAGGACCTCATAAATATGTATAAGGCGGTACTCTTCTTTTCCTTTACTTATCAATTATGGGGTCGTTTAGGCGACACGCGGGTTCTCCCCGCGGAAAATATGCTCTCGCATTGTAAGGGTTAACCGTTTTGATGTGGTATTGTGCTTTGAAGATTTTGTTAGTTTTGAATATATTTATTTTGGTATATTTATTTAACGTATTTTTTGTACTGTTGTTTTTTTAAATTATACCGAGTGTCTCATAACTTTATAATTATACCGAGTGTCTCAGAAATAATTATCTTTTGTAGATGCATAAAAAATTAACAAATATGTTTATAGAACTTTATATTATCGAGTGTGTGCGTGGACATGACGTACTCGTGTGCCCAATTTTATTACGATCCGTTTAGTCGTTTGAGTCGTGAAGGAGTCGAAAACATGCACATAATCACCATCATATAAAATATTAGTGTGACAGAGTGATTAATATCTAAATTTACTTTGCCTACTACATATTGTAAATCCATTTTACTCAACCGCTTTTCGTTTTTCAACTACATTGAGCTCCAAAAGTTTGATGTTTACATTAACATATGAAAATCTAAAGAAAACTCCAGCTAAGAAAATATCAATAACGCAGAAAAGCTTCGCATTTACATAGCTTACCTGTTACCAACAATATTATCCCTACTTACGCGAAATCATTCGGAATACGTCAACACAGCTCTGTAACCCTTAACCGCCCGGGGCGTGAACAACCCCCTTTAAAGCTAGGGGGCCATTTTATTGCAAAAAATACTCGGCAATTTTACGGGCACAACAGACCCGATGTCCCTGAGGTAGTTTCGATTCAGACTCGATTATGTTTAGGGTTAAACGTCATTGATATTGCCGATCGGTGCCCACTGGAGGGTTATTGAATTTTTTTTTCGGGGCCTCTAATTTGTACGGTCGCATTCGAAGGGTTAGATTGAATTGATATTGTATATTGATGATATTTTAATTAAATTTTGCTTTTTTTATTGTACTTGTATTAAATAAATATAATTCGAAGCTGGTCTGTGATCAATTGGCACAATTGGCGATTTTGTTTTTATTAGAAGTATGAAAAAAAGTTAAACATTTGTCTATAAATTTTGAGATTCGTATAAAAAAGCAAGTACCCAAGCGAACACTCAATAAAATCCAATTAACATTTAAAGAACTTTCCAAACGTTTAGTTGACCCAAGGGCTGGCTTTTACCTCGGTCAGAGATTAAGCATTGCCATACAACGTGGCAATGCCGCCAGCCTTTTGGGCACACTTCCAGTCGACAGCAATGCGGAGGAGTTTTTTGACGCTATATTCTAGTTAGGAGTACCCTTTAGTGTATATATTCATGTGTAATGTTTATAGTGATAATTATTTAGCTTATTGATAGTATAATTTAAACGTTGAATTCATAAATAAAATCTTCGTAATATGAAAAAAAAAAAATATTTAGAGCGAGGTTTTTTAATCTTTAGTTAATTCAATCATTATTTTAAAAGTTCGAGTCAAACTCGCATACGAAGAGTTCCGTACAAAAATTATTAAAAACGAGCAAAAGTCACATCTTTAAGGATCCCCTATAAATTTTTAACTTTATGTTAATTTTATTATTTATTTTTGTACCAATAAAAATAAATATTCTGTGAAAATATGAACTTTATGATAGATAGACTACTTAACAACGATTACTAAATTTAAACAAAGATAAAAGCTTTGAACTGTGATTTTTTTAAACAATTCATATTCTGCTGTTTTTTGTTATTTTTTTTTAAATTGTTGATAGGTTTGCGCTTGACCGCTATCTCACCTGATACCAAGTGAAGATGCGATGATGGAGCGTGCTTACCAAGAAGTAACCTATTCACTAGACCTAAAGAATTCCGGGTTGTAGCCATCAGGAAACACAGACTCGGAAATTCCACTCCTTAGCTGTACGCACAATGAATGTGTTCCCATGTATGTAGATACATCTGCTGACAAACCCTCACGAGACAACCCCACAGGGAAACCTATAAACAATCATTGTTTAAACATTACCACCATACCTATAAACTTAATCAAAAATACGTTGAACAACACAGAAAAAATCCAATAACCCGCATTTACTAAAATGAGCAATCTTTTTTAATCTTCGTACTGAATCGTAAACGCACTGCACGAATCAAACTCAACTGTTTTAGCAATTTACTGTGAAATTTAGTGTCGGGGCCTTTTTTACCAATTGGTGGAAGCAGGAGATGGACTGATAACTGCTGGGGCCCGCATGTGCGCACACGCAACTGTGGCATAGATCAGGACTTCAGGACGGAGATGGGTTGACGCGATATGTAGCTTGTGGTTCTTTAAGGGCCGATTGTAGTCACAGAGAATTTTGTGTGAACTCCGCCCGGGTCTATGGCGATTTCGCGAACCCGTAACAGCGGTTTTATTAAAAAAAAATTCAAGATTTTTGTAAATAAAAATAAATAAATATTGCCGAGACGTAATCTTTTAGATATACACGTTTGAAATCGTAAGTTAGGGTCTGATCCGCGATTTTTTTATCGAGCCAACTAATTTATATCATGTTTTGATTTTTGACCAGCGGTTGGTTATATGGTCAATTTTTATAAATCTAATCTTTAACTGTTTCCTCTGTTATATTTGTGGATTTCCAGAGTTTCAAAAATTCAAAATGTGCAGAACCAGGCCATAAAGGGTTTGGTATGGGAATATGGTGTCTACAACGGCGTGCTGCTAGCATGAATTATAATCCATATTTTTTTTTAATGGTTGGTAAAATCATCCAATGACAAATCCCGCCCTTGGGCGGAGCGGGAAGTAGTGTCAGACCCTTACTAACTAAAAACCTACCCCGTTCTTTCGTAGCCTATCGTGCCGGGGCCGGGCATTCCTTTCGGAAGTTAACCCATGACCCCAGTAGGCTTCGACCCTGCCTGCCTGCAGTTAGCAGGCTGGGCCTCTTCGGTGTGCTGACAGCTCCTTGAGGCGCGCGGGAACAGAACGCGCCGTCGAAGACTTGGGATCCATACAAATGTTATTAATGTGTCTGTCTGTTACGCTTTCACGATTAGAATACTGAAAAGGTTTAATTTTGATGAAATTTAACACGAAGTAAGCATAAACTTCAAAGAAGGAAATAGGTTAATTTTTATTTGGCTTCAAAGTCGCGTCGCTAGTCTAAAATATTATATTTTGTAATAATATTAAAGTCGCGTCGCTAGTCTAAAATATTATATTTTGTAATAATATTTAGTCGTTGAAAGCAAATAAGTACTGAAAGGACCGGTTGCAGATTATTTGTGACTTCTTAATAACTTACAGAAAACTTCTTTAATAAATAGGTAGACTAGTGATTATGAAGTTACAAAAAAAAAACATATTTGAAAGCGCTATCAAACATAAATCCGGCTCGAAGGACCAATGAATGATTTTTGGATAATTGCAAAAATTCTATTAATATGTTACTGAAAAAAAAGGTTTAGAAAAAATAATTACTAACTTGCCACCAGTAATTGCGTCATTTGGTTCTTCCATTCAAACCATCTTCCGAATTTCCGAGTGTCCGAAATGTCCCAAAGTTGACCTTTCTGTTGTATACGCTAGTCTTTGTCTTCCGCCCTCCGTGGCTGTCGCAACGTAATTAATAAATCGTTAACATTGATGTGTATTGTTTCATGGTGGCGCAAGCGCATCTATCGGTAAAGGTGGCTTTATGATTTATTTGTGGATATGTGGTGTCAATGACAATCGGGAGTTATGGTGGAAAGGTAAGAGCTGTTTCGTAATACAGTAGGTTTCACGACAACAATTTATTATTAATACTTGGCTTGGTTTGCATTTGACCACTATCTCACCTTCAAGAAGTTGTCAGCGAACCGTAGAGACCCAGGCTGCTAGCAGGTATAGGCGGGCAGGGTCTAAGCCTACTGGGGCCAAGGGTTTGCTTCTGAAAGGAAAGCTCGGCCCTGGTATCTAAGGCAACGAAGGAACGGGGTGGGTTTTTAGTCAATAGGAGTCTGACCCTATCTCCCGCTCCGCCCAAGGGCGGAAGATGTCATTGGATGATTTAACCCACCACCAAAAAAAACCTCTATCTCACCTGATGATAAGTGATGATTAAGTTGATGTTGAACCGTGCTTAGACAAGCATTAGTATTAGGTTGTGGACTTCAAGTTATCAGAAAACAAGGTTAACGGCACGGTTGGCGTAGTACTTGAGCGACGGGATGCTGCGTTGCGTGTAGCGGCTTCGATCCCAGTACGGAACAAATATTTGTTAAACTTAAAAATTATTTATCAAATTAAATTTATTATTATTTATTACGTAATTGATGATTTCCTATCCTCAAAAAAATCCTATTGCTAAATGTGGACATACATTTAGTATCTAATAGGAATAATTCTTTCCTCACATTTAGGCCTTTCTAAAACGGCCCTTTAGGTATCCTTCCATTTCAGATCGGAACAGACATTATTTGACAGCCACTCGTCCCCCCGGTGCAATCCCTTAGTCACCACCTACGACCCCCATGGGGCGCCGAAGGGCGATGTTGTTCGTAAACGGGAACCATGCGAGTGGAATGGTTTATTGACTTTGGAGTACTAGGGAGCTGGATGCTCAGTTCTGATCAGTTCACCTTGTTCTTTTCTTTTTTTAATCTTAATTAGGGAGCTATGTCATTAAATTGACTATGTCGCTCCAACATAGCCACGAAGTACGGAAGTCTAATAAAGAATAACGTAAATATTGAAGTGGGGTTTTTTTTTTTTGAACAAACAAACACTGGCTCAAGTGAAACTAAAAAGAAGTTATACACCGTAAAATTTTGGTCGTTTTAATCCTGCTGAGGATCGATTCGGTACATGAAACACTATCGATTTGTAAAGGTAAAAATTAAAAATAAAGTACTTTTTTTCAAACTTCAATTAATTTACGCATGGAAGAAATGAATTTCTTTAAGTAAACCTCAGCTGATCGAGGCCAATGAACTGTAGGTAGTTAGTACGCAACGATCGATAGCTACCTACAAGGTCATTGACTCGTTTACTTAAAGAAATTAATTTCGTACATGCGTGTATTAATTCGAGTTTTAGAAAAAAGTACTTTATTTTTTAATTTTATCTTTACAAATCGATAGTGTTTCATGTAACGAATTGACTCTCCACGGGATTAAAACGACCAAAATTTAACGGTGTATATTAAAATTATTATAATATATTTTATATAAAATTCTTGCTTAGCTAATATACTGATGCAAAAACCGATTTGAAACAAATTTAGAGTGCTAAACAAACTTCTCCTGAGGCATTCGCCCCACTCACACTCCGCCAGAATATGATGGTACGTCCACGATTTTTTCGCATTTATCGCAGTTAGGCGAAGATATGATGCCCATAAGGAACGTAAATTTCTTCTATGGAATGTGACCAGAGCGAAGCCTCATAACAGTAACAATATCTTTTCTATTGAGGGTATAATTTTCTATGCCTTGTTTTGTGATGCAATATACCTGTTTCTGCTTTTCAACAACGAAACTTCCTGCAACATTTTTACACATTACTTTTTTTTGTTTTGTGTACCTACTATTATGATGTTTGACAGATATTATGAAAATTAAATTATTGTGTTTTTGAAATGATTTGTTTTTATGAACTAATTGATGGATTTGAATATTATTCCGAGTGGCCGAGTGGTAACGGCCCCGACTTACGAGTTGTAGGCCTCGGGTTCAAACCCAACCAGGCGCATTACTTTGTGTAATTTATTTCATCACCACTGCTCTCAAAACGGTGAAGGAAAACATCGTGAGGAAACCGGCATGTCCTAGAACCAAAAATTCGAAGACATGTGACATTCATCAACCCGCATTGGGCCCGCGTGGTGGATTACGGCCAATTCCCTCTCTTAGAGAGGAGGCCTGTGATGATGATGATGATGAATATTATTCTAACGTAGTTTTAAGTTTCAGTCACTAACATAATTATGGATAATGAAATAAGTCTGAAATAAACGATTTTTTTTTTCAGCAAAATCTATATCTATATAAAAGAAAGTCGTGTTAGTTACACTATTTATAACTCAAGAACGCAGAACCGATTTGGCTGAAAATTATTGGAATGGTAACTTAGAGCCAGAATTTGTTCGAGTTTGAGGGTCAATAACACCAAGGCGCTGCTGGCCTTCCTCGAGGAGCTGGGGTGGATCGAATGACACATTTGTCCCACCCGTATGCAAAATACGCGCTTTAGTTGCGGATACCAGCCCGGAATACAATACAATGCAATACAACAAGAGCCAGAAGACGGACATAGGATAATTTTTATCCTGTTAAATAAATAAAAAATCTAAAACCTGCATATTTATGGGCTAGAGTAGGGTAGAGCGCGAGCGAAGCTGCGGGCAAAAGCCAGTAATATAATAAAGGCGAAAGTTTGTGAGTATGTGTGTACGTAACATTGACAAACTGTAATACCAACACTTATAATACTTATATCGTTTTAATATACTACCAATACCTAAAATCATCATGTGCCAATCAGATTAAGAAGTCAACCAGTCAAAGCCGGCCGCCGTGAGAGCGCTCTCTTGCTCCACATCAACTAATTACGCGTTATTCTCACTGATTAAAGCACAGCTTGCGACTAATGAGTGACTCATGTAACTATCGGTTCAGGATAATCTTTAGACGGGACGATACGGATACGATTTTGAAAATACTTCCATTGCTGCCCGGCTGGCCCTTCTGACCACGTGACTGAACGTCGAGACGATGTCAGAACAAATGAGTTGGAGGCGTGACCAACTCCAAGCGTTCACACTTAACGAAACGATCATAACTTCGACTGACCCGAGATCACACTGCAGTGCGATCTCCGGCCCCACATTCAGCGTGCCTACTGTTACGGTGCCTGGGGCGTGAGGATAAACAATCCTCTCACTATTGTGGCCTCCTCCTTCGCTAGCATTACTAATTCGCAGAAGGATACGTCTACATCCCATTCTCTTTTTCTCCGAAACATAGCCAGGAATCAGGGCCTGGTGCGACAAGTTGCCACCACAACGAACGTACCGCCGTGTTCTCCAGGCGGTCTATGTAGTAGTGACACTCCGACGGTTATTTTACCTGAATCCGGTACAGGAACCTCCCGAACTTACCATAAAGACGCCGTGACGTCTCTCCATTCACTACTCAAAGAAACTCCGCCGCAATCGTCGCCTGCACAAACAAATGAATATACACGAAATCATAGCAACGCGCACTACGTTTACGCTACGCCATTACAAAATTAAAAACTCAATTAATAACTTTAACGACAATCGTAAACGCTAAAACGCCCTTATAATCTGACGAAGCATCGTTCTCACAGGCAGCAGTCATCTTTCTCAATCAACGACCCATTGACTGTCCACGATTTTTATTGTTTAAAAACTAAACCTACGGGTATTATGACCACGAAGTATTTTTCTCCCTTTTTCTCGACAGTCGTTTCGTTATTAATTAGTTTTACAACTCCTTTATTAAGTGTAACTATCTTAAAATCTACTAAAATCGTTGGTAAACTCTGTTGAGTTTTTATTTTCTTTGTTAGTATCGTTTTTTATTGCGAATAAATTGATGTTTGTTAGTAGTTGCGAGTGGTGTCGTTAATGGTGTTATTGTTGTCTAAATCGATTATAAGGGTTGGGCTTGTAGGTAATTATTATTAGTTTTGTAGGTTGTAAAATCTTTGTAAGGTTTAAACTAGTCAAAAGTGCTGTTTTAGTTTGTGGTTTGGCTTTTGGGTGGAGAAGGACAGCAAGAGACAGGCTAAAGTCCTAAAAGTACTGTCGAGAAACAGCTGGACTCTGGAAGGGAATTCCACTCCTTGACTGTAAGCACAATACCAATACATGTGTTTCCAAAACCATATGGGCGGGATGTCCATCATGTACTGGTGGCGCAAAGCGGTACAAAACCTAATTATAAATTAGATATCAAACCAGATTATTAATTGGGGATGAATTTAAAACTACAGGCTCAGCAGCACGGGTTGGCTTGAGCAAGAGTCGGAGTGGAAATTCATGTGAGCATCTTGGCGAGTTCTAGCGACGGCGACGGCTGTGAGGACGGGAAGTCTGTGTCTGTGTTATTGGCTCTCCTGGAATGGGGTAATTGCGTCATCGAAAGTGCCTAAGCGCCTGTGCTCACCACGCTTGTTAAACAAGCTGCTGACGTGCGTTTTAGAAACGTGCGTAGACGGCGTGCTTTTATCCTATAAGTAGAAGGTCTACAGGCTGCGTCCAACTCGCGTGCATATCGCGTTCGTATCGCTACTAACGCGTGTCAACAGCGCATTTAGATCTAGGGTTTAGGGCGTTTAGAGTCTTATGATATAGTCATAAATTATAGGCACAGGCCCTTAGAGTCAAATAACTCTAAGGGCCTGTTCCTATAATTTATTTCATTGCATTGCATCAAACATATAATGTTCCCACTGCTGGGACTCAGGCCTCCTCTCTAGGAGAGGGAATGGGCCGTAATCCACCATGTGGTCCTAGTGCGGATTGGTGAATGTCATCGTCTTCGAATTTTTGGTTCCAGGACATGCGGGTTTCCTCACGATGTTTTCCTTCACCGTTTTTGAGAGCAGTAGTAATGAAAAAAATTACACAAAGTTTTTTTTTTATTATTTAGGTAAAATCATCCAATGACAAATCCCGCCCTTGGGCGGAGCGGGAAGTAGTGTCAGACTCTTACTGACTAAAAACCTACCCCGTTCCTTCGTTGCCTATAGTGCCGGGGCTGAGCCTTCCTCTTAGAAAACGGCCCTTGACCCCAGCAGGCTTCGACCCTGCCTGCCTGCAGGCACAAAATTACACAAAGTAAGGCGGCTGGCTAGGTTTGAACTCCCGACCTACAACCCGTAAGTTACTACTCGGCTACCACTGCTCTCAGTTTACTTAACTTATAACTTGTTCACTTTTGACTTATTATTGGTCTATTTGCATATCAATTGACAACATGTCTATACCCCATTCTTCATCAAGCAAATTATTTTAATAATGAAGAGCTCCATTCATTGCCCAATTATCATCAGCCCAAAGACAAAAGGGTGAATGTACGGTTTAGTAAAAAAACAAACAATGATACAGTACCCGCATGTCGTTATTATCACTTAAAACTGATTACAGAGTTAATTATAGTGACGTGTCAGATTGCTTATTAAGAGCCCTTGATGAGACAATCATTTCGTGGGTGCTTTGTTTAAATGCTTATTTTAAGACTGCTTCTAATGTTTTTATTTTTGGTAGGTAAAATCATCCAATGACAAATCCCGCCCTTGGGTGGGGCGGGAAATAATGTCAGACTTTTACTGACTAAAAACCTACCTTTCCGTTCCTTGCCTTTGTCCCGGGGCCTGTGGTGACATTCTCACATAACCTTTGTGCTTCTAATGTGGGACATGCACGAATGAAACTCAAAATCACCATTAAAGCAAACACAAACACTTAATCTATACATAGGTTGCGTGGTAATTGGTGACCGATACTTAAACACGTGATTGTAGTCATGATAACAAATAACTTTTACTATGGGACCAAATGTGAAATCGCGAAAAACATCTGCTGGTCAGTACATTTATGTTCGCCTAACAGGTCGCCTTTTTTCTCTGCTCTCGAATTAATAAAAAGAAAAAAGAAATTCTCGAAGATTTTTCCGATTCGCAAAACGTTTTTTTTTGTGACGTTACTATACAGAATTCAAATTGTTACGTATACTTATGTATGCTATGAGACCTTGCTTCAAGCCAAATTTTAGAATTGTAGGTCAACAATGTGAAATCATGGACACCGACAAGGGGATAGGGAAACCATAATTTACTAGTACAAAAATCAGTATACTGAATAAAATATGGTTTTTACACCAAAACTTTTTATAAACTTTATACAAATATGAATACTATATGAACTGTTACACAATTACATGTGCAGCTCTATACTGACAGTTAGAATATTGCAATATTCTTGTGTACAAATCCTGTCCACATTTTATCAGACTTCATTTCTTACTTTCTTCACCTTATGTTGGGTGGAATATCATTAAATACGCTCTCGCGCTTTTTTGAATAAAACCCGCATATGTTCTTTCAGTTACCCTTTGCATTCCGGAGTGACTTTTTCGGACAATCCTGCATCAAAGGCATACTTTCAATCCAACCATCTTATGGTGCAAATACAGTCATAATTAATTCAATAAATCAAAAACTGATCCACATTCTACTTTTAGCCTACCAGTCTACTTTTTAGCCATTCAAGGCTAAATGCTAACTTAGGTTAGTTAGCCTAGAATGTACCAACGACATTAGAGGCAATATTTCACGGTAAAATTAATATGTCGTTTAAGCTCTTGGGGCCATCACTCAAGCGGAAAACGGAGCGTATTAAAACGCCATTGTTTTTTAGTTCAGTCGCGTTCAATTCCCATTAGAACCAGCTAATGAATGGTGTTTTTTGTTGACTGACAAGCAACGATGGCTGATGAATAAAATCGTCGTTTTTGGGTTGTGTTGTGTCAGTTTTTTTGACGATTTGTGGTAATAATCTTCGTGTGGGCGCTTTTTGTTGTTTGTTTTTTAATTGGGTGTTTTTTGTAGTTCCATTTTTGGTTTTGGTGTGAATTTCAGAGATTGGTGGTGATCATCTTGACTTGATTTATGCTAACATCCGTATTTATAAAGAAATAATATCTTGTTATGTTATTACTTGACATTAGAAATCTTCAATCAAAATTAAAAAAAAAAACTTGTTACTTGGGTAGTTACTAACTTTTGCTCAAGTAATTAGTGTTACTTGTTTATAATTACGGGTGTAAGAAAATAATAGCATGTCTTATTTAAAATTAACAGATTTTGATCTCGGCATGCATACAACATATTCATTCTCATTAATTAATTTGTAAAGATTTGTAGATGAGGCAGCTAAATTACTGCTCAGCTCGTCTTGCCTTTAGATTGTAGTTATTTTTTTTTTTTATTGAAATAAACTAGTGCTTGACTGCGATTCCGCCTGATGGTAAACAATGATGTTTACCATCAGGTTGATGGGTAGGCGCAGTTTATCAGCATCATCATCTTCCATTCTGTCCTGTCACTTATCACGCTATCACTAACTTCCTTTTCTTTTATGTGATATTTTTCTCACACAATCCATCCATCTTTTCAACCTTTACACCGAAATTCAACTTAATTGGAAATACCTACAGTTTAAAAGGCGTAGTCATATTTTCGATAAAGTCAACACACTACTCGACATCTTCAGTTAACTAAACACTAAACATTTCTTTATTATTTATTAGACGATAAATTACAGTAACTAAACAAACATAGTAGGTACTATAGTTTTCTTTTTTGATGGGGAACATCATCTTATGACATCTCCCGCACTTGGGAGGAGCGGGAGATTATGTCAGAGAAAACGGCCACCCCATTTCTTCGTTGCCTTTCATATCAGGGCCGAGCCTTTCTTTCAGAAGCAGACCCTTGGCTCCATTAGGCTTCGACCTTCGACCCAGCTGGAGCCCTACGGTTTGCTGACAACTGTCGGAGGCGCGCGTGGAACAATACGCGACGTCGAGACTTGGGCTCGGACCGGACGGTTACCAATCGGTCGGACAGCGAGCTTCCCGTTACTCGCCGTCCGCAAGCCCGCGCCTACGGTGGCTAGGTACCATAGTTTAAATGCACTATTTCTAGCAGGATTATTTCGAATGAAGTCCAGGGGCTGTTTTAAATTATTTGCTAATTGATTCCTCTATTGGATATTATACCTATTGTAAAATTAGTGGAGTTTTGTATCTCACTATATTATCTATGTGGAATCATTGTAACAGGCACATGGAACTAAAAAGTTTGTTGATTACCTTATTGCACTTGTTGAGTCGAAACTCCAAAGTCTTGGGCATGGCCGCCGAGTTGCTAGCCTGTCGGTTTTCTATCCTTTACATTACGGGGAGTGTGCATTGGAATTACACAATTTAATTCCGACAAGTCCGTTCTATCATCGGACCACTAGACGTACGGAGATTCGCCACCGGTACATGGTAGACAAACGCGATTACTCGAGCCTATGTACAATTAAATATATAAATAATGAAGCTTTTGAGAACAATTACTCGATAAATATGCTGCCAAATACTGCAAATGAATGAGATTCAGTCATTATAAGAACAATGACATTTATATATCCGCGTTTTACGTAAAAACAAATTGGCTGTAGTTCAGACTATATTGTGTTTTATATCAAAAACTTAATACTTTCTAAACTTAAAATAGCAATTAGCTAACCAAGCAGTGTTAATTGCTTGGTCGGCTTGCTTTTTGAAATATATTTTTTAGCTATGCATACAAAAACCGACAGTCGGAATAATATAGATTAAATGTTTCTAAAAAGTAAAAATTTATTTCATATTTGTTTAGTATTTGGGAGCAAATGTATCTAGTCAACCATCTCGGCAAACTTCACTGAAGTCAAAACTACAATAAAATTCTTAGCTACATTTTATTGATTTATTTAATCTTCATTTACAGTAATAGTACAAAGGCGGACTTAATGCTACAAGGCATTCTCTACCAGTCGACCTTCGGGTTAAAAAAAAAACAACACTATATGTGGAGGCATTGAAACAGGCACGATCTCAGTAAAATCATACTTCATTATATTCGAAATATCTTTTATATATTTATTGTACTGTGGTAGGTCTGCACAATAAATAAATAACAGATATTTCAAATAGAATGTAGTATGATTTTACTAAGATCTTGCCTGTTTCAATGATTCCACATATTGTCCAAATGCGCAAACACTTGAGATACAGACCAATATTACATCACTATATCCTCTAAGAATAAATTTTCGAATAATTAAAACTTCACTCGAAGAAATCAACCAAAAGGCTCTTGTCTAAATGCTTCGCAACTTGCGTAGTCATAATAAAAACAAACAAAACACAACTGTCAAAAAATGACAACTGTATATGTCAAATTCTTGTTGTTTTTGATGAATGTGTAGATCAAAATCTCTAATTAAAAAGAACAACAAAACTTGACATTTTACTAACAGACGTTACTCGTATAATTAATTACTTAGTTATACAGCAGTAATCACAATATCACGACAATTCACTCGTCATTAGAATAGATTAGGCATGTCCCTCCCTGATGTCAATTTTGCGTGTTTTATTTTATACTAAGGCACACGGATTGGGTGTAATCTGTTACTAACTTTAGATTAATTTGGGAAATATGATTTTTTTTCTGTTTTTATATTTTTGGGAATTATCAACGTCCCTAGTCGGGCCATTTATTTGTTTGTGTCTGAGCCGTACAGAATATTTTTTGTTAATTTTTTTCATGAGAAAGGCAGTTGAAACTGAGATATCGTTTGACAAATATGTACAAAAGCAATGAAGTTACTTGAACCTAAAAAATCTTGATTTTACCTACCATAAAAAAAAACCTAAAAAATCTTTTACATATATTTTTATATACAACCTATTTCTGGTTTTGTCGACTTCCGAAATGTAAAGTTATTTTGCACTGCTTAGTGATCCGTTAAGTTTTTTTGGAATATTTTTGTCACTTTTGAGTTGTGGGCTTAGCTAAATTTATATAGTACTCGTATGCAAGTTCTATACTCAAAAAGGTTTCCTAATTTACCAAATTTTAAATATTACTCAAATTTAAAGAGTTTCCTCGATTTTCATCAAATCCTGACCTTGAGATCATGAGGCAACTTGGAAAATATATCCTTTCAAACAAATAATATAAATAAAATAGTCCAGGTGTGGCCGAGTACACGACTAAAAATAAAAAAAAGATTCTGACAAATTGAGAACCTCTTACTTTTGAGACCCAGCCTGCTAACTGCAGGCAGGCAGGGTCGAAGCCTGCTGGGGTCAAGGGCCTTTTTCTGAGAGGAAGGCTCAGCCCCGACACTATAGGCAACGAAGGAACGGGGTAGGTTTTTAGTCAGTAAGAGTCTGACACTACTTCCCGCTCCAACCAAGGGCGGGATTTGTCATTGGACGATTTTACCTACCATAAAAAAAAACCTCATACTTTTTAAAGTCGTATAGTTTAAAGTAACATTTCCAGTCCTCCCTGAAATAATCTTCAAACATAGTGTTTTCTAACCATAACTATCCATAAACATGAAAATCGAATGATTCATCCTCAAAACCAGACAATCAAAGGGTGACCTATTAAAAATTTCATTATTGACAAAAAGCTTCGATGAGTGAGTTACGTAGCGCATGACACTATTACCATAAAAACTCCACGTAAGGGTGGGTAAATAAAAATGTATCCGCAACTCAGCAAACAAGGGTGAAATTACCCTCATTTTTACAATATTTTGACATATTGCCCCTAATAACAGCCGCGGGAGTGACCAGTGACGTTTAACAGTAAAAAATCGGACTTAAATATGTTTACTTTGTAAGGAAAAGCCGTTTAAGTGCGATACCGCCGAGTTTTGTTTGAAGTTAGCTCAGTTAACTGGGTACTACTTGTTCTCGGTTCGGTTGGTTAGGCGATTTGTGTTCGAGTTTCGAACGTTTGAATTTAAAAGCATAAAGCAGAAAAAAGTGGTCTACTTATCTCCGCTATAGTCTTTGAAACCATCCAATCGATGTGCCCTAAACCAGTTTCGATGGAAAGGCAAAAATGTAAAAATGGTTTTAGGCCATAAATTACTACATTAAAAAAAAACAATGCAAATTTCTTTCTTTTCCAGCAAACAAATAACATAACTGTATATTTTTGTTATTTAATTTTTAATTTTTTGTTTTTAGAGATCTGTGGTGGCCGAGTGGTAACGGCCTACGACCCGCGACCTACAACTCGTAAGTCGGGGGACTTACGAGTTGTAGGTCGCGGGTTCAAACCCAGCCTGGCGCAGAACTTTGTGTAATTTATTTCATCACCACTGCTCTCAAAACGGTGAAGGAAAATAGAACTGAAAATTCGAAGATGTGTAACATCCACCCACCCGCACTGGGCCCGCGTGGTGGATTACGGCCAATTCCCTCTCCTAGAGAGGAGGCCTGAGTCCCAGCAGTGGGAACATTAAAAGGCTAATGCTAAATGCTAATTATTTTTTATGGCGCAGTAATTTATGCACACGTTGAGTTATCCGGTAGTCATTATTAAAGTTCGTGACTCTCAGACGGCATTTTTCAGAGAGAGATAATTAAAATAAGAGATTGAGAGTTACTTGATTGGACTGTGGGATTCTTTCAAACGGTCCTAGATCAAAAAACAACCGATGGAACGTAGACAGGGTTTTAGTCAGTAAAAGTCTGACACTCCTTTTCACTCTACCCAGAGCGGGAGGAATGATTTGATGGTTTTCCAAAAAAGTATTACGTTCTGAAGTGCAATGAAATTTTACTGGCTATACAGTTGTTTAGATGTACCTATATTCATATTTTTGGTGAAGAATTTTTACAAATTCAAAAAACAAAAAAAAATACTTCAAATAATGACATTGATAAATCTTCAGTGAAATACTCACTTCGATTTAATTAGTCAAGCAACAATTGTTTTCACCGGCAAATGTTAAAAATAATATTATTATAATTATGAGCCAGTATCCCACAGCAGGGCAAAGGCTCCCTTCCATTCCTTAACCACTCCTAGCCAATCTTTTAGGTAGGGATTCAAACCGTCACGCCATCTCCATCTAAAAAAAATAAATAAATAATAATAAAGTGACTAGTTATCGAGTTGAAACAATGGTAGCCTCAGTGTTTAAATTTTTCAATGGCGACCATTACGTTCTCATTGTTTCCGTAGATATTAAATAATAAAACAAACGATATTTGTATAGTCGGCACACGCCGGTTTTATGGCCACGCCGTGTGCCCACGATTGGGCGGATATTTACTTAAAACAATGAAATAATTGAACGTTTTTGATGATTTTGAATTGATATGTTATCCTATCACTTTTCTTATTATAAGTTTTATTAGGAAAAATAAATGATTGTACAATAGGTTAGTATATCTAGTTAGTTATACCAACCCGGCTCCTGCGTGGTGCATTACGGCCCATTCCCTCTCTTATAGAGGAGGCCTGAGTCCCAGCAGTGGGAAAATTAAACGGATGATGATGATGATATCTAGTTAAAAAACAATTCTGGCTAGAGTACAATTCATATTTCCACATATTACTTTAGAAGAAAATTACGTTAAGTGAAATTTTATATATTATAATTATCTAGATAATAGTTTTGTTATAAATTATTAAATTATCAAAATGACACTGCAATATGTTAAATACTTTTCTTAAATTAATTATGATTTAAGGCAAATGGTTCAACTTTTTCAAAGAGATTACGATAGTTTTTCTTTTTTACTAATCTAATTAGGTCTATTGAATTGCAACATACATATTTATTATTATTGATAAGCTGACGTTTGATCGCCGGATGGTAAGCGATGATGTGGTCGACGATGGAGCACGCTTGCCTAAAATTAACTAAGAATTATAGCTATCGGGAAACAAAGACTCTCTCTCTCAAAAATCCTCTCTTTGTACGAACAATGTGTTCTTAAAACTGATATTTTTTATTTATTTATTCATACGTATATATTCATCATAATCACCTCTCTGGTCTTTTCCCAACTAGCCACTACTGGACATGCAAAGACAAGCCAACCCCTAGACTTCCAGTATGAATACTCTGTTACTTCAAAAATACAAACCGAAGCGTAACTGACGACCACTCAAGCCCAACATAATTCCTTACGAGCGATAATTGGCTCAGATAGACCAACTATAAAAAATTACGTACACTTCATACAAAATAGTTTACCCAACCCAACTTAATAAAGCCGATGACTCTATTAAACCTGAAGCTGTTTACCTAATAGAATAACTACCCATCGTATAATAAATTGGAAGATTTCCATACTCGATAACGGCCTACGTTTGTCATTTTAATACCCAAAGTGCCTTGGGACATCCTTCAATGACGTCATTATGGAAAACTTACAACTACCTTCAGCTGTCAAACTCGAAAACATTGGAATTTCAACTCTGTCACTTAAGCTTTAAGATTCTTGGTTAATTTTGGAAAGTGTAAAAGTCGAATTGGTAGGGTTGTTCGTAAAAAGGGGGTTCAAAGACTGACAAGGATGTGTTATTAAATTTTCTGATGGCGGCAATGTGAGGCTATAATTAGTGTTTATAATGTTGTTATAAGCTTAATGATAGGTTCTGGGTTATGCGCGCAATATGGGATTTTTTGGCAGGTGTGGTGCGATGGTTTAGTGATACAGTATATAGATTTGTTCAGCGACATCTATGACGCAACATAAGAACTAAAGTTCAATATCCTGAATCGCGGTATTGGATTTCTCCGCGCATTTAGAACATATTGTATTGTTTTTGTTGTTGTATTGTTGTTGTGTGTGTTTATTATATTCTATTGTAGCGAAAAATTTCAAATAAGAACACTTTTCAACACTATAATACGTTGACTGCTTTTGTTTTTTTTTTTTTCAATAGACAAAAATAAATATAATACACCATATGAAAGACAATAAATCGAATAAAAAAAAACCTATGAAATGAATAAGGATACCAAAATAAATGGATGCTCCGCTAGTGGTAGCGGCAAATTTTTTAATTAAAAATTTAGGGTATTTCATTACTATAATACGGTTAATTTATTTGTTATTTTCAAAAGACAATACGAATACAAGTAACACGATTGATCAAACACGATATGAAAAATTAAATATATTATAGTGGTGAAAAGTCCCATTTTTTATTTTTTACTACAATATACAAAAACCCGAAATCAACGACCGGGCAGTTGCCCGGCTTGTCACAAAATTTGACAGAATGCGAGGGCATTAAGTTTCAAACTCTCTGAAAGTGATGTCCGATACTGATGTTGATGATACTGTATCCCTCCAATTTTCATATTTCTCCGTTCCGGCTCCGTTTGTTATCTCTTAGCTACCGGTGGCTTATTTTAATTTTTTTATTTATCTAGATATCTACATTGTGTTCACTTATAGAAGCGACAAGAAATATGTAACCAACTTTTATGTAACTGATGATATGATTTAAAAGAGTATTCATAGCGTTTCTTGCACTTTCTTCTACAGGTTGTCCAGTAAATAGCACGACATACTGCAGGGGGTGATAGCTAGGGTCACTACCTATCAATACAACACATTATATGTTCAGCAAAATCTTACGGATTTACAGTTTTACAAAATTTTCCGAAATACCGAAAAATCTCTACCTTGAAACAGATTTTTAAGCATCTCGTAATGAAAAAATCCTTTTCTAGTACTTTTTTTTACATCAAATTATTCGTGAATAGTTACTTTACTCGTTGATAAGTCTTTTTTTATCAAAGACAAGAATGTTTTCAAGAAATACTATTTTTTGTTTAAATTTGCACAGAACTATTTTCTTATCACTTAAGTTTAACCTACAGTGGTGAAAAAAAAATGTATGTGGCTGTTTTGTACAACAAACTTAAAAAATAGCTTGTTTAATGGTGATTTTGGAAAGATACAATACTAGTACATTTTCATTTTAAAAAATACGAAAAATAAGCTATTTTAGTTAATAAGAGCATTTTATTTTAAATGCAAGTAATGTGACTTTGAATTCGAATCGTTGTAAGGTCGTACTACGGTTCGAATTACATAATAATTAATCTACAGCCGACCGGCCGGCCGGTCTGTAAATGACATCTTGAAGGATAAGGTGATAGTAAAAAAAACAGAGGAGTTAACTTTAATAAACATTTATTTAAATAAATTACAATAAATGCTCAAATTGCTTCCCTTGTGCCCTAATACACGCTCGGCATCTTCTTAAAAATGAGCTTTTGAGTCTTCTCAGGCTTATTTTCGATATTTTTCTTGCTGCAATGTTAACCTTTGCTCTCAATTCATTGTCATTTTGGATCGGTTTTTCATAGACTTTGTCCTTCATGTCACCCCAATAAAAAAAATCCAGGGGGTTTAGGTCCGGAGACCTAGGTGGCCATAATATCGGTCCCAGTCGCCCAATGCACCTGCCTGGATAAACTTCATCTAAGTAGGCTCTTACTTCCCGGCCATAATGAGCAGGGCACCTATCATTTTGAAAACACATCACCTCTCTTAGCTCACTCGGAACATTTTCAAAGAGCGTGGGTAGGGTTTCTCGTAAAAACTCCAAGTAATTATTGGCATTTAATGTAGGTGGAAGTTCGACGGGACCCACAATCTGGCCATTAAAAATCCCACACCATAAATTTATTTTGAATTGGTACTGGGACCTGTCTTCTCTTGACACATACGGATTTTCTAATTGCCAACTATGTAAATTATGCAAATTCAAGTAGCCGTCCTTTCTGCAGGCTAACTCATCACTCCATAACACCTTATTAAAAAAGTTTGTTTCCTCCCGATGCATTTCAAGCATGCGGCGGCAGAATTGAACTCTCGGCAGGTAGTCTCTAGTTAAAAGAGTTTGCACGCGTCGTACGTGAAATGGATGGTATCCATACATCTTAAGTACTGAATGAACAGTGGACTTCGGTATCCCTGTGCGCCGTTGTATCGCCCTAACCGAAGTTGTCGGGTCTTGTTCTCGTTCCTGAAGCACTATGTCTTCGTCAACAACTTGAGGCCGTCCACCGCCACGTTGACCAGGGAGTCTGCCTTCCATGTAGAAGTTATGCACTCTGGTAAACATTTCATGGTGTGGATGTCTCCTATCGGGAAACCTTTCCCTGTAGAGGGTGGCAGCAGCTCGGGAACTTTGGCCAGCTTCTCCGTAAATAAGGTGCATCTCAGCATACTCTCGCTGCGTATAACCAGGAAAAACGCGGCGGTTGGCCATGTTATAAAACACAAAAGTCCAGGTGGTCGCCAAGTCGTCGTAGTGATCACAATAAAAAATCCAAATCGTAAGGCAAACAAAGTCCGGGGTCCAAGGCACAAAACAGTCGTTAGTACGAAACAATAATTTGTGAACACAGAGATGCGTTGCGCACGGTTTAAGGTAGCGTACTGACAAGTGTCGCAAATAAGGTTGAGAGTAAGACACAAAATCACAATGCAAGAAAGAGCGGGATAGCACATGCGCTTCTTTTGTTAGACAGTAACCGGTCGGTTTGGGTCGGTCGGCGAGCAGGTAAAAACCTTTAGTCATTACGCGTGCATGTCGCATTTTACGTGTCACAACTAGTTTTATAATAATTCGCGTAAATGAGCAGCTATTACTTATTCTCATAGTGGTTTTTGTCAAAATTACGTTAATTACATTTTCAACAAAATCAGCTTCTCTGGAACTAAATAGCATTTTTTTGTATTTTTTTAATGAAAATGCACTAGTATTGTATCTTTCCTAAATCACCATTAAACAGGCTATCTTTTAAGTTTGTTGTACAAAACTGCCACATACATTTTTTTTTCACCACTGTAGGTTAAAGTTATGCGAAAAGAAAATCGTTCTGTGAAAATTTTAACAAAAAAAACTATTTCTTCAAAACTTTCTTGTTTTTGATCAAAAAAAAACTTATAATGAGTAGAGTAACCTATTCACGAATAATTTGATGTAAAAAAGTTCTAGAAAAGGATTTTTTCATTATGGGATGCTTAAAAATCTGTTTCAAGGTAGAGATTTTTCGATATTTCGGAAAATTTTGTAAAACTGTAAATCCGTAAGATTTTGCTGAACATATATTGTGTTGTATTGATAGGTAGTGACCCAAGCTATCACCCCCTGCAGTATGTCGTGCTATTTACTGGACACCCTGTATATAGAGATCTACACTTTAGAACGTGCAATCAAGCTATTTTTTAACTGTTTGGTGGTAAGTTTAGAACGAACGTTTCTGATTTCTTATCACTTCTCATTCTGCTGCTTTTTTACCAATACCACGAAGCAAGTCCTATTTCATCAAAATAAAACTGATGTATTTCGGTTTTGTGCAAAAACTCGTGGTGCACTAAACAGCTCATCTTGCACAATGCACGTCGCAGTTTCTACTAAATTGAACTTAATTTTAAAACTGGCCACACACTGTTTTTGTTTCGCGTGCCTTGGAGACGGGTTGTACGTGGAATTATTTTTGAGGCGGGCCTGCTGCTATTAGTAGTTTGGAAAAAATAGCCCCTTTACTTTATATTACATAATTCAAAGTATATAATATCTTCTATATACTCCGTTAAATTTTGATCGTTTTAATCCCGTGGAGGGTCAATTCGGTACTTGAAACCCTATCGATTTGTAAAGATAAAGTTAAAAAATAAAATACTTTTTTTAAAACTATGAATTATTACGCATGTACGAAATAAATTTCTTTAAGTAAACTTCAGCTGGGAGAGTTCAATGACTTGTAGATAGTTAGTACGCAACGACCGACAGCTACCTACAAGGTCATTGACTTGTTTACTTAAAGAAATTAATTTCGTACAAGTTTAGATTAATTCGAGTTTCAGAAAAAAAAGCACTTTTTTTTATTTTATCTTTGCAAATCGATAGTGTGTCATGTATCGGATCGATCCTCCACGAGATTAAAACGATCAAAATTTTACGGTGTACATAAAAGAAAGTCGTGTTAGTTATACTATATATAACACAAGAACGGGTGAACTCATTTGGCTGAAAATTGGTGGGTAGGTAGCTGTGGTGTGGGGTGTGAAATCATCTAATGACTTCTCGGGCTCTAGGGCGGAGCGTAAGGGCGTCTGAAACTTTTACTTACTAAAACCACACCTATGTTCCTTCTTTGCCTTGCCTTTCAGGATCCTGGGATTCCCTTTCGGACTACTCATAACCTCAGTAGGCTTAGGCCAGCGTTTTGCCCCTACGGTTTTGCTAACATCTCTTTGAGGCGTGCGTGGAACGCCCCGTCGACGACTCAGGCTCGGTTCGTTACCGAACAGCCAGACGCTGAGCTACACATTGATTGTAGTCCGCATATGGTGGCTGGAATGGAACTACGGCCCACTCACGCCCCATCTCATATACGCCTATGGATGGCGTTAGCGTTTCCTTCAGGCCTAGTTACCTCCGGTAGCCTCCTTTCATCCATCCTCTGAACAGCAGCGATTAATCACCAACTCCTCCCCCGTAAGTTTCTACAGCACGGAACGTAATTCAATTTGGGAGTAAAGCGGTTATTTGTTGTAACGAAACTCTGTTCTGTCTCATTTCGGGTCTAGTTAACCCTGCTTCAAAGTATAATCTACTTAATTGGAATTTTTGAGGGGAATGCGTTTAAACGTGTGCGGAAAATAATGAGAGTTTAAACTAGTACTAACAATTGTGTATTCTGTAAGGTAAACTGGAAAAGGAGGTACAGGAAGAATCATAGAATGCAGGTTTCATCTCTTTTAAAGTATTGTGTCATTAATAACATATGACTCCGAAAAGTTAACTACTCAGAACTTTGGTATATTAGGGACTATACGCTACACGCTAACATTGCAGTCAGAAAAATTGGACTCGAAACTCACACATCAACACGACAAGGACAGAGATAAGAGCCGGCGCTGTCGTGCGATCGAAATAGCGTTAGCCGCCGAATGTGTGTGATCGTCGCGACCGATGTGAAATCGTGTCATTTGGCACAATTTCAGCGGTCCACGTTAAAGGCGAGTCACCTATTTTGCACTGTTTTGATTTAATCTAAGCATCAGAATGCTTAAAGTTACCCAATGGACAATGGAAAAGGCTATGCTCGGAGTTTCCTTACGTGATCGCATCAGGAATGACGGCCATCCGCAACAGAACTAAGGCTACGACATAGCCCGAAAAATAGCCGAAAATCGCTCGCAGTACAGATGGCGTTGCAGGCGAAAGATTCTGAAGTGGCGACTGCGTACCCTAAGACAGCGTGGAAAGGCCTTCGACAAGGTGGCCCAACGGCCTGGTGAGGGTCGCTGGAATCCGATAGATGCGAGATACACAGTACCGTTCGTTGTAGCGACACTTGGGGGAGATCTATGTCCAACCGTGGACATCTGTCGGCTGTAATGATGATGATGATTAAAGTATTGTAACGTTTTTGTTGGAGGTAGGATGTCAATAAATAAGTTTCGCCCACCTAATAATTAGTGCGCTCTGGATGGTGTGAGAGTAATCTCAGAATGTTAGTGAATCTCACCGTCTTTCTTCAGTTGCCCTTTGTTTTCCGGGACCGTGGTAACCCCACCAATAAAAAACTGGGCAAGTGTGAGTCAGACTCCGCGAGGGTTCCGTACAAAATAACTTATGTGAATAGTTCAATTTCCGAATCGAATCTCGACGATTATTCCGAATCCAAAAAAGTACTTCTTTTTTGTGACGTAACTGCAAATTTAGAGTTTTCAGATTTTTGAATTACAGGGTTCTAAGTCAACGGGAAGAGTACACAATGAATTTTGATTCCCTTGATAGTGTCAAAATATACGTTTTTTTACAACATAAACGGACATAATTTTTTTTCTCGTTAACATAGAAGTTTGATTTTTTCACAGCTTCATTGGACCACAGACTTGAGTATATGGTTTTAACTTCAACTTGATACCTCCACAAGTTCCCGAGATAAAGGATCAGACAGACGGACAGCAATTTTGCTGTACGTCCTATAAGGGTACCGTTTTTTTCCTTTTGAGGTTTTTTTTTATGGCCGGTAAAATCATCCAATGACAAATCCCACCCTTGGGCGGAGCGGGAAGTAGTGTCAGACTCTTACTGACTAAAAACCTACCCCGTTCCTTCGTTGCCTATAGTGCCGGGGCTGAGCCTTCGTCTCAGAAAACGGCCCTTGACCCTAGCAGGCTTCGACTCTGCCTGCCTGCAGTTAGCAGGCTGGGCCTCTACGGTTTGCTGACAGCTCCTTGAGGCGCGCGGGAACAGAACGCGCCGTCGACGACTTGAGCTCGGTCCGGTCGGTTACTGGACGATCGGACAGCGTGCTACCCATTGCACGCCGTCCGCAAGCCCGCGCCTACGTTGGCCGGAAATCGGGATCGGAATCCCGGCGGCGGCTGGGGCGAGCGCCCCGTTGCCTCTGCCTGATGCGGTCGGCCTCCTCCTTTGCTAGCATTACTACTTATCGTGCATGTGTGCAAGGACTTTTGCCTCCAGATCCCACGGCGGTTGGCCAGCTAGGAGGGTCGCTGCCTCGCGGGAAGTCGTTCGGTACCCTCGCACCATGCGTATTGCCACGAATCAGAATCAGAATCAGAATCAGAATAGTTTATTTCAAATAGACCAATTACAGGCACTTTTGAATTGTCAAAATGTCGGTCAGTCCAAAAAAAAAGTGAAGCTAAATTGCATGTTCCAAAGCGTAGACCTTTATGGAGAAGAACGTGCAAGAAACTCCATGGACACTCTTTTAAATCATATTATGAGTTACATAATCTTGGTTACAAATTTATTGTCGCTTCTATTATGTGAGCACAATGAAGAAAAAAAAAAATTAAAACGCAATGAAACCACAAATAATGAAAAAAATACAATAAACTAATAAAAAAATAGTAATTGAATTAAGCCACTGGCAGCTAAGAGATGACCAGTCCCAACTGACGGCGCCCGTTCACGAGCATGACGCGTGCCTCAGCCCCACTCAGCTCAACCATTTTGAAGGGAACCGAATGACCCAATAACACGTGCCACCATCAGCGAAACATTTGAGTGAGCATGACAAACTCTCAACTGCCATGCTCATAACGTCAAACAAGTTGTTATCTAATAAAATAAAAATGCTCCATGGTACTTCATATTTACAAATTAGAAAAAAAAAGTGCTTCTACATTATACAATTTTATTGTTCCCAATTACAAAAAGTAATAATTGATCACAAGCTCCATTAAAATAAACTAATCAATTATAATATATATATATTATATTGGAAAAGAAAGACATAACATTTTGAAAACCACGATACAAAAAGGGTCCCAGCATCTCCTCCATTATTAAAAAGTAATAAAATACATAAAATAAAATGTAGAACTAATTTGTAGGCAAATGTGGCTGTGGCTGTGGAGCAGGACCGGTATTTAGCCAAGCATTTTTATCAAGGATGTAATCATCCAATCTATAATATGCTTGTCTACATAGCGTGCGTTTAATGCATGTTTTAAATTTTGACTCATTGAGATGGAGAATCTCAAGTGGTATTTTATTATAAAATTTTACACAGTACCCCATAAAAGAACTTTGTACTTTAGCCAATCTGAATCGAGGTTGATCTAATTGGTTCCTATTCCTAGTATTAAAATTGTGCCTGTCACTTATGTTAGTAAAAAGATGAATATTTTTCCGAACATACATAATGTTTTCATAAATGTATTGACAAGGGACCGTCATGATATTTATTTCCTTAAATAGTTCTCTAAGAGAATCGCGCCTGCGAAGATTATATATGGCTCTGATAGCTCTTTTCTGCAGAATAAAAATAGACTCCATGTCTGCAGCCCGTCCCCATAGTAATATACCTTAAGACATTATGCTATGGAAGTAACTAAAATACACTAGTCTCGCAGTATCTACATCTGTAAATTGACGGATTTTTCTAACGGCATATGCTGCTGAACTAAGCCGACCTGCCAGAGATGTTAAATGAAGACCCCATTGTAGCCTCGAGTCAAGCGTGATCCCCAGGAAAACCGTGTCCTCGACGAATTCGAGTTTCTCCTTGTTCAATACTATATCGAAATCACCAATTCTTACATTCGGTAACGCAAATCTTATGCACTTAGTCTTTTTTCCATTTAACACCAAATTATTAACAGTGAACCATTTGTGAACTTCCTGTAGAGCTTTGTTTACGTCATCAAGGTTTGTAGAACGTCTACTGACCTTAAAAATTAACGACGTATCGTCAGCAAACAATACAATGTGTGGTTGTTTTTTTAATAGATGCGGTAGATCATTAATATACACTAAAAAGAGAAAAGGACCCAATATTGAGCCTTGTGGGACACCCATTTTGACTCTCAAACCTTGAGAATTTATACTAATTATTTGAACTTGCTGTTGCCTGTCATTTAAATAAGATTTCACCAAGCTGAGTGCAAGTTTACCTAGCCCATAATGTTTTAGTTTTAAAAGCAAGGTTTCGTGATTAACGCAATCGAAAGCCTTTGAGAGGTCACAAAAAATCCCTATCGCATCTTGGGCTTCCTCCCACGCTGCAAATATATGTTTTAATAAAGCGACACCAGCGTCTGTCGTACAACGACCTTTGGTGAAGCCATACTGCTGATCGTGAAAGATTTTATTGCTGTTAAAATGGTAGAGCATTTGATTCAGCATAACTTTTTCAAACACCTTACTAAAAACTGGCAATACCGATACAGGTCTATAATTATTAATGTCATTATGGTCACCGGATTTAAAAAGTGGTATAACCTTACTGTATTTCATTATATCTGGAAAGACACCTTGGTCCACACATAAATTAAATATTAAAGCCAAGTATGGTGCTATGGTCTCAATTATGGATGTACATACCTTAACAGACATTCCCCATAGGTCTTCAGTTAATTTGATTTTAATTTGCCTAAAAGCCTTTATGACTGTCATAGGGTTTATATGTTTGAATTGTAATTCAACCGGACAGCCTGGCACGTTTGCTTTCAATAAAGCAATTGAGGCTTCAGGGGATGAATTTAGAGCTTCCGTTGTTCTAAGAGGTATATCAGTAAAATAATTTACAAACTCTTGGGCCACTTCTATGTTAGAGCTTATGGGACCATGTGACGTCTCCAGTAAAAAATCCGTGTTGTGTACTTTATTCCTACCAGTTTCACTATTAATAATTTTCCACACAGTCTTTATTTTATTGTCTGCCGATTTGATCTTGTTGCTAATGTACAGGGCCTTTGCAGCCTTGCAAATCTTTCTAAAAAATTTAGAATATCTATTTACATATTTATTAAAGCTTTCAGTGTTGAAAAATGGCTTAAGGCCATATAGCTCATATAGTCTTTCCCTACTTATCCTTATACCCTTAGTCGCCCAGTCACTAAATACAAACTTAGGGAAAATATTTTTTGACTTCTTTTCAAAAACTGTATTAAACTCATTAAGTACCACTGAAAAGAAATTATCATAAAATTTATTAGCATTATCAATATTATGGCCCAGAATATTTAACCCTCTGGCACGCATGCAGCTGGGCCCTCGGTTGCTGTTGCAACGTCGGTGCCCACACCGGAGCCCCGTAGAGGGCCATGGACCTAACGATTCCCGCGTAAAGCTTCCGACAGGAGGCGTCTGGTCCCCTGAGGTTGGGCAGGAGCCGCCCGAGAGCAGCCCCAGTCCGATTCAGTTTGGGAGCCAGACGTCGGAAGTGCTCCTTGAAATTCCACCAGCTGTCGAGGAAGCGAGGAGTGAACCCCTCCTACCGTTAGCTGGAAACTCGGTGGTGGCGCACCCCGAGGGCCGTGAAAGCACATGGCCTCGGACTTGTGCAGTGCCACCTCGAGTCCCAACTGCTGGATCCTTTCAACGACTATCGCAACCCCGCGTGTCACTAGTTCGACCGCCGTCCGGTACGACTCTCCCCGCGCTAGGGCCAACGTGTCGTCCGCGTAGCAGACCACGCTGACCCCGTCGGGGAAGTCGTCGCGCAGCACGTAGTCGTACCCGATGTTCCACAAGGGTGGTCCTAGTACCGATCCCTGCGGAACACCGTTCCTTTTGAGGTACGGAATTCAAAAACAACACAATAATCCTAGTTATAGGCTCCGTAGCCTCTAAAGAAACACCCAAAGAATGACTCATATCACAAGAATAGACTAATCCGGTCTATTTTTAACTCAAGACCTCCCACGAACAAATTCGTAATCATGAATTGATGTCACGTTCTCTTTATACGAGTAAGTGTATCAAATTCACTCTTCATGATTGATCCGTATCTACACGTATAAACTTAAACCATATCTCTAATAATTAACAAAAGGTACTGAAATCGTAACGATGTGGATACTTTTTAAAATATATTGTTGACTTTTATTTTATAGTATCAAATTAAAATTATCCTTTCATAATTATAAAACAAGGTCTACCATCACGTCCGTATGCCTTTGTTAGTGTGTTAGAATTTATGCCAAAGACTGCAATGTTTAATAAAAATTGTTCAGCAATGTGTGTTAAAATGTATAATAAGTTACAAACAACCATTCAAGATCTTCCTTTACCAAAGTATAAGAAAGTTCTGAAGCCCCAAGAGGACAACGGTGTCCGCCACTTATTGTCTTTCTATTGTGTCTCTAATTACGGTATTCAAAAGGTTAAGAGCTACTTCTAGAAAAAATGGTCTATTCGATTAATGACTATAATATGTATATATATCTATTTTGCGTAAAAATGTGACACAGTTTAATGTTAAAAATTATTTGTATTTTATTCGAATGTATTTCACCAGGTATTATTTATTTAATTGATGTTGGACACGCTGAATTTTAACGATTTTATGACTAATTATTATTAAGTGAGTGAGTGAATGAGAGTGTGAGAAGAACTACACCATCCTCATCCTTTCACTATGTGTGTCTTTCACCTAAACTCTAGGTAAATAATAATAATAATTTATTTCGCTCGAAAAGCGCAACAATTTTAATCAGTCAATGAACATAAAATTCGTTAGTTCCAGTTGCATCCAGGTAGTCAGCTAGGAAACACTGGCCTCATCTAGTTTAAACTGACGACAAAAATTGACGTGTAAAAGAGTTTTTGAAATCCTATTTGCAAAATAAATATCATTTATTATTAATTTTTTCGTTGAGACTGGAAACCGATCTCCCAACATACTTAGAAAAGGCTAGGCAAATTAAAATTTAAATAATATACGTAAATAAAATAAAATAAAATTAACAGGGTTTTTGCATTATATGGTACGTTATACAGTTACAAAATAAACCTTTCTGAAATAATGCCTTCAGTCTATAGACCTAGGGGCTTACTCTCGAGTTTGATTCCGATCGGTCGACATTGGAATCGTCGACAAGTGACGTTGTGTACTGTTGAATTCTATGCTAGCGCCGAATTGGCAATTTTAATGCCAATGCCGATTTTACTTAGTTTCCCAAAAAGGTTACGCAATTTGGTTCTAGCATCGAATTTAAGAGTACCTAACGTCACAATTCCAATGTCGACCAATCGGAATTAAACTCGAGAGTAAGCCCCAGTGGCGTAGCTAGTCCTACACGGGCCCCGTATCAAAAGTCACACAGGGGCCCGTATAAAAAAAAAATGGTGCTATTTTACAAATGCTTGGTTTACCCTACGAAACGGGTGTGAATAACATGTTGCGAAGTTTTGTCTCTGTAGCGTGGGTGCCTCGTATAATTGATACGGCAGATATGGCGGTAGCTACGCCCCTGGTAAGCCCCCTGTACTATTTATCTATAAAACTACTAACTTCCTAGTAGTTTTATAGATAAATGGTACAGTTATGTGAGTGACACAGCGTTCGAAAATCGTAACGTACGAGGGTACGCTACCATCGACAAATGCGTTAGGTTTTAGATTTGTAGGGTTGTGTCGTTCTATTTTATTTTTCTGCCTTTTTCTTTTTTAGGAAGGAAATCATGTAACTTTTCTTGCTCTGGGTGAGGGTGAAAGAGCGTGACAGACTTGTACTGGCTGAACCCTACCCCTGTTTCTTTAGTTGCCCTTTGCGTATCGATGCCTTGGCATCATATGTTACCGGAAATCTGTAAAATTCAGGTATTCTATACAATACCGAATGCGCAGCCGGTAAGGTGTGTGACTAGAGCAGGGAAGGAGGTGATGTGAAAATCGGTTACTGCACATTCAAAGTCGACCGTCATGATGGTTCAACCTATGTGACGAGAATTATAACGGATTTTCGGGTCTCAAGAGAAGGAGGGGCTGCGCGTAACCGTGGTAAATGGTTTAACTTAATTGCCGCTCACTATACATAGTTTATGATTCGTGTGCATGCAACCTTGTAGGAGGCGTTCCAACGCTACGTCTTCACCATTCCAGAACATTTCGGCCCCAACGACCATCCGTTCTGCGAGCAATGTGCCCTGCCCACTGCCACTTAAGTTTGGCGATTCTTCGTGCTATGTCGGTAACCTTGGTTCTCCTGCAGATATCCTCATTCCTGATTCGATCACGCAAGGAAACTCCGAGCATAGCCTTTCCATTGCCCTTTGGGTGACTTTAAGTCTTCTGAGCCGTATTTCGTATTATTCATCAATAACTTTTAAGTTAACCAAAAAAAAACCCAGAAAGTGTACAAATATGTCAGCACAGAACGCAGCCCTACTTGACATTTTTAACAGAATTGGGTGCTCAGGTGCGGCGGGTTGTTAACTCGTGATTTTCGTTAATCAATGGATTGGGCAAAGTGAACGAAACAGGAAGCAATTTCTTAGCTCTCTGTCGACACACATGCGTTCTAAGGGCTCGTCTAATTCACTAAGAAGGGTTAGTGTTTCCCTTATTTGCTGATTTGATTACAGTGTGATTTTTTTGAGAGGTTATTAAGCTACTAGCTTCTGCTAGCAGCTTCGCCCGCGTTTAACAAAATTTCTCCTTAGGACCTTTTTTTCGCTCTTGAGCGAAGCGGGAGGGCGTGTCAAACTTTTACTGACTAAAATCCACTCTTGTTCCTTCTCTGCTTACGTTCCAGAGCCCCGAGGTACACTTTCGCACAACACATGGTCCCAGTAGGCTTCGACCCTGCTGGGCCCCTACGAGCGCGCGTGGAACATTATGCGCTGTCGCTATATTGAAAAACGTCGTTTGATACATGTGAAAATTTTTCACAGCAACACTCGGCTTCATAATCCGGTGTTAGAGTTCCGTGAGTTATCGCACAAATCTATATATATAAAAGAAAGTAGTGTTAGTTACACTATTTATAACTCAAGAACGGCTGAATCGATTTGGCTGAAAATTGGTGAGGAGGTAGCTTAGAACCAGAATAAGGACATAGGATTCTTTTTACATGTAACGTGACATAAAAAGTTTTATGTACGTGAGCGAAGACGCAGGAAAATGATAGTATTAATTAAAATCAGGATTACAGCAAGAAATTTTTCACTAATACATGACGGCGTATTAGCTCGAGTTTTTTGTATTCGGAAAATTAGGTAAGTAGTAGATAAATCAAGGTTTCCTTGGCGTGGCTCTATAAAGGTGTCTGGCACACCACTTTCCATAACAAACTTTCTCCACTTGTATCAAAATGTAAGTACTGTTTCAGGCTCATGAAAACCATCATCCCGATACGATCACTTGGTCAATTGGTAATGTCCTCGCGTCCCGATTACATCCACTTCCCGGGGATTTGTTATGATCCCGCTAATTGTTCGCATCCCGGTCGAGGTTCGTTCCTTCCTCATTAGCGCGCGTGACGTCACTGAGCTGCGCCCGCGCACTAATTGTTATGTGCGAGGAAGTGAGATTGTGGAGTGGGTGTATTTTTTTTTGTATCGTGATTAGGTTGTTTGAAATGTTTTTTTTTTAGGTTTGCTTATGTTGCTTTGATTGATAACAAATTAGTTTAGTAAGTACCTATAGGACCTAGAGATTGCTGTGTTATGAAAAATCATGCCATTTTGAACTATCACAGTTCGCTATCACAACTTTGGTTTGACTTAGAATTCTGGTGTCAAAAAAACTTTATATTAAAGTTATGACATTCTTTTTCAAAGCCTTTAATACACAGTAAGGGCTAGGAAAATAAAAATACACAGTAAGGGCTAGGAAAATAAAAATATTTTTCAAGAAATTCTATTGACTTGTTTCAGACTTTACTATCTAAAACCAACCTGTATTTTTTCAGTTGCCATTTGTGTTCGTGGGATCCACGTGCACCTCAAAGATATGTCAGTAAAACCGTAGGGGCTCAGCAGAGTTGAAGCTAACTGGGGCCAGGGTTTTTCGAAAGAGAACTCCGAGGCCCTGAATCGAAGGCAAAGAAGGAATATAGGAATGGGTCTGACACTTTCCATACCAGAAGTCATTCGATGATTTCACAGGCACAAAGAGAGATGTAACAACTCTTTGGGACGATCCTGGCTTGTGAATCGCAAAAAAGTAAGTAATTATTCTGGAATGCAACTGAAAAATTTGAAATTTTTAGATTTTTCCTTTGTTTTTTCTATTAGGTTCATACCAAATTTTAGGACTGTAGATCGGCGGGGAGTACCGTAAATATTTTGATTTACTTGCGAGTGTCTAAATATACTCTCCAACGAAGCATAAACGACCTTGTCATATGTTGACTTAGTAGTTTGAATTGCTCCAAAGGGTAGCAAACCTGGTCTTGACAGACAGATAAACAGACAGATATGGACAGCAAAGTGATCCGGTAAGGGTTGTTTTTTCCGACTTAGGTACGGAACCCTAAAAAACCTTCTAGACCATTATATAAATGGTTTTAAGTTAGTGTTATACTAAGATGAAGATACACCGAGCAGATTGACTAGTTAATACATAAAGATGATGCTTCAAAGGATATCAGAATTGAATATAGCGCACGGAAAGATGACGGGTGCTCCAAGCTGTGGGTTTTGAGAGGGTATTGCCGAATGCATGTAAGCAGCGGTAGCCCAGTGGTATTGCGGATTCAAACCCGGACAGGCGCATATGTTTCTGTAAATTATTTTATCACCACTACTCTTAAAACGGTGAAGGTAATCGTCGGAACCGAGATGTCTTAGAACCAAAATTCGAAGACAATGACATCCACTAATCACTGGGCTTGCATGGTGTGTTACGGATACGGCCCATTCCCTCTCCTAGAGAGGATGGCACAGTCCAAGCAGTGGGAACATCATAAGACTGAGTATGTATTAACAAAAAAAAAATTTTTTGGCCGTTTAAAACTTTCAGATTTATATGTTTGAGCGATTGGCTGCAGCAATGCGTGTTGCGAGTCGATTCCCGTATGAAATTAATATTGAATGGTAAGTTAATTACTTTTTAATTTATAATGTAATTCGGGTTTCTTTGGAATAACGATTTTATTCAGTTCGAAATAAAAATATAATAATTAAAAAAATATATATTGAAAGAACGTCCATGAAAAATTTCACCACTAGAATATAATAATAATACAATCTAGTACTAGACCCATGGTAGATGTTTGTGCGTCGATGTTTTCGATGCAGTGTATATACCTATATTATTATAAAATACTTAATAACTGTAAGAACCTAAATACATACATTAATACAAATAAATAGTAAAAACGCATAACTAATATCAATCTTAGATATGACGTCGAAAAACTCCTCCGCATCGCCGAACGTAACCAATATAATCGCTCTACGCTTATAAATTGTGACACACCCAAAAGCCGGGAGCGTAGCGGAACTTAAATTCGAAATCTTTGAGATTCAAATCGCCACAAACGTTGTTAGAGCGCCAGACGGAAGGATTTCAAAGAGAGGCTGTGTGGTAAGGAGTGGTAAGAAATATAGCAATGCCTACAGTGTCTGCTTTGAAATATAATGCAATTAGTCTAAAGATGCAATTAAATATGTAGAAATGATCATCAGACTAATCTGAGATACACATAGAAGTGTCTACTTTCAAACTCCCCTCAAATCGCTTGACCTTTTTGTGTTTTTGTTTGTTTTATTGGGTAGGTCTGAGGCCTCCCACTAAATAGACCGATGACTTAGAGGTTGCGGTAATTCAATGGTTGCGAGACGCATAGAACCTGTCATTTTGGCGACGCTTGGGGGAAGTCTACCTATGTCCAGTCGTGGACGTCTTTCAGCTGGAATGATGATGATGGATTATTTTGCATTATGCAGAACATCTTAGGCCGTATTTACGGAGACGCGGCAAGTTGCGCGGCGCGTTGGGCGTTTCGTCGTACATTGCAGCAGCGGACCGCGTCATCGCTCGGGCAAACACAAACATATATGTCAATGTACGACGTCCCGCCGACGCACCGCGCAACGCACCGCGTCTCCGTAATCGAGCACCAAGACTACCTACCCAAACGCTGAACTGTTATACTGAACAGCATTGATTTTATTATCTGCATTGCTCAACTCAGTCACGCAATATTATCTACCACAATCAAACAACCGCACAATAATATCATACCTTACCCTGAAACCCTTATCAGCTATGCATCCACAGGGACCAGTAATAAACAATTTCCAAAACAAAGCTAAAACCTTCATTTTGAAAAATCGTTGGAAAAATCTCACGTGTATTATAAAGCGAGGTGTATACTGTGTACATTTCATAAAAATAAACACTTAGGTAATGGGTATCGCACGCAGTCGCCCCGCTGTCGCCCCGTCGGTTCGCCGCAGCCGGAATAATGTGAAAAAGTAAAGCGGACACAGAACGACCCCCGAGGGGCCAAGAATCGGTTATTTGCCGGTGGATTGTTTTGAATACGACATTACCCTGGATTGGTAAGTGTGCTGGATTGGATATAACGGTCCTTTGGCTCTGTATAAAGTGCAATGAGTTTCTGCATCGCATCTTGTTTTGGCAGTACCACGAGTCCACGAGACGCCATTTTAAGCCGAGAATATGCATGCAATAATATCACTGTTTCAGGAAAAGCGTATTTAGTTTCCATTAGGACTTCGCAATACACGTCAACATATATATTTATATGTTGACGTGTATTGCGAAATGCGAAATCTTTTTATTTAATTATTATTGATAGGCTCGCGTTTGACTACTTACCTACTGTAACTACCTACCATTTTAGAAAACCTGCATTTTATTCTTTTGAAAAATGAATCCTATAAGGAAAAGAACCCCATACTACGAATAACGTCTGTGTCGTGAGAGCGTTCACAAGCATGTAGACTCACATACACCTATAGATCATAGGTCTGTCGACAGGTTAAAAGTTATTTCTCATCCAAATTTCTACATTCCAGTACTCACGCAATCGGCGTATTCCATGCGTAGTCGCCATTTATAATGCATAGTTCACAAGACACAACTACACAAACTAACGAGCGTCAGTATACTCCTGCCTTTGGTTTGCTTTTCATTTTTTAAACGTTTGAATAACACAAAAAAGGGTATTTTTTTTTGTAAATGTAGAATTTTGATTATTTGGGGCTGGTGTCGACCCAGAAAGTAGTGATCAAGTCGTTATAAAGCTGAAGAGTTTGAATATTTGCTAAGTCGAAAACGCCAATTTTAGAAACAGCTGGTTCGAATCAGAAAATTCTTGGCAACCAGTCCAGTTTTTGGAAGGTTTACCTTCAAAAAAACCCTCATCAGGTTACCAGTCCACCTTGTGGGCAACCTACCAACACTGCAACTTTCAGTGCGCCGTCGCAACCTCAGAACATTTTGGCCCCATCAACCATCCGTACTGCGAGCAATATGGCCTGCCACTTTATGTTTCCTACTCTTCGAGTTATGTCGATAACCTTGGTTCTCTTGTGGATATGTTCATTTCTGATTGGGTTATGCAAGGGAACTCCGAGCCGTAGCCCTTTCCATTACTCTTTCTTCTGCAAGTATTGTGCCATTATGCCCTGTCTTATAATGTTCCCACTGCTAGGACTCAGGCCTCCTCTCTAGGAGAGGGAATGGGCCGTAATCCACCACGCGGACCCAGTGCAGGTTGGTGGATGTCAAATGTTGGTCCTAGGACATGCCGGTTTCCTCACGATGTTTTTCTTCACCGTTTTGAGAGCAGTGGTGATGAAATAAATTACACAAAGTAATGCGCCTGGCTGGGTTTGAACCCGCGACCTACAACTCTTAAGTCGGGGCCGTTACCACTCGGCCACCACTAAAATGTCAATTAAAACTTACCTAAGCCTTTTCCACTTAAAATATTCATTTATCAAAAGCGCTTACACGTTCAAATTATTGCTTATTCCTTCTTTTTTCATTTTCAAATCGCCATTAATGTTTAATACGAAATATAACAGTAATCTCATACGTATTTTCTTATATAACCGTACAGTAGAGGATTACTTTCTTCATGGGAATAATATTACCATAAAATCCATTTCGCTAGAACGTACACTTGGCATCGCGATTTGTTGCCAAGATTAAACCGGATATTAACATACAGGTTATATTTTGTTTTATTTATTGTTATTGTGTTTTTTTTTAGACTTATTCGTTGGTATATCTTGTGTTATTCCTTAGGGAAGGGGAGCCTCAATTTTTCAATGTCTGGCCAGAAAATGAAAGGTTTTGTAGTGAAATGCAATAGATACTTTTCTGTACAGGCGTAGCGATGACTAATTTAAAAGTGGTAAAGGTGCATCAGCGAGGCCTCTTTCTTTTATATTCGAAAATGAGAGAGTGACTGTCGAAACTCAGCGTTCGGCGGCTACCGGCGCGGGCTTGCTTACGGCGAACAATGGGTAGCTCGCTGTCCGACCATCCGGTAACCGATCGGACCGAGTTCAAGTTGTCGACGGCGCGTATTGTTCCCGCGCGCCTCATGGAGCGGTCAGCAAACCGTAGAGGCCTAGCCTGCTACCAGGCAGGCAGGGCCGAAGTCTACTGGAGCCAAGGGTAGACTTCCGAAAAGGAATGTGGTAGGTTTTTAGTCAGTAAGACTTTGACAACGCCCAACGCGCCGCGCAACGCGCTGCACTACGCGCCGCGTCTCCATAAACAAGCCCTAAGTGTTGCTACGTTGACGGTCCTGTGCGTCTCACATCCATCAGATTTCCGCAACCCACATTAAGTCAAAAGTCCACCTTGCACATCGCTATTTGGGCACAGAGCTCCTCGGCTTGCTCGCAGAACAGATAGCCATTGGGCTGTTAGACACAGCATTGGAAGACCTCCCCAAGGTGGACTGAAAAAACCTACACGAACAAAATCAACGATAATAAAACCTTCTAACCACTAGCATATTCATAGGCTCCTACAGAAAAAAAATACTTCTGTCCACACTATAACAATAACAATCAAGCCAACAATGTACCGATGGCAAAAAAACAAACTCATAGAGGAACTGAACGTATTTTCCTTATGGCTTTAATTAAGCCGAGTCCGCCGGTAGGACGGCCATTTTTGCGCACCGTACCGCTCGTGCAGATTGATTAAAAGTCTATGGTCCATGCTTTATAGAGTGTTTCCATTGTTCCAGTGTGTTTTTGTCAAGGGATATTTATGTAGGTCTATCCTATCTGGGTCTATAGAGCTGGCAATTATTGTTTACTAGCGACCCGCCTCAGCTTCGCACGGATGAAATGGTGATTATTTTATTATTTCCTTTATTTCTTGTTTTACATATTTTTTACATTTTTAAATATTTTTAACATATAATATATAAAAAAAAAAACATTTAAAAATATAAAATATAGTGTCCCACCGGTATCGGGAACAGGGTCCAAGCTACCGGCGGTCAGGGCTCCAGAGAAAGGAACCTCCTAACAATACGAGCCGTGTCCAGGAGTACCGCTTTCTGAATCAAGCCCTTGATCCAGCCGCCTAACGAGAGCCTCCTAAGGTGTTGGTCGATTTTATTATTATTATTATGAGCCTGTAGTGTCCCACTGCAGGACAAAGGCCTCCCTTCCATTCTTCCACTCTTTTCTATCTTTTGTCACTTCCGGCCAATCCTTTTGAAAGGAGTCTAAATCGTCACGCCATCTCCTTCTGGGCCTACCGCGTCGCCGGCTCCTGCTGTTCGGGATCCAGTCGTTGGTTGCTTTCGCCCAATTCTGTTGCGACATGCGGCAGATGTGGCCTGCCCAGTCCCATTTTAGTTTTGCGGCTGAGTATCCTACATCTGCGATTTGTGTTTTGGAACGAAGTATACTGTTCCTTATGCGGTCTATTCTTTTGACCCCGAGAATACTTCGTTCCATTGCTCGCTGGCAGACCCCGAATGCGGACTTTTGACGTTTTGTTAATGACCACGTTTGGGCTCCATAAGTGAGGGTGGGAAGAATGCACATGTCCATGAGTTTCCTTTTAAGGGAAAGTGGAAGTGATCCTTTCATTAGGTGTTTCATCGACCAATAGTTCTTCCAGGCGCTTTCGGTGCGTCTAGCAACTTCTTTATCTTGCCTTGCCTGGAAATGGTGATAATACTCGTAAATATATTATGCACATATTGTAGAGCAGTGGTGGCCGAGTGGTAACAGCCCCGAATTACGAGTGGTAGGTCGCGAGTTCAAACCAGCGCATTACTTTGTGTAATTTATTTCATCACCACTGCTCTCAAAACGGTGAAGGAAAACATCGTGAGGAAACCGGCATGTCCTGGAACCAAAAATTCGAAGACATGTGACATCCACCAATCTGCACTGTTGGATTACGGCCCATTCCCTCTCCTAGAGAGGAGGCTTGAGTCCCAGCAGTGGGAACATTAAAGGCTGATGATGATGATACATATAAACCTTCTTTTTGAATCACTCTATCTTATAAAAAAAAAACATATCAAAATCAGTTGCGTAGTTTTAAAGATTTAAGAATACATAAGGACAGATAGCGGGAAGCGACTCTGTTTTATACTATGTAGTGAAGTTTGATGGAAAACTTGTAAAAGTATTGCTTAAATTACTTTTTTTTTGGGGTTTTTTGGGAAACCATCAAAAGGTGACTGGGTTTTAGGGATAAATCTAGGGAGTGCCGGATTTTAAACTCATTAGAGCTTATCATCAGCATATAGAGAGAACCCCCGCTTTTTAGAAACTGACGCCTATTAGGAATCTCTGAGGAGACTGTAACGAGGTATCCCCTGTGTGACTCACTGTGCACAGCAACGTGATCTCTATATACCCTTTTCCCTAGAATCACTCGAAGCCTGCAGAGCACTTCTTCGCGTTTGTTGCAAAGTGAATTAGAGAAAGAAATAAAGAAAAACCGTTTATTTGTGATTAGCACAGAACAAACAACAAAATCTGTTTGAGCGTGAATGAGTAATATTAAAAAAAGAATCAAAAATTTTTGAGTTTATGTTTGTTATTTCTTCAAAAGCTAAACGGATTTCGAAAAAACATGGTACACGGGTAAACCAACACCTGGAAATATGTTCCCTTGGGATAATTTTCTGCTATCTCACAGGCAGCAGCTAGTTACAACATATTTTTAAAAACCTTTGTAACGAAACATTTTCAACAAAACCATTCTATGACCACACGAAAAAAAAAATCCCGTATAACAATGAAAACATTCTCAAACCGTGTACTGGGCAAGCAGCATCTAATTTATGGTCGAGGTGGGCTCCCGGCCCGATAGTTATGGCGGGCGCTAATTCAGATAGACACGGAGTTTGTTACCGTGCCATTGCAGGGTTAAACATTTAATTAGGGGCGTTTGAATCGATTTACATATGTATTGCTTTGCAGGGTTTTGGGTGATGATTTTTGAGGCCTATTATAGGGGAGGATTTAGGTCATTTAGATCGCAGGCGTGGACGTCGAGCGATGGATTGCTCGCTGTCCGCGCGTCCGGTAAGATCCGAGCCCGAGTTGTCGAAGGTGCGGAAATTTTCCAAGAGATGTCAGCAAACAGTAGAGGCTCAACAAGGCCGGTGCCGGCTATGGACATGAAAACATTTTGTGAATAGGAAGGAAACCTGTGGTTCTAGAACGCAAAGGGCCGCTGAAGGAATTTGGCAGGCGATAGTCAGTAAAAGTGTGACATGCCAAAAGAGGCTATATTAAAAAAAAAACCTATCAATAAATGAGACGTTTAGAAGTTTATGTACCAAAACAAAACCTCACCTCCATTCAGCAACAAACCCAACTATAACAGCTCCATCATCTATATCAAAGTAACAGATGACCACAAAAAGCTCAACATTAATCCTGGAGTGACGGTATAAGGCGGGCTGCACACTCTCTCGCGACGAGGATTGACTGTGACAAATAATCGTGTGAATCCAGCCTGCGATGTTACACTATTCGCGGTTTGTGAGTTTCTTGTGAATTTGTTGGGCCATGAAGTGGGAGTGGAAGCGATTTGAGATAGGAACGCTGGACACCTGGACATGAGATTAACATTGCGCACATGTGGGCCTCTTACGCCGATCTCGGCGCGTCGGTCAACATACATTTTATATGAAAACTAGACTTGTAGAACTACACTTGATCCACGCCACGCGACGTCGTTCTACGTACAAATCAGGCGTGTTACAAGTGTGCATCGATGTAATGTAGTTCTAGCTATAAGTTTTCTGGCATACTAACAGTTTGTTTCGATTGACCATAATAGCCGTAATCGGAGGCAACGAGTGTTTGCTGTTCCTGGGAGTCGCTTAGTCTCCTAACCCTCGTACAATCTCCGCGTTCAAAGCTCTTGTATCTAAATACTAAACCTGATTGTGACGTCACAACGTCATCGTCACTCGTAAAAAAATAAATGGTTTAAAAAAATAAATACATTTATTTTTTTAAACCCTTTGTTTTTTACGAGTGCATAAGCGCTAAGTTCGCAGGGCCTAACTTCAGACTCGCCAAGTTAGAACGGCCGTACTTTATGAAATTGGAAATGTGTATTGCTGTCTACAACCGAGTTTCAACCTTTCATGTTACCAGTCTACATTAGATCATGGGTTCATACCTGTACAAAATACCAACCACATATCTTTTTCCCCGCTAACTTCATGGCCTCACTAAACACCTAACGTAGGCAGCTATTAAGGTTTATTCATTTGTCACCCGTCATCGCATCGTTTAGGTGACGCCCAACAGATGTCGCTAGTGCGATTATGAACCACTTTCGTCGACCAATCGAGTGAGTGGACCAGGAAAATATCATAAAGTAATAGTGGAAATTGGGAGCCGCAGATATGAGTCTTGTAAGCATGGGAAAAACGGTATTCTAGCAATATATATATATAAGATCAATGACTCCAGCCCCAGTTTTGCTCGTTCTTTGAAATCAGCTTTACTAAAATAATATATGCATTAATTTTGTTGATAGGCTTGCGATTGACAACTATCGTACCTATTGGAAAGCCATGATGTAGTCAAAGATGGAGCGCGCTTACCAAGGAGTAACTTATTCACTTAAGATCTCCAACACAGACTCCAGCAGTGAATTTGCGGTCCTAGGGGCCTTTAAGGTCAAGGGTAAGTAGGTTACTTCTAGGCAAGCTTACTCCATCGTCGGCCACATCATTGTTTACCATCAGGTGAGATAGTGGTCAAACGCGAGCCTATCCATGATAAAAAAAAAGTAAGTACTGAAGCAATCGTTGATAGTGTGGCGCATTTTATCGGTTTATTAAGGCCGGGTTCTACTCATTTTGAACTTTTTGAAACCTCTGGAAATCCACAAATATAGAAGAAAACACCATGAAAATGTATTTTATTAAAATTGACTATATGACCAAGCGCGTGGCAAAAATTAAAACATGATATAAATTGGACACGGTGGAGCACACTGTAGAGGTGTGCCCCGCCTGGGCGGAGCATCGCCGTGTCCTCGTGGGGGCGATCGGCGGCAGCGATCTCTCTCGCCGGGCCTTGGTTCAGGCCATGGTCCGTCGTGAGGAGGGATGGCAGGCGGTCGCCTCCTTCTGCGAAGCAGTAATGCTAGCAAAGGAGGAGGCCGACCGCATCAGGCAGAGGCAACGGGGCGCTCGCCCCAGCCGCCGCCGGGATTCCGATCCCGATTTCCGGCCACCGTAGGCGCGGGCTTGCGGACGGCGTGCAATGGGTAGCACGCTGTCCGATCGTCCGGTAACCGACCGGACCGAGCCCAAGTCGTCGACGGCGCGTTCTGTTCCCGCGCGCCTCAAGGAGCTGTCAGCACACCGAAGAGGCCCAGCCTGCTAACTGCAGGCAGGCAGGGTCGAAGCCTACTGGGGTCATGGGTTAGTTCCGAAAGGAATGCTCGACCCCGGCACGATAGGCTACGAAGGAACGGGGTAGGTTTTTAGTCAGTAAGAGTCTGACACTACTTCCCGCTCCGCCCAAGGGCGGGATTTGTCATTGGATGATTTTACCTACCATAAAAAAAAAAAAAAAAACATGATATAAATAATTAGTTGGCTCGATAAAAAAATCGCTAGTCTGGCCCTAATTTATAATTTCAAACGTATTTATCTACGAGATTACGTTACGGAAATATTTGAAAATTACAAAAACAATAAAGCTGGTTATTAAAAAGCGCTTCGCATAAACAACAATCTTGAATAGAACGTTATTGTTTTTTTATATATAATAGTAGTATGTCGGGTTTTATTATGGTAGAAATGAGATGGTGGAATCAAATTAATTCTTTAAAAATTTGCTAGAAACATGAAAAGTCTGGAATTTTTGATTCCAAAACATTGCCGACGGATTTTAGGGAGTCAATTACAGCCGCGAACTTCACAAAATGTAGGTATCATACTATAACGAGCTTCGTACCAGACATAATTAAGCTGACTAACGCAAGGACCTCTAGGCTGAGAAACAATAAGCAATCAACGTCGAAACGAGTCATAAATCAGGCAGAATCTTTGGTGGGAACCGTCAGCTGCTGTGACGGCGCTGGATAGCTTTATTTACCATAGAGAATTGGTTTGGGAGATACAGGATTAAAGGAAAATGTTAGAGTAGTGAAGGAATCAATCTTCTGTGTCATTTCTGGCAAATGGTGATGCTAAAGATTGACTGCAGGGCAAAGGCCTCCTAACTCATCCAATATTATTTGATTTTTGTCTTGTACGGCCAATTCAGCAGGAACGAGTCCAAATGTTCATGTTAGGTAGTTTTTTTTTGATAGACCGAAAACGCTATGTTACAGTTTAACAATTTTTTTTGTGGGTAAATCATCTAATCACATCTCCTACCCTTGGACGGAGCGGCAGATAGTGTCAGACTTTTACTGTTTAAAAATTCCTGTTCCTTCTTTGCCTTTTTGCCCAGGGCCGGTTTTAAAGTAAGCTTAAAAGTTATATACACTTTTTTGGGTTAAGTTCTCCCGCTCTTCCTGTAGAGCGAGAGGGGGTGTCAGATTTTTACTGACTAAACCGCACCCGGTGTATCTTCAGTTAACCTTTGCGTTACAAGAGTATAATGACATTTTCGTTCCCTGAAGTTTAAAAAAAACCTTTTTTAAGGCTCGTTGACCGCTATCTCACCAGATGGTAAGTGATGATGTGGCCGACGATGGAGCACGCTTGCCTACCTTTTGACTGCTATAGCGAGCGTGCATTTATTTATTTATTTAGATACTTTAGGGGACGAAATGTCCCACAAAATAACGCGCAACGCTGTCAAAGTGTCCGACAAATCCGACCGAGTTGCGGGGCAGTAGGTAGCGTTGCAGTGTCACGTAAGTAGATTAAGTGGGAACTACATTAGTCCGACGCACACGTGGGACACGCCAGATTTGTACGCAGAGTCGCGTAGAGTGGCGTGGATTTAATGACAGTCAAATTGTCCGACAGCAAGCCCGGCGTCACGTGAATGCGTTGTAAAATGTTGACTTGCAAGTTGCGGGACACTGTGTAACTTTGCAGTGTCACGTAGATTAAAGCGGGAACTACATTAGACCAATGCACACGTGGAACACGCCAGATTTGTACGCAGAGTCCCGTCGCATGGAGTTAATGACTGTCAAATTGTCCGACAGCAAGTCCGGCGTCACGTAAATGTGTTGTAAAATGTTGGCCGGCAACTTGCGGGACACTGTATGTCTATGTAGCTCTACAAGTCCTGTTGCCATATAAAATGTATGGAGAACGACGCGCCCTGATGTGCCGGATGTAGTTGTATGCCCTTGAGTGTTGTGGATCATTTTGTCCTCTAATGTGCCTAAAACTAAAGGTTTTAAAATGCTCGCGTATAGCACAGTCAAAAGAACATTATTCTATGTTCTACTGTTTATTTTTTTGTCAGTACAAAAGTAAAACACAGAAACATTCTACCCTCAACCTTTAGATACTTTTTCTAACCCCTTTTTAGATGTAAATAAGTGTCAACCGATAGGGTTGTCAAACACCGTTCGTGCTGACTGTTTGTACAGAAAACATGGCAGCAACGAGCCACGCGAATACTGTTTACATTGCCCCAAACCTTTTACTTTTCGTTGATTGTGTTTTTAAATCATTTGGCTGAGATGAAATAAATGAAAATAAGGGGAATACTTAGTTGGGTATTTATTTAAATTCTGCGTTTAGGAGAGTTGGTAAATGAGAGTTAGATTATTTTATGCCTGGAGAAATAGGGAGTAACATTCATAATATTTATAATTTAAGTACAATGCCTAATTATCTTAATCAAGAGTTTTTTCAGGTGGGAACTTCTTTCACTTTATGATGGAGTTAAAGAACATGTCAAACTTTTATTCTTTATTGCTTTTTGTGTGCTATTGTTTTTATTTTATTAACTAGAAGGACTAGAATCCATTCTTTTTCGGTGCGAAAATCATAGGTATAATGTCATCTCCCGCCCTTGGGCGAAACGCACTCCCCCCGTTGTGTCAGACTTTCCTTCGTTGCTTTTCATACTACGGCCGAATCTTCCTTTCAGAAGCAGACCCATAGCCCCATTTGGCTTCGACCCTGCCGGACCCCTAAGGTTTGCTGACAACTCCTTGAGGCGCGCGTGGAAAATTACGCGCCGTCGACGACTTGGGCTCGGACCGGACGGTTACCGGACGGTTGGAGATAGAACCTACTTGTGTCTTCCAGTTGCTCATTGCTTTCCGTGACACGGTAGGTACCTATCTGTTTCAAAAATTCTTGCTAGTACTTATCGAGGATCGGCCCTACTGGGCCCCGACGGTTTTGCTGACATCTCTTTGAAGCGCGTGACTGAATCGCTAAAATTTTGTAATGAAGTTCCTTTTATCATCATCATCATTTCAGACTTCCACTGTTGGACACAGGCTTCCCCCTAATGTCGCCAAAATGAATGGGCCTCTGCGTCTCGCATCCATCGGATTTCCACTGTCTTTGCGAGGTCATCGTTCCACTTTGCAGGAGGTCTTCCAACGCTGCGTCTCCCGGTAAGCGGCCAGAACCTTTCCAAGGGCCATTTGCTCTGCGAGCAACGTGCCCTGCCCATTGCCACTTACGTTTGGCGATTCTTCGTGCTATGTCGGCAACCTTGGCTCTCCAGTGGGTATCTTCATTCGATCACGCAAGGAAACTTTGAGCATAGCCCTTTCCATTGCTCTTTGAGTAACTTTAAGTCTTCTGATGAGGCGCATAGTAAGCGACCACGTTTCAGAGCCATATGTCATCACTGGCAACAGCAACACGCACTGGTCATAGACTTTCGTCTTGAGACACTGTGGTATGTTGGATGAGAAGATATCACGCAGCTTCTGAAACGCTGCCCAGGCGAGTCAAATTCGACGATTGACTTCTTTCTCAAAATTAGATCTACCCAACTGAACTGTCTGTCCGAGATCTTTGAGTGTAGAGTCTCCGATCTTGATGGAGGTTTTATGATGAAGGGATAAAAATATTATGAAAGAAATTTCCAAAATTACGATGTCAGAGCCAGGGGCGTAGCTAGTTGACCAACGGCCCTGGGGCAAAATAAAACTTAGGCCTGTTTTTAAACATGGGAAATTATCAAATTGATAACATATCTTGCTGTGGGTGGAGCGAGCAGTGTTAGACTTTTACGACTAAAACGAGTTGCGATGATTAAATTAGTGTGCAACCTATTTTAAAGTGGCAGAATTTCTCGGTAAGAAGTTTGCTTATGAAGTTTTGGGGCCCCCGAGCTTTGGGGGCCTCGAGGGGCCTTGCCTAGCCTCTTGGCTACCCCAGTGGTTGGAGCCGCTAGTGCTTAGACGTTAGTACAAATAAAAGTATGAAATTCGAGTTCCGTTTTTCCTATTTTCTGATCCTGTACCTACCTATATATCAATAGAGAGAATAGAGAGATAAAAACATTTAAATAGTCTGTTATTCCTCTAATACAAAAATCATAAAAAACGAAGGTGTTATGGTTTTATCGATGTAAGTATTTTTTGTTTCAAAATGCCATAATTATTTTAAACTACAAAATTATCTATTAACTAAAGCCAAAGTTTAAAAAACAGTAGTAGTAGTAGTAGTTTAGCTAAAGTTTAAGTCTAAAACATCGTATTACAATCTCTTGCAAATAAACTTTAGTTTTTGAAACAAAATTTTAATTTTAATTCAACTGTAACCTTTCATTACCGTACCTCCATCTAGTGAATAAGTTGATAAATAAAGTAGGTAGATATTAAAACAAAGAAATGAAATACGACCGCTGCAACACCACGTTCATTTTGCAATCATCCTGCCACTGCCAGTGCCATCTGTAGGAAAAAGTAATAACTATAGTGATACAACTAAAATAAAAAATCAAATCACACGTTATTGTTCTATGTTATAAAATAGAAACGTTTTTCAAAACAAAAGCTTTAATCAGAATAAACAGTTGATAATGAGGGCAGGTATTTGTATTCTGTGGTTGACTTCCTTCACTGACAGATGGATAAAAACAGCTGATTGTTTTTCTGTCACTGTTTGACGTTTTGTTGCTCAGTGCAGCAGCATAACCTAAAACCGTCGGCTTTGAGGTTAAAATCTCGCGTATCTTTGGATTTTTGAGTGAAAATACTATTCATTTTGAGTGCAACAGGTGTCCATTACTTTAAACTTGCAGATAAGACCCAATTCCTGGGTCTTATGACCCACGTGTGCGCGATTCATGTCAAAGTTATTTTTAACGCAGTGTAAATAAAGCTTTGTTTATTGTTTTGTATGTTTATCTCTTAGTTTTCTTTATAAAAACCTTCTAATTAGTTATAGCTTAGATTTTCATTAAATGCTTATTTTTCTTAAAGCGGTAGTTAGTAGAGCGATTAGCTTAAAAATTAAAATACCTTCGCGTTTCAATTTATTAAATAAATTGGCTATGGCTCGTCAGGGTCTTAAAAGTGAGAGTGATTTGAAAATGGATCATGAACCGATAAAAAAAATGAAGCTTGAAAGTGATGACCAGGTTGCGGCTACAAGAACAGTGGCTACTATGTGTGGGGCTTGGAGGCCCGAAGAGGAATATGGAGGGCTCATCTTCGTTTTCAAGACTAGGCAGGCATGCCTGAGTCCTGATCCTACCAATGAGGCTGACTATCCGGAGAACATTCAAGATTTCTGGGAAGCGACTTTTCCTGCCAGCGACGATGAACAGGTATGAATTTTTATTAATATTTTAATTAAGGTTTTCTTAGTGTATGTTGTATTTTTTCTGTTCATAATATTAATAGAAAAAAAATAGTGTAATGCATCAAAGACAAAATTTTTAGTTTCCTGTGATATTACACATAAATTGTAAATTTACTAGCGCCATCTCATAGATGTTATTCATACTATTATCTACTCATGGTTTCGTTTCAGCTAATAGCTTTTCTTCCAGATACATAGATGGCGCGTTTTTAAACTCCCTGTATTGCAATCTCAACGAAACAATTTTCGAAGCTTCTGCTAGATGGCGCAAATTTCTGTTAAGTTTTTGACGCAAAAATAAGGTCAACTTTTCTGTTTATTTCCACAGAGGAACTAAAAGCCTTCTGTGCACACTTAGTTCGCATTATTTTTCTTATAGGTATACCACTGAGTATTAAATTGAATTTGGCTACTATTGACCCATAGTTATGTTTGTTTAGTGCAGTAGATTAAAACTTCTCAATTCTTACTTATTTATAGTATTAATATATTTTATATGGTAGTATACACCCCTATTTTTTAATTAGTGCACAAAAAAATCAACTGGCTGGCTCAATCAGTACCCGTTACTGATCATATTTGTGTAGTCAAAAGTACAAAAAACGAAATCCCAAAATTGTCCACGAAAATTTGTCATTATTGGTAAATTCATAATTGAATCATCATTCATAACAACTACTCCTAGAAAATACTAAGCGCAGTGTTTTTCCATTTTTACTGACATTCTTTCATTCATAAACAATGACCTGTACAATGTTTCCATAAATTGAGTGAGATTTTGGGATATAAACAAACGCTCATAACTTTGCTGTTTATGAATATTATGCATTGAGATTTTACTTAAATAATAACAAGACCTTTTCTAATAAGCCCTTTAAGTATTTGCCATAATTAAAAAATAGTGGTGTATATTATTTAATGTCTTTGCCCACGATAGAACCTTTTTTATTTCACTGGTTACCGAACTACGTGTAGTAGTGGTGATTATTTCGAGTTATTCAGTTCATAAATATTTATGACAGTGGCCTTTCGTGGCACCCAAAGCAGAAATGCCAATGAAGACTGAAAGCTTGAAACAATTTTATATTGAGAACTAGGGACACGCTATTGAAAATAATATGCATGTATGCCGACTATTGAATATGTATAATACTTATGCATGTATTACCTTCCTCTTGAATCACTCTACCTATTAAAAAAAAAAACCGTATCAAAATCCGTTGCGCAGTTTTAAACATCTAAGCATAAGTACCTACATAGGGACGGACATCGAAAAGGGACTTAGTTTTATCCTACGTAGTGAAGTGTTACCTATACATAGATGCCTCAAGGAGCTGTCAGCACACCGAAGAGGCCTAGCCTGCTAGCTGCAGGCAGGCAGGGTCGAAGCCTACTGGGGTCATGGGTCAGCTTCCGAAAGGAATACCCGGCCCCGGCACGATAGGCTACGAAGGAATAGGGTAGGTTTTTAGTCAGTAAGAGTTTGACACTACTTCCCGCTCCGCCCAAGGGCGGGATTTGTCATTGGATGATTTCACGTTCCATAAAAAAAAAACCTGTACATAGATAGGCACGTAAGTAGGTAAGTACCTACATTCTCAACGTAATTAAATATTAAAAGGTCTTAGTCATTAACCTGATGATGACATGACCTTTTCATAATAATTGGTCGATATAGTCAGGATGTTTTGATATAATTTGGAGGTAGATGTAGCAGTCAATCAATAGATACCTAGGTACCAATATTATAAAGAAGAAAAATGTTTATTTTGCATTTTTGTTTGTAATGAATTAATTGTTGGAATTGAGATTTCTATTAACTTTGCTTTCTGTATGTTTTTGTATTAGCTTCCACGCTCACTTAAACGAGGGTGTTACACAAAATATTTTTGTTTTTCGCATAACAGCGCCGGCTCTTATCTCTGTCCTTGTCTAACAGTGATTGTAGATTTGTGACTGTAATGATACTACGAGTTCAGGTTTTCTGGTTGCAATGTTGACGCGTAACGTTGCATTCCATTGCACTGCATCAGCCTTATAATGTTCCCACTGCTGGGACTCAGGTCTCCTCTCTAGGAGAGGGAATGGGCCGTAATCCACCACGCGGGCCCAATGCGGATTGGTGGATGTCTCATGTCTTCGAATTTTTGGTTCTAAGACATGCCTGTTTCCTCACGTTGTTATCCTTCACCTTTTTGAGAGCAGTGGTGATGAAATCAAATACACAAAGTAATGCACATGGCTGGGTTTGACCTACCACTCGTAAGTCAGGACCGTTATAGTACGCGGCAAATAAGTTGACCCATTTTCTATGGTTACACGTAGCCCCCCACTTCTATTGAGACCCGGAAATCGGTTATAATCCTCGTCACACAGGTTGAACCATCAAGGCAGTCGACCTTGAATGCGCAGTAACCGATTTCCAGGTCTCATCAATCAAAGTGGTGGGCTGCGCGTAACCATAGCAAATGGTTTAACTTATTTGCCGCGTATAGTACCACTATAAAGAATTCTTACATTTAAAGTAAGCACTTTTTCTCACCCATATTTATTTAAAGAAGCTTGTTATTAAAGAAACCTCTGCAGATTTCCTCCGTGATATTAATGAGGAGCGACCCTGGCTAAGTGAGGCAGCCGTGTACTCACAAATGGCGTCCATTAACTATACAAACTGGCAAATCGTACGTTTAATCTTAATATGTGACGTCGTTAGGTGTGTAAACGGAGACTCTGCTTTGTGGTGAAGATGGAGAATTTAATGGTTTGGAAGTAATTCAGAAGATATTGAAATGAAAGCCTTCTGCTTCATTCTTTGGATATTTTAACCACGCTTTTGTAGAAGTGTCTGAATTATTTTGTTTACTGTCCATTTTTTGGGGTCAGAGAGAGTCACCGGTCGTGGAAGTGGAAGGTGGGTGGGTGGAGGATTGGTTTTAGTCAGTAAAAGTCTGATACTCCTTCTTGTTCTAACTGGAGCGGAAAAACGTCGGTCTCTGGCCCAACATCCGTGATTGTTTTTCAGTTATTCCTGTAGTAGCAAGATCGCTAATCACTCATTGTAATATCAATTTTGAATTCTAAAGGGGTCAACAAATTTCAGTTCTTCCAAAAGTAGCCACTGGGTCTCCTCTTACGAATCTACTTCATCTATCCTAAATCAAACACTCGACATTATTAACTTCCAAAAACTTTGTTCCCCAACTCAATGGGATCGGCGAATCATTACACCGGAGATATTTGAGTTCAAGTGCCTCAGGTGTAATCAACTTTCAATCCAGTTATAGGATCAGTTATCATCATTTCATCCGAAAGACGTCCACTGTTGGACATAGGCCTTAAACTAGTGTCGCCAGAGTGACTGGTCCTGTAGTCTCGTAACCTTCGGATTCCCGCGATCCTCACCAGGTCATGTCTGCCTTGCGATAGGCCTTCCAACGTTGCTTCTTCCCCTGCTTTCGGCCCCTGTATATATCTACTTTGTCTATCAGTACTCCTGCATGTTACAGAATGTAATCACACTTACAAACTCTTAACTTATTGATAAACCCCTGCTCTAAATATTCCACGATTTCGGTTACTAAGTTGCATTCGGTACACTAATCAGTTTGGTATACGTTCCTGTTGCATTATGCAGTCCTGGTATAGACAGGGTTGTCGGCGAAAAATATTCTGATATTTTGTAGAATTTAAAAATGAAATCACATCTTTGTCAAGCTTTGGGTCTTAATTTGATCTGCAGCCAAAATTCACGTCCACTTGAGTTTTTCAACTCAGAATCGCCATCCTCTAAGCTTCATTAATCATAGTTTCATTACTGATTTTTTTTTTTGTTGTTAGAGCTTAAATTTGTAGCAGTATTATAACGTTACTGAGAACAGGCAACATAAAGACCAATTTTTTCGAAACTGCGTGAGATTTATATGGTACAATTCTTGGCTTTGTCTGGAATTCACCAAACCTCTCGGTTAAAGGACCAGTTTTAACTACTTAAATGCTTTTCGCTAACTGCATGAATGTTTGATTATCTACTTACTAAGATTCTCATCTACATTACGGATCAATGGTTTTCTTTTCCCTCAAATTGATTAGAGTCCAGTAGCCAGTGGCGTTTTTAAGGTCCTCCAAAATACAGTTGTAGGAACACTTTGAACACTCTGGTAAGTGAGCCATCTTCTGGCCAGGAGCAGCGCAATCGCACTGGATGTCTTCTTTATCACACTATAATATATCAAAAAAACGTTTTGTGTTAACCCCAAATAAAACGGGTCAAGGTCAGGACGAAGATGATCACACTATAGCATTACTATAGTATTTTCACGTTCGAAAAATCGGAACGGATTTGGTTGAAAATTGCGAAAAATGTGGGTGGAACATGTCCTGGCACATAGGATATTTATTTTTATCCCGGACTATTGTATCTTTGAGATAATTTTCTACTATCACGCGGGCGAAGTCGTTGGCAGCATCTAGTAATTTAAGATCTCATGTCTCTAATTTATCCATGCTTTAATTTCCGGCCATACTCCTTCGTTCTCAAGGAATTTTCTGCTCGCATCACCGAAATTCCGGACGCAAGGCAACCCTAGGGGAAAGATGCGATGTGCAATTTTGTACACCCAGATGTTTACCAGCCATATGTGCAATTAATATGCATTTTGTATGCGTGCCAAAGATATGGAGACAGAATCCTGTGGTGTTGGAAGTTATTACATGTAAAACAACTTTAAATTGGCAATGTTTGACCATATTTTACTGTACTTAGTTAGCAAAGGATTTTATGCAATTAAAGGTTGTGTTTTCCTAGTAATGAGGTTGATTATGTAGTTTAAGAGAATAAGACTGTAGTTATATCATAGCCATTTGACGCAACATTTCCAATTTGATGGCAAGATTTGCGTAGTTGTTGAGCGATTTGCTGTTGCGCTGCGTGATGCCGATTCCACTCCTGTTTTGAATTACTTGACTTAAGGGTATTACATCGCTCAATAACCTTCAAGAATTTACCTCTACACTAGTAGAGAAGAATTGACCTCTAAACAGGCATTGCAGGGGGTGCTGCGCGCGGGGTGTTAGTACTGATTCGAGTTTTTTCTTGATTACTTATCGATATTCAATAAAGTTCGAGAAAAAATCAATACAAGTTATTCAATTTATCGTAACATATATTTTGGTATAAATTCAATGTATAACTATAGAGCCGTTTTCGAGAAAATATGGAATTAATGTTCAAAAAAGGCCTATTTACCAGATTTTTTTTTCTACAGTTAGGGTATTTTTTTGAGAAACGTAATCAATACAATTTATTAGTAATGTCCTTAAGTATCCCCTTCATTTTTTATATGGTAATCGTACATAAGGAATAATCTATAAACTTCAATCAACCTAGGTGTTTTTTTGGATTTGGGCGATGTAATCCCCTTAAGTTCCTTTGTCCCCCTAGATGGGACAGAAGGCGTCCACACTCCACAGTGCGCTGCCATCCCGTTCGGTTTTGAGCTTCGCGTTTCATTTTGCTCCAGGTCTTTCCTATGTTTTTCATCTCTGCGATGTGCTTCCTTTGAGGATTCCTGTCGAGGTTAGCTTTGGTATATATTCAGGGTCCCTTCGATCTTAATCCAGTTGCGGTGCTTTCCTGCACGTAACCTGCAACACGAATAAAGTACTGAATCAACATAAATCATTAAAATTACCTAGATATTTTATTTGACCAGTGTAGTGGTTAGCGACCCTGACTGCTATGCCGGAGGCCGTGGTTTCGATTCCCATCTAGTACAAATGTTTGTGTGATGAGCATGATCATTAGTTCTATGTCTGGGTGTAATTTATCTACAATATATATGTATTTAGAAATATGTATGTTTATCAGTTATTTAGTAACCATAACACAAGCTCTGCTTAGCTTGGGACTGACAATGTTGTGTGATTTTTGTGGAATATATTATTTACTAGCTGTGCCCGCAACTTCGTTCCCGTGAACGACGTAACTTATCAATTAGTTTTTTGTGTAAAGTGTTATTTGTGTAGAACGTTATCTATCGAGCATACTTACCGGTATTAATACTTCTGTCTCGGGGCGGGCCTTTTGTGGCTAATTACAATAGAAACGGGTGACGTAACCTGCGACAAACTTATTATTTGCGGTTGGTACAGTAATCGGGCTTAGAGATCGAACCGCAAGATTAAGTTGGTTTTTTATTGAATATACTTTTCGGGGATAAAAAGTACCCAGTGTGGTGCCCAGGATATTAAAGAATAATTATACCAAGTTTCATCGTAATCGAACTGGTAGTTTCTGCGTGATGCCTGAACAAACAGACAGACAGACAGACAGACAGACAGACAGACAGACGGACAGACAGACAAAAATTTTTTTAATCACATTTTTGGGTTCGATGTCGGTCTAGTAACACACCCTGCCATTTATTTTTTTTGATATTTTCAATGTACAGAATTTTTACTTCTACAGATTTATTATAAGTATAGATTTTCTACTGTTTCATTGTTAGCTTTTAAAACTAACAATGAAACACCTAACTAATCCTGTCTTAATCTACCTGCAGCAAAATAACAAAAATCAAAATTCTCTTACTTCAGACAAACTTTCTAGCAGATATACAAAAAATATTTCTTCTCTAACCTTTGCTCACATTTTTTTTACAAGTCTCTACAGATTACGAAACTAAAAAAAATAATAACTGCGCCAACAAAGGCGTATTTAAAACGCGTTGTCAACGAAAATGTTATGACAAAGGTGAATTCCTGCGCCTCCGTCCCGGGATGAAATTGCGGGCATTCCCGCGAAACTCGACGATGTAAATTCTTTAAAACAACTTTGTGTTTCGTAAAGATCTGCTCATGTTGTGTGTGTCGACGGCAACAGGGTTATCTTGCTTCCTATGGTCATTTTATTTTTTTGGAAGTATTCCTCTTTTGGCACTAATTTTTTCTGCAGTGCCGAAAGAGGAATAGCTTTGGTGCCGAAACCATTGGTGCCGACATGTACGTGCCGAAAGAGGAATACTTAATTTTTTGAAATTACCCTCTGAACTAATGCGTGCAGAGGGTCATAGTTGTAGATTATGTGACTAGGGTTAAAGTGTCTTCGTCGCGGTGACATGTAGAATTTTCAAAGAAACGAAGATTGCTAAGGTTTAATCCCGAGCGTTAGTGAGGGATTGATATAATAATAATAATAATAATAATAAGTTTATTTCAGACTACATTTGTCCATAGTAATTAAGTACTGAGATAATTAAAAAACAATTTACGAAAACAAAATATATTTAAGAAAAATTTAAGTAATATTTTACTAATCTTCTAAAACTCGACATTCAATAAATTCACTACTTTATGAGTCTATAGTTTTAATTTTATAGAACGCTTCTGCTCATTAATTGCTTTTTTTAGAGACTCGTCAGTTTTGAGTAAATGGTTTTAATTTCAACTCGATATTGTCACGTGTTCCCGAGATCAAAAAATAAAACAGAGAGAAAGTGATCCTATAGCGGTTCCGTTGTTCTTTTTGAGGTACGGAACCTTAAAACATAGTAATTATTTAAGATTTTGGTTTTTGCCAGACCCTTTTAAAAACATCTGTTATTATTTTATGTAACTTTCAAATATTTCTGTGACGCTTGTAGATAAATATGTTTGAAATTGTAAGTTAGGGTCAGATTCGTGATTAGTTTTTTATCGAGCCAACTAATTTATATTATGTTTTGATTTTTACCCAGCAGCTGGTCTTATACTTAGTCAATTTTTCTTAAATAATTTTGCATGGTTTTTTCTTTTATATTTACTTGTGTATTTCGAGAGGTTCAAAGAGTTACAAAATTAGTAGAACCTGGTCTTAAGGTAATCTTAATTTCGGGGGTTGTCATGGAGCAGGAAAGACATGCACTGCTGGAGATAGGCCTCCCCCAAGTGTCGCCATAATGAACGGTCCTGTGCGTCTTGCATCCACCGCGCGGGTACTTCCTAAGTGTCTTAAGTTATTTTTGCCCGATATTACATTTTAATGTATGAAGAAACGGAATTATCCAGCTATGTCGTTTGCACAAAGTTTTTTATGTTAATTCTTGTGGGAATTCAACTCGTGGCCTGACATTTTACGTCTTTCTCATAACAATTGATAGGGTTTTAAAACCCTGGTGTTGTGACCTTGTGGAGGTATTTCCTTTTTACTGGTACTAAATCTTCTGCGGTTGTTGGAATGTCACTTTAAAGTTTTCTACGTTCTTCGTAAAGTAACAATGTTCCAAGTTGGCAGTTGCGTACAATCTTGAAACAGTAGGTACTAACTTTAAGATTGGTTTAGGTACATGAGCAGTTTTTATTTTGAGTTAGGAAATTATCCAATGGCTTCTCCGCGCTCTGGGGTGAAACAAGAAGACGTACCAGACTTTTATTGACTAAAACTACTCCTGTGTCCTTCAGTTACCTTTTTTGTTCTGGAACCACGGGTTTGCTTTTCAGAAATTTCTTCTTGGCAACGGTTCTGCTGAGCCCCTACAGTAGCTTTTGTTTTGGTGGGTAAAAATCATCCAATGACATCTCCCGCCTCACACATCTCTCATTGGGCGAAGCGGGAGATAGTCTCAGACTTTTACAGACTAAAAAACCTACCCCATTCCTTCGTTGCCTTTGTACCAGTGCTCTGGTGTTCACTTTCACATTTACCCATGGTTCCAGAGTAGGCTAGTAGCTGACATCTGTTTGAGGCGCGCGTGGAAAACTACTTACGCGCCTCCGACGACTCGGGCTCGATTCTTCTAAGGCAAGCGGACGGTGAGCTACGCATTGCTTGTTGTCAACAAGCTGATGCCTGCGGTAGCTGCGGATTTCCGACGCCCCTTAACAACCCAGAGCTGAAGAGAAAGATAAATTTCTAACATATCACCATGTAACTTTGATCGATAACAAACACATAGATTATGATCTAATTTGTACTGTAAAGGTCAGATATCACTTGTCGACCTTTACAAATATCACGAGAGAGCCGCAACCCCGAGTAACCTTTCCAGTGTCCAATTGAAGGAAATATTAATAGGTATAATATCATCAATACTTTTAAAGCTTCTTTCGTAGCGATATAAAAGATTTTTTTTTATACTTAATACAAAAAAGGGTCGCCGATATTATGTGGGCATATAACATTAATACGACGAATCACAATATTTTAACTTTCTCTTTTCGTTTATGGACGTGAATTGGGCATCGTTGGGGTGGTTTTCCACCAAATGTATGCTATACTACGTTGCTGTTTTTTTTTTTGGCAGGGAATCATTCATTGACTTCTCAGATCCCGCTCTAGGTAGGAGCTGGAGGGTGTGTCAGACTTTAACTGAAAAAAACCACACCAAGCACAGGCACAGGCGTAGGGGTGCCAGCCTTTCCTTATTTTACTGGTTGTATTTTAGATAGTGTGCGCGGGAATTGCATGACTTGATTCCTCCGTCTCATTTCTACTATCGGACAACCCGACGTACGGCGAGTATCCATCCTTACGTTGTCCATGGGATTTGGAGGCAACAGTCCTTGCACACATGCATGATTTACGCGTGGAGATGCAACGTCGGGGTGAAACTCCGCTGCCGCGACAAGTCGCGGAATGGCGGACAGAGCTCCGGCGGGATCTCATGGTGAAATGGCGAGAGCGATTGTCGCAACCTCGTGCTGGGCACGCCACGATCGAGGCGGTAAGGCCCCTCTTTGAGGCGTGGCTGGAAAGGCCCCACGGCGTCGTCACCTTCCGTTTGGCGCAGGTGCTGACCGAACACGGCAAGTTCGGTCCGTACCTGTACAAGATTCGTGCGGAGACGACGCCCGGGTGTCGCCACTGTGCGGACCGCCCGGTGGACACGGTGGAGCACACAGTCGAGGTGTGCCCCGCTTGGGAAGAGCATCGCCGTGTCCTCGTGGGGGCGATCGGCGGCGATCTCTCGCGCCGGGGCTTGGTTCAAGCCATGCTCCGGAGCGAGGAGGAGTGGCAGGCGGTCGCCTCCTTTTGCGAAGCAGTAATGCTCGTAAAGGAGGAGGCCGACCGCATTAGGCAAAGGCGCACACGCCGCCGCCGCCGCCGGGTTTCCGATTCCAATTTCCGGCCACCGTAGGCGCGGGTTCGCGGACGGTGGGCAATGGGTAGCTCGCTGTCCGTCCGTCCGGTAACAGACCGGTCCGAGCTCAGGTCGTCTACGGCGCGCACCGTTCCCGCGCGCCTCAAGGAGTTGTCAGCAAACTGTAGGGGTCCAGCAGGGCCGAAGCCTACTGGGGCCAAAGGTTATGTGAGACTGTCACCACGGGCCCCAGGACAAAGGCAAGGAATGGAAAGGTAGGTTTTTAGTCAGTAAAAGTCTGACACTATTTCCCGCCCCACCCAAGGGCGGGATTTGTCATTGGATGATTTTACCTACGTTAAAAAAAAAAAATCCTTACGTTGTTGAAACCTCTACGGTTCTGACTAAGCGTTTCGCCTCGTCATTTATACCGCGTATATCTAAGGACTGGAAGAATTTGACTGCTGCGGTCTTCCCATCCGATTATAATTTGGGTGTCTTCAGGCTAGAGTGAATAGGCTCTTAAAAAACTAGTGCACCTCACCATCAACGATTAATAGTGTTTCATGTACTGGATCAGCTGTCCACGGGATTACAACGATCAAAATTTTGCCATAGGTATGTGGATGGTTGCGAGTGGTGGGCCTATGTTCAGAGCAGCTCTCGTCTTATTACCGAAAGTAGACAATATGCCATCAAAGAAGCAAAAAGTAATTTTTTATCTCTCTACTCTTGGAGGAAGATAAATTGAATTCATAGCACATCTTACTCGCCCCGTTACATAGCTAAGAATCAGGGGAAACGGTCACATAGACGCATAGTTTCGCAGCTTAGTTTTCACAGCTAGCAGCATATCTGCACAGTAAATCTCGCAGTGGAAAACCGCTCTTAAGCCGGGATTAGGGTTTCAATGTTTGCTGATAACCCAAATTACACTCGCCAAAAGTACTTTAATGATATAAGTAGAAGGTAAAACAGTATTGATTGGAAAAGTCGAATAAGTGAAAAGCGGTCCTCCAGAAACAAGTTTTTTATTACACTTCATTTTATATAGTGGTTCAGTGGAAACAGTCTCGGCTTTTGTGGCGTAAGGTTGTATCTTTGAACCCATATGTGCCTGGGATCAATCACACTGACACTAAAAAGGAAGGAAAGAAAGGAAAACAATTTATTTGCGGGAAACGACAAAATCGTAGCGTTTTCAATCGTTCGCACGTTAACGCAAAACGCCCGTTCACTAGAGCATAATTTATTTATTAAATTAATACGAGGACTTACAGCTAAAAAATCCGGGCAAGTGCGAGTCGGACTCGCATACCAAGGGTTCCGTACAAATGAACTTATTTATGTGAATAGTTCATTTCCCAAATCGAGACTGAAGATTTTTCCGAGACTCGATTAGGGAATTGATGAATTTAATTTTTTTTTGAGACGTAATTACAAAACAGGTTTTTTTTTTTTTTTTTTATGGTAGGTAAAATCATCCAATGACAAATCCCGCCCTCGGGCGGAGCGGGAAGTAGTGTCAGACTCTTACTGACTAAAAACCTACCCCGTTCCTTCGTAGCCTATCGTGCCGGGGTCGAGCATTCCTTTCGGAACTAACCCATGACCCCAGTAGGCTTCGACCCTGCCTGCCTGCAGTTAGCAGGCTGGGCCTCTTCGGTGTGCTGACAGCTCCTTGAGGCGCGCGGGAACAGAACGCGCCGTCGACGACTTGGGCTCGGTCCGGTCGGTTACCGGACGATCGGACAGCGTGCTACCCATTGCACGCCGTCCGCAAGCCCGCGCCTACGGTGGCCGGAAATCGGGATCGGAATCCCGGCGGCGGCTGGGGCGAGCGCCCCGTTGCCTCTGCCTGATGCGGTCGGCCTCCTCCTTCGCTAGCATTACTGCTTCGCAGAAGGAGGCGACCGCCTGCCATCCCTCCTCACTACGGACCATGGCCTGAACCAAGGCCATTACAAAACAGGTTTTCAGATTTTTACCTACATTTGTGCTATAAGACAGCATAGCATCAGCCTTATATTTTTCCCACTGCTGGGACTCAGGCCTCCTCTCTAAAATAAGGTATGGGCCGTAATCAACCACACAGGCACAGTGCGGGTTGGTGGATGTCACATGTCTTAGAATTTTTGGTTCTAGGCCATGCCGGTTTCCTCACGATGTTTTCCTTCACCATTTTGAAAGCAGTGGTGATTAAATAAATTACACAAGACCAAATTACACAAGACTTTGCTCCATGCCAAATTGCACAGGATTCTAGATCAACAGGAAGTACCCTATGAATTTTGATTCCCTTGAGTGTGTCGAAATTCAAGTTTTTTAAAATAATGCAGAAAAAAAGGCAAAAATTAATTGTATTTATGTATGTGTTAAGCGGAAGCGAATACATCAATTCATAGCCTACTTTTCCTCTTGACTAAAAACCTTTAAAGTATTACTACAGTATTTTTTAAACTTTCTTTTATTTATAAATAAGCCAAAAATATTGTTAGCAATATTCAAAACAGGAACAAACCCCATGTTTGAATTACCACTTCAATTTGGTTCGCAAATATTTTGGTCCAATTCAATATTGCTGAAGTGTCTACCTGGTTTTCACTTAGCAATTTAGTTTGATATTTTTATGCTGAAAGTATTTTTCAGTTAACTTCTGTTTGGGGATTCTAACAAGTATAAAATCTTAATACTTTTTATAAAATACTTAGCGCTGAATTTTGGGAAAGTAATGTCTTAAAAACTGCGAAGTTTAGTTTGAAATCTAATTGGATTTCCATTTTTATTTCAAAGAAGGCTTTTGTTGAGAGCTTTTTATTTGATCAGCACATTCATTTTTTATATTATTTTTGAGGTCTTGCGAGTTTTTTTGACAGGTATTATTTGGTTAAAAACACTTAGAGTAAATACAGAAACAGAAAAAAAAAACTATTTAATACTAAACCTATGTACATAAAAACTAAACTAAGAATGTATACTAGACCTAACTATGTACATACAATATAAAAACACAAAATACATTCAGGCGTCGAAGTACTCCTCCACATCGCTGTCATCCGGAAACGTACCCAGAAGACTGGCAGCATTGCCACGTTGAATGGAAATGCTGATTCTTTGAGCAAAGAATGAGCCAGCCCTCTGGTATTATTTATCTTACAAGATTTAATTGTGAAGTAGAATAAATAACAAAAAAAACTAATTTATTATATTGTACAAAGAATAAGAAAAATATATATATATCTAAAACATGTGTAATGGGCGGCCTTGTCGCGTTCTGCGATCTCTTCCAGGCAACCTAGAACTGATGATTGATGATAGTACATTAATAGTTCTTATTATAAAACAAAGTCCCCCACCACGTCTGACTGTATGTTCACGATAAACTCAAAAAATGTTGAACGTATTTCAATGAGGTTTTCACCAGTAAACATAGTTATGAGTAAGGTTGAGGTATATTGTATGTCGTGGCCAGATCATAGAAATTGATCACTTCATGATCTGGCCAATTAAAATTGGTAAGATAAACGATCTGGCCAATTAAAATTTGCCAGAATTGATGGTATGTCAATTGGTATTGGCCATATCATTGATGTAGGATTTCTATGATAATGAAAAGTCTAAAGAAAGTATGCCAAACGAGAATTGACATATGATCAAAGTTCAGTTCATCAGTTTAACTTGGCCATATCATAAAGAGGTTTGACGACGACATATATAATACATGCATATTATAGAAGTAGCGGCAGTGAGCAGGGCACATTGCTCGCAGAACAGATAGTCGAAGGGGCCTAAAGGTTCTGGAGTGGTGTTGTCACCACTCCAGAAACTACTGGAAGACAAAGCGATGACATGCCTCCCACAAAAACCAAAGATCGATGACCTGGTGAGGGACGCGCGAATCCGATGGATGCGAGTTTCACAAGACCGGTCGTTCTGGCGACGCTTGGTGGAGGCCTATGTTCAACAGTGGGCATGATGATGATGATTAAAGAGGAGGACAGCCGATAGATTCAAAGATTAGTAACATGAGAAAGAAGAAAAAGAATTAATATGGTACAACATAAGGCACACACACAAAGAGGCAAGCAAGAAGCTGAATCACGATGTTTTTTTCGATTTCAATATGGAACTGTCAAACATAGGCCCGTAACTCATAACAACCACTTCAAAATGTCATTTAAAAGTATCTGCGTACTCAAAAGCTCTAATTTTCTTAGAATTTATGTATATTATCGTTTATATTTCTGTACTAAATCCAATTTATTATAACTGGAAAATTATACCTAAAGTATTATCGCATTTAGTCGAGTCATTGACATTGTAGAAATAAGAAACTGTCAAAATGAAATATTGAACTTTCATAATGACAGTCTACTTTTAGAACTAAAATATTTATGGACATTTATTTTAGAAATTCAATCGACTGAAATATTTTATCTGTTGGCGAATTATAAATATGATGGATGTAATAGCACTTCAAAAAATTTCGAGGTGCTAAAGCAACCCACGCGACAGCGAAACAGATAGGTCAATGAAAGGGTTTTCATGCACAATTTTTTAAGTCTTACAACACAGATTCCAAATCGAATACTTTTTATAAGCACCTAATAGTAGGAAGTCATAATGATCTTCAGAATTATAGCTCTTATCACATTTAAAAATCTGATAGAAAGCCTACGATGCAGGCTGTTTGGTCAATCGTTTGCTAAATTGAATTGGCCAAAAAGATAGCTTATTTGCTTTCTCTTCAGACCCAACAAGTCAAATGAGTAATTCTTTATTCAACATATTACACAGTAATATAAATTTATTAAAACTATATATACACTTAAACCTACAAACATTACACAAAAACATAAATATACACACTAAAGGCTACTCCTAACTAGAATATAGCGTCAAAAAACTCCTCCGCATCGCTGTCGACTGGAAGTGTGCCCAAAAGGCTGGCGGCATTGCCACGTTGTATGGCAATGCTTAATCTCTGACCGAGGTAAAAGCCAGCCCTTGGGTCACGCGAAGTGTCAACTAATCGTTTGGAAAGTTCTTTAAAAAGTGCATGTGCACTCGGACCCCACGGCCCAAGAGTTTCAACCCCAAACGGCTCAAAAATATAACTCCCGACGAGGTTGTTATATTTCCGCCGCTTGAGGTTCTCCGCTGCCGCAGCGGCAGCACCAGCACAGCACGATGAGCTAGGAAGATGGCAAGAGTGTCGACACAGGTAGCGTCCCACACTAAAGGTCTCGGTCTCGGTCCCAACAAGTTGATTATAGTCTTTAATATAAAAATAAAAAGTTATAATAAAATAAATTGGTGTTATAACAAATGACTTATGGCTGGCAACTATGCACGCAGAGATAGCTAATGATGCCTCCTCTCCTGTCAGTAAATTCAATTTGGCAAACGATGCACCAAACACTACTACAAAACAAAGCGCAGAAAATCAAAATAACACCTACTCAACGAGTCTACACTTCATATCAATTTCTACCGACTCTATGTTCCAAAATGCCCCGATGAATACGCGATAGAATCCCCTGCCAGTCCTGGCATCAATCATCGTGCCAATCGCTGTCAGCTGCCACCAATCTTGGCGGGCTCGCTAGTAACTGGCATTGGCTGCCGAATCCGTGCCAATATCGTGTCATGTTAATGCAAGGGTATCGTTTCTTCTGTTTTGTTTTTCCTTTTTTCGTTTTGTGAATTGGTTCTGACAGTGTTTTGTTTCTGCGACAGTTGTGTTTGTGTGAAGCGTGAAGTGATTGATTGGGAAGTGGGTGTCAATTGATTGATTGTCGTAATTAAGAATTCATTAAAGCTTTATTGCTTTTGAGTGCGTTTGGAAGTAGTTATACTGTCCATATGAACTTGTGTCTTTATTCTATTAATGTGACGTGAAAGGCTTGTACGTTTGGATCAAAGAGATACGATAGAGCGGCTATCAGAATAAATGTCTTAGAAAAACTATACAGGGCCAACAGCCAAAGGCGTCGCCAGCCGATGATCAAGGGGGGGCTAGAAGTATAGAGAATAATAAAAAAGTTTTTTTTAAATAATAATAATAGTTTATTTTCTCCACAATATCACTCCTAATTGCTAGCCTTGTATCTACGTTAACATATAGGATGGGAATTATATTGTGGGATACTGGTGCCTAAACTAGGCTCTGGAGCCGTAAAGCAAGCCTGACCTCCCTTGGCGACACCCTTGCCAACAGTTTTACGTGCTTTCTGAGGCACGGGGTGTCAGTTATGTCTTAGATAAACTTAAAAGAGTATGTACATATGAATTGAAAAATTCACATTGGTATGTGTTCGGTTTCAAACCCTCAACAACCTCACGCATGAAAGGCGGGTGCTTTAACCACTGGGTCCTTGACACCTGTCAATCAATCACAATGTTGTTGAAATCCGTTGTCTTGAATGAACCCTACGTGGCAAAACTACGATTTAGATTTAATAATTAGTCTAGATTTCCGTTATTCCTTCTTTAATTTGATTTTAGTAAATTATATTTATTTTGGATATAGGCTTTTAGAAATAACTCTTACACGTTAATGTTAACTAAATGAGGCTGGTGTTTCCTAGACTACCTTGAGAAGAAACACCGAAACAAACTAGATGTTAAAGTCTCTTTTAAAGTCCATACAGTAAACCTGTAATGGTCAAATCATATGAGAACCAATCAGATTAGTGTCTCAAATTGTCTTCTGAGGAAAGAACCTCATAGAAGTTTTAATTTTTTTTTGTCGATGTGTAAAAATCATCTAATGACATCCCCCGCCCTTGTTCGAAGCGAGAGATAGTGTCAGACTTTTACTAACTAAAAACTCCGTCGTTCCTTCTTAGCCCTTTATACCGGGGTCGAACATTTCTTTCAGAAATCAGTCCATGGCCCCAGTTGGCTTCGGCCCTGCTGGGCCTCTGCGGTTCGCTGACAACTCCTTGAGGCGCGCGGGAACAGAGCGTGTTGTCGACGACTTAAGCTCGGGCCGTCCCACGACTACGGTGGCCGGAAACCTCATAGATGTGAGTGGATCTGTTCAGTCAGTGCTATAGTTTACATCTCATCTTATCATTGATTTACTGTTCAACCAACTCTCATTGTCTCTCGGATAATCTCGATTAATACCTTTGATTAAGTATAATCCGCCAAATAATACAATCATGAACTGTTTAAACCGCAATTCAATCTAGAATGATCATGTCTTGATCCACATCCGCATTGAAGGCAGTCTCCAGAGACGTGTTAAACAATACACTGAACCGAAATTACGTAATCTACTAAGTTGCATATAAATATTAATGTTGTTCGCTTCCGAGTTCTGGCGTTGATCCTCAGGAGATTTAAGGGTGATATGTGGCTTAATGTGATTATGATTTGCGGCTAGTGTATGGTATGGTGATAGGTGTTGCTTTGATCAGGTTTTTTTTTATGGTAGGTAAAATCATCCAATGACAAATCCTGCCCTTGGGCGGAGCGGGAAGTAGTGTCAGACTCTTACGGACTAAAAACCAACCCCGTTCCTTCGTTGCTTATCGTGCCGGGGCCGGGTATTCCTTTCGGAAGCTGACCCATGACCCCAGCTGGCTTCGACCCTGCCTGCCTGCAGCTAGCAGGCTGGGCCTCTACGGTTTGCTGACAGCTCCTTGAGGCGCGCGGGAACAGTACGTACTTACTGCCCATAAGACCATAAGATTCCCATAAAACTCCCGATTTCCGGCCACCGTAGGCGCGGGCTTGCGGACGGCGTGCAATGGGTAGCACGCTGTCCGATCGTCCGGTAACCGACCAGACCGAGCCCAAGTCGTCGACAGCGCGTTCTGTTCCCGCGCGCCTCAAGGAGCTGTCAGCAAACCGTAGAGGCCCAGCCTGCTAGCTGTCAGGCAGGGTCGAAGCCAGCTGGGGTCAAGGGCCTTTTTCTGAGAGGAAGGCTCAGCCCCGGCATGATAGGCAACGAAGAAACGGGGTAGGTTTTTAGTCAGTAAGAGTCTGACACTATTCCCCGCTCCGCCCAAGGGGGGGGGGGGGGGGGTTCGTCATTAGATGATTTTGCCTACCATAAAAGAAAAAAAAAACGGTTTTTAGTACAAGTTATTTGTAGGAAATAATTAAGCTAATATTGAAATGAAATCTAGAGTAACATAATTAACGTCGAGAAGTTTAATTTCCTTTAAACGTTTCCTGGAATTATAATTAGGTTTCCTGAGAATTAATTTCTGGAATTGTCCTCAAAGGAGGTGCCTTTTGTTTTACTCAATTGAATTATGGACTACTCGACAGTTTTATTTAACTTTGTTTAGATAAGTATTTTGCCTGAATTATTGTTTTTGTTTGTAGAATACTTATCGTCAGTTATTTAAGCGTTTTGTTTATATAAAATCCTGCTAGGGTTGCGGGTACGTTTGAAAATGATACCGTGTCTCTAGAATGCCAAGGGCAAATGAAGGAAATAGGTTAGCTACAATTTTTTAACGCACCCACGATAACGCACAACTTATAGTGTAGAGCAACGTCTTTGATAACTAAATTTTTTATAGATAATCCTTGTTATCAATATAAAATGTACAGAACTGGTCAAGACAAATCTAATGAGCCTAAACTTGATAGGTTTACTAATAAACATTCCAAAGTTCCATCAGCCACCTCCCAATTCTAGCATCAGGTCCTTGTCATCATGAGAAATGTATAGCACTGGTTAAGGCGAATCTAATGAGCCTAAACTTGATAGGTTTACTAATAAACATTCTAAAGTTCCATCAGCCGCCTCCCAATTCTAGCATCAGGTCCTTGTCATCATGAGAAATGTATTGCACTGGTTAAGGCGAATCTAATGAGCCCAAACTCGATAGGTTAACTATGTTAATAAGCAATCCATGGTTCTTACTTTTGAGCTCCATCATCAGAGCAATGCTCAATGGCACCAGAATGCACACGAGTATTTCAAATATCAGGTCACACATATGTTTAAAATATAGTAAATACCCATTAAGTGTTTAAAAACCCTATCGCAGTTAACAAACGAGCTGATGACCTTGAACACCTGGACAGATCTTCAAAAATTGTAGCTAAGAACCATCTCGATTACGTCAGCTTTCAAACAACAAAAACCGCATCCAAATCGGTCCATTCGTGTAGGAGCTACGATGCCACGGACAGACACACAGACAGACACGTTAAACTTATAACACCCCATAGTACCTAACTGTACTTTGGGGGTCGAGAGAAAACTAAAAGTTGGCTGAAAAATTAAATCCTCACTCGACCCTTGGGGGTCGAGAGTAAACTATAGTTAGGGGTTTAGTAGACACATTATTTATTGGGGGTCGAGGGGTCGAGAGTGGACTAAACTCTCTTTTCTGTCAGGGGTTAAAAAAGAAATTAAACGAAACTCGATTCGACTTTGTTTTGTAAAATCCTAGTATAGGACAATATTTTAAAACAAAAGAAAAAGATGGTCACATCAATTTCCTAGGACTGCATACTCTTGTTTTTGAGGTGGAAAATCATCCTTCTCTCGCTCTAGGGTGGAGAGAGAGAGAGCGAGTCTGACTTTTGCTGACTGAAACCCAACTAAGTCCTTCAGTTGCTTTACATACCAGATCCACGGAGTTACTTTCAAATATTCCCTTAAAATGGAACTCGTCACCACCATTATTCAAAAATTTGCTGAAGCCAACGAACACGGACTTCACCGACGAAATGTGAATGTTGAGGCAATCCAGCTGTTAGACAACACAGACTTAGTGCGTAGACTAAATAATAGTATTTTAAGTTAGTGTATAATAGTGATCAATGCTGTGCTATGCATATAACACATGAACAAATGTTTTTATCAATATCAGACTCCAAAAAAGTGCTATGGACTTCTTTAAAAGTGCTAAAGAACACTATTCTTAGCTTTAACAAAACTTATAACATATAATAAATAATAAGTGACTGGCCTGTTGGTCTAGTGGTTAGTGGCCCTGACTGCTATGCCGGAGCTCGTGGGTACATCAATCCAGGACAAATGCTAGTGTGATGAGCACGATCATTTGTTCTGTGTCTGGGTATAATTTATCTATAGTATGTATGCATTTAAAATTATGTAGAGAACTGGTGGCCGAGTGGTAACGGCCCCGACTTACGAGTTGTAGGTCGCGGGTTCAAACCCAGCCAGGCGCAAAACTTTGTGTAATTTATTTCATCACTACTGTTCTCAAAACGGTAAAGAAAAACATCGCGAGGAAACCGGCATGTCCTAGAAATAAAAATTGGAAGACATGTGACATTCACCAACCCGCACTGGGCCCGCGTGCCCGAGGAGGCCTGAGTCCCAGCAGTGGCAACATTAAAAGGCTGATGATGATGATGATGTATGTTTATCAGTTGTCTAGTACTCATGACACAAGCTCTGCTTAGCTTGAGACTAGACGGCGTTGTGTGATAGTTGTGGAATATCATATTATTATATTATAATAATAAGTTAGAGTTAAATTACTTATTAGTCTTTTAGGCTAGACTAATCAATTATTAAGAAATTTATTCCTAATAATAAGCAAAAAAAAATATTTCTTGAACAGTGGCATATTTTTTACGAGGACAACTTACCCTAAATCCAGGACGACATAAATCAATAACCTAAATCGTTGGTGCCATTAAAACCGCGAGAGGCTCGAAGCCATCAATGAAGACAGTGATAGATACCCTCGAGCTTCCTACTTACATAATAAATAATTAAAATTCCCAAAGAGGTTTTTGGCTCGCCGAATAAGGTCCCGCGCCAAAGTAAATTTATAAGCAAATTGCCCTTTACCGAACTTGTATATATTTTTTTCTGAAATTTGCAAGGGTTCTGCGTGGTTAAAAATATATTTTAGGTGAGGAAAATCTCTTTCTCTTTAAATAGAACCTATTTGTGAAGGTAAAGCTGCTGTTTTTGACATCTTATTTCAAGTTTATTACGGAAGTCATTTTGAGTTTTAAAGGGGACAACTTAGAAATAACAGTGTGGTACTTAACGTTCTTTTGATCTATTAACGGTGGAAGGCTTATATTATATGTATTTTATTAGTTATGTATTGTATATATGTAAATAGTACACCATAAACTACCTGAGTATCTTTTTCTCCTTGTCTGTGTAATCCATCCAAAGGTTGTAAGAGATCGCTTTTAGCGAAAAGACCGCCCATTGTGACACCCTATTCATTTTAAGTTCTTTATGTAATTTTATTTTTTGTGTACAATAAAGAATACATCTGTCTATCTATCTAGTGAGGGTCGCGAGAGTTTCATGGATGGGAGTCGCACAGGACCGGTCATTATGGCGGCACTTGGGGAGGCCTATGACCAACGGTGTTGGACAGAAAAACTACGTTTCAAGGATGTTCAGAGGAGACTCATCTCGCCTGCCAGCTAGCAGGCTGGGCCTCTACGGTTTGCTGACAGCTCCTTGATTCGCGCGGAAACAGTACGCGCCGTCGACGACTTGGGCTCGGTCCGGTCGGTTACCGGACGATCGGACAGCGAGCTCAAACAAAAAAAAAAAAACAAACAAAATTCTGATTGAAAATGGAACTTAGGACATACCTTTATACTAGCACTTTGTTCCTGACGTCACATTGGGCCACACCTTCATTTTCTCGCCGACACCTTGCGCGTACGCATATATTATATGGGTTGTCTCATTTGTACCTACTTCTACGTAATACAGTCTTTATACTTAATATCTAATATATTAACATTCCATATACTTAGAGACCTTTTAGAGGGTAGTTTTGAAACTTATAATGTAATATACATATATATATAATATATATATTTTGCCAAATGACGCAGGGAATAACTTTGCATACAAACAAAATTCCTTTCTTGGGGCTCGATTACGTCGTAAAAGGAAGTTTTGTGCAAAATTTCAAGTTTCTCGTCCCAGTAGTTTCGGCTGTGCGTTGATGTGGCATTCAGTCTGTTTCACCTTCACGTCGGCAAAGTCTGGAGGTCAAAGGTCTGGAGCGAGGAGGAGTGGCAGGCTGTCGCCTCCTTCTGCGAAGCAGTAATGCTAGTAAAGAAGGAGGATGACCGAATTAGGCAACGGCGCTCACGCTGCATCCGCCGCCAAGATTTCGATCCCGATTTCCGGACACCATAAGCGCGGGCTTACGGACAGCTACGGGTAGCTCGCAGTCCGACCGTCCAGTAACTGTCCGGACCGAGCCCAAGTCGTCGACGGTGCGTACTTTTCCCACGCGCCCAGCAGGGTCAAAGCCTACTCTGGGGCCTTCGGAAACTGCGAAAGTGCACACTAGGGCTCTGGTTCAAAGGCAATGAAGAAACGAGGTGGGATTTTTATTCAGTAAAAGTCTAATACTATCTTCCGCTCCGCCCAAGGGCGGGATTTGTTATTGGATGATTTTACCTACCATAAAAAAAAGTCAGCAAAGTAAATAATATCTGTGCTGAGAGAAATACAAAACATTCACTAAACATCGTCTCTTCTTCCGTCAGACAGAGATAAATGAAAAAATTTGGAGAGCGGTCCCTCACTTGCCATCCATCAACCGACAGAATGCATTAATGTCCCAGTGCTTCTGCAATAAAGACTGGCACACAATTGATTATTTTACATAAGTCAATAAAACTGTCGTAGACGCACCTTATTACACGAAAACATATCGTTAAATTGAAATGTTTTCAATATAAAGGTTATATTTGCAGATAAAGAGATGAACATCGAAATGTGGTTTAAGAATTCTGATTGAACCTACAATTTATGTGGCAATCTACCGTAAAATTTTAGTCGTTTTAATCCCGCAGAGGGTCGATTCGGTACATGAAATACTGTCGTAAAGAAAAAATTAAAAAATAAATTAGGTACTTTTTTCAAAAACTCGAATAAATATACACGTATTCGAAATTAATTTCTTTAAGTAAACGAATCAATGACCTTGTAGGTAGTTGTCGGTCGTTGCGTACTAACTACATACAGTTCATTGGCCTCGCTCAGCTGACGTTTACTTAAAGAAATTAATTCCGTACATGCCTGAATTAATTCGAGTTTAATTTTCTCTTTACAAATCGATAGTATTTCAAGTATCGACCCGATCGAGATCTAGGAATGTGGAATTTTATGCAAGGCTTTCTTTTATGACGTAGGCGAATGATGTACTAAGGGGAGTTTTTGAAAATTCAACTTGAAGAAGGAAAACGGGGTTCCAAAATTTGTAGAAACATGCTATCACGTGGGTGAAACAGGACCATTGCGTAAAACAGCATATAGCACTCGTTTTAATCCGAGAGTATGTTTCCTTAGGATAATTTTTTACTTTCACCCGGGCAAAGACTGGTAAAGAAAGAAAGAAAGAAGAAAGAAAACACGTTTGTAGAAGCACAATTACTTACAATAAAAAAAACACATTTAAAAAAACTTAAGTTTCCCCGTCAGGCCATATGTGGATCAGGCATTATAGTTTTGCACCTTATCACCATAGACAACACAGTTGTCTAGGTTGTTTTTTATTTCTCCTACGCTGGCCTCAGCAGAGACAAACGCAACCTGACATAACCAAACATAAACAAAAATAAAAGAAAAGAAACTTATTTTTGGCAAATACAATCTATAAAATAATACAAGTTGTATGTCGCAAAAGCAAGTAAACATAAAATTTGTTAAATCTTGCTGATATTATTCTTTCTAAATTAGTCATACTAACTGAATATAATATATACAAAACAACGGCTCAGCCATGACACAACCTTGTACACGAACCCTAAGAACGGACGGATGCTCCAAATTGTTCAAGTTTTGGCGACAATTATATTTAAGGTTAGCAAATGATTAAAGAGAATCTTCAACCTTTTTCACGCAAACTTTGCTATAGTGATTTGAGAATTTGTTGAGACTAAAGAGTTTCAAGATGAGTTCGTTATTAAGGAATTTTAAAAGTTTTTTGTTCAAGATGACGATGTAAATAATTTTACTAACAAGAGCAAAATTTTTGAAACACAAAAGCCTTTTCAAATTGAATTCCTGTTACAAGGTCCTTTTATAACTGAAAGTTTCTATCCACGTTTTCTAAGAAAAATCAATAAATTTTAGCACAATAGCCAGCCGCCTCCTTCTATGAAACGGTAATGCTAGCGAAGGAGGTTGCCGCTTGCGTCAAGGAACTGTCCTCACGCCCCACCCGCCAGGACCCAGCCGCCTTAGGCGTGGGTTTGTTGACGACCAACAACGGGTAGCTCGCCGGATTTAGAATTCGGCGGCCCTTAGACAGAGCAAACGATTTGAGGGCCTCCATCACATGCTCTGTCTGTGTTGACTGTTGAAAGTTTCTATTAAGGTCAAGGTAAAGAAGAGAGCAACTAAATAAGTTGGCTAACACAAAATTTATTCAAAATTAAAGTACCTAAAAGCTAAATTATTTTTCGTCTGATTTTCACATTAATAAATGTGTCGACAATATAGAGAGACACGCCATTGCGCGACCCGTGGAATGCACGAAAGGCGCCATTTGTGTTCATATTTCGTGTTGCTTGATTTCGCGGATTTTTAAATGTAAACTTTTCCCGCTCAAATAAAATATTTGTAACAACACTCGGTACATATATTTTGTTTCTACTGAGCCTTTATCGATTTAATTATTTTTTGTGCTGAAGTGGCAGCCCATAGGCGACCGCCTATGTTGCCTATGCTTAAATCCTGCACTGGCTCGCCTTCCAGCCGTCCTGTAACCGTCCAGACCGAGAAAGCCACAATGGTTCTTTTATTTTCTTTTTCTATTTCATGTTACAAAAAACCCAGTACAAAAATCTTCCAATATAGAATATCGTCAATCCCAAACACCATATATATCGCGTAGAATGTTTTAAGTTAAGCGTCCAATAAATATGCAATGAAGAAGGCCACCGTCGATCAATCCACGCCAGCCTCAAGTGAAAACTGTTTATCATATTCTTCTTGGGACATGAAAATTTTCGTGTTTCCCTCTTGTAGATCGTCCGGCACGATTGATGGACGTTTTTATAGTCGGACGACGGACGTCTTGAAATAAAACGGTTCTGGCATGTCTTTTGGTGTACTTATTTTGTTTATTGCTTTGGCTTTTGCTATCGGTAAAGCGCTTTGTGATGACGCTTTTGGAGTATTGTCGTCTTTAAAGTCTTCATCATTATCATCATGCGTTTTATTTGTGGCTGGTTTACTTTACCCTTAAATTCGAAAGTATGATTAGGGAGTTATAGGGTTTGTGTTCAGACATAAAGTATAGCACCATCCCATTTCTTCCCATGTCTCTTCCATTGAAGTACGGAACTCTAATAAAGAATAACGTAAATATTGTAGTGGGGTTTTTTTTTTTTTTGTAGTGGGGTTCCTCTACAACAAACGTGATTGTTCCACAAACAAACACTGGCACAAGTGAAACTAAAAAGAAGTTATACACCGTTAAATTTTGGTCGCTTTAATCCCGCGGGTCGATTAGGTACATGAAACACTATCGATTTGTAAAGCAAAAATTAAAAAATAAAGTACTTTTTTTTAAACTCGAATTTATTTACGCATAGACGAAATTAATTTCTTTAAGTAAACGTCAGCTGAGCGAGGCCAATGAACTGTAGGTAATTAGTACGCAACGACCGACAACTACCTACAAGTTTGATTGACTCGTTGATTGACTCGTTTACTTAAAAATAATAATTTCGTACATGCGTATAAATATGCGTATATATACCTCGACATTACAAATCAGTAGTGTTTCATGTACCGAATCGACCCTCCACGGAATTAAAATTACCAAAATTTAACGGTGTATAGTGTCTTAATGTTGTATAAATATGGATGCAGAGCCCTTTGTTCGCGAGTCTGATTCGTATTTTGTTTTTTTTTTGTTTTTCTAGCTACTCTTCGTCATTTTTCGCACTGCCTACTTCGTTCTTTTCATTATCTTACCTGTCTTCAAACAATATATATTCCAGACATACTGTCACGCCAAAAAACCTACAAAATTTCATCTAAGTGCCTATTTATGTATGCTCAATATTCATTTTTTTCTAGCTACGCTTCTTCATTTTTCGCGCTACCTACTTACTTCCTTTCATTATCCTACCTGTCTTCAAAAAAAACATATTCCAGACATACTCTCACGCAAAAAGCCTACTAAATTTAAAACATCCAAGTGACTGTTTATATATGCTCAACATTCAGACATACCGTGCTAATGAGAGTTCTCCGCAGACGTTTCTTTTCGTCCCTTTTCTAATTATAGGAACAAAGCCTTTACAAATTAAGTTGGCGAACGTATAAGAGTTTCATTTTAATTCAAATGGGATTTTTTTTTTTTATGGTAGGTAAAATCATCCAATGACGAGCGGGAAGTAGTTTCAGACTCTTACTGACTAAAAACCTACCCCGTTCCTTCGTAGCCTATCGTGCCGGGGCCGAGCATTCCTTTCGGAAGTTAACCCATGACCCCAGTAGGCTTCGACCCTGCCTGCCTGCAGTTAGCAGACTGGGCCTCTTCGGTGTGCTGACAGCTCCTTGAGGCGCGCGGGAACAGAACGCGCCGTCGACGACTTGGGCTCGATCCGGTTCGTTACCGGACGATCGGACAGCGTGCTACCCATTGCACGCCGTCCGCAAGCCCGCGCCTACGGTGGCCGGAAATCAGGATCGGAATCCCGGCGGCAGCTGGGGCGAGCGCCCCGTTGCCTCTGATTCAAATGGGTATTATGTTAAGTTGAGAAGTTATTCTTTGGAGAAACATAAAGAGTGATGGCAAAATCTCGAACAAAATGTTGCTGGCATATTGTTTCAGCGTCAGACTAGTCAACACATTCGAATCTTAGACTGGCCATTACCTTGATTTGATAAAAATTAGTAAATTATTTTGCTGGTATATATCTTGGTGAGATAAGTAAACACTTAATAATTTTATCAACGATTTCGTTGCAGTTGTTCTTTAAGCTTGAGTAATCAAAGAATTGTTTCGTCTCAAATATGGCTGCTGATTGGCATGATTGAAGCAAACTTAGGGCACATAATGCTAACCTTGTTAGTGTTTGTAATAGTTGATTATCACATTGTTGAGTTAATGGATTAGAGAGCTCAAAAGTTGATGACCTGACCTCTCTTCTTACTCGACCTCTGGCGTCTGTAATCGTCAAATGGTCTCTTGCCATTGTAAGCGCGGGCTTGCGGACGATGAGCAACGGTTGGCTCCCTGTCTACTTGTCCTATATTCAGCTGTGCTGGGCTCTTAAAAGCAGGACAGGTGCCTGATAGGGCACTGGGAAAAAATATGAAAATACTTGTGGTTCTAGAACGGAAACTGACCGAACTGCTCTCCAGCTCCACCCTAAAGCGGGAGATTTAATTAGATGAATACCCACATCAAAAAAAAAAACAATTTTCCTAAAATCTCAGCATTTACGATTTTCAAGAATGATTATTTGATAGCTTACGAAGCGAACAGTAAATGCTGCATTCACTTAGGATCCCCATCAAAAATCTCCATAAACGAAATAACTATAAACAGAAGACCATTAGTTAACAGGAACCAAATAAGTAAAAATAAAGACACATAAAACCTCGATATTGTACACGTAGCTGCAAATCGTTTTGCTGACCGCTCCGGCATAAATTAGAATTGATATACTCGTAAACAAGTTTATACGTGGGGCTTTCGTACATTGAATATTAAGTTAATGTTTGCTGTAACTCTGTTTATTCTTGGTGTAACGTTTTGTTTTACAGATTCTATAAATAGGTGTGGTATTGGAATTTTATTTGGGGTGCAAATGATGTTTTGTTTCAACAACATACTATATCTTCTCCTTTATAACCAACATACTTTACTTACATAGACAACAACTGATACAGATAGAAAAAAATTACAAAAACATAATTACAGAGACAAATAATATTCCAACAATATTCTCAATATAGATATTTAACTAAGCCTAAAGCGTCCCCCACATTAGGCGTGTGAGCGACGCGGGTGCCGCGTGCGCGCTGCGTAAGCTTCGCGTGTCGCCGCCGTGTCACGTGTGTGCAGGGAGCACGCGGCTCTCGCCTTGGCGTTTAACCTCCTGTATGACCGAAACTGTAGCGGGCGACGGGGATTGCAGGCGAAGGGGTAGAAACGCGATGAAAGCGCCGCGTGCACTCTCTACACATGCCACAGGGCACTAAAACGTGACGCTCACGCAGCACGCTTGCGGCGCAGTCGGCGCTCGCGCTACTCACACGTCCGAGGAACGCGTTGCCTAATGTGGGGTCAACCTAAGAGATAACTAGTCTCAACATACAGCGGCCGTTCACGTACATGACGCATATATCATTCAGCTCAACCATTTTGGAAAGAACGGAATGATCCAAGAAACGCGCCTCCATTAGTGAGACATTTGAGTGAGTACGACAAACTCTCAACTGCCATGCTCATTTATGTCAAACCAAAGTCCAATAGATAGTGTGTGGAAACGCCTGTGGTGTAAATGTAACGTTTGGGCATGATCTCCAGTATAAATAAGCAGAAGTTTAAATTTAGAATTTTTAATGTTCAATATTTCTTTTAAACCTTTTGCCGCATCTGATTCTGCCTTTGATAGGTTCGATCACATTGCCAGAACATTGTTACGCTAGTGTATTCATACTTAGGTTCTGAACAGTGTGCTCAGATAAAAATATACACCCGTCATTCTGATATCAGGCTGGCGGCTCACAAAGTTTTTATAAATAGTTTTGTAAACGCACATTGCTTCAAATTTGACGCACATTCCTCACATTGCTAATACACTGCTTTCATATTTATAGCATCACTGTTTTTTGACGTACACTCGCCATTCTGATGTTCACAACTTCTTGGGGATATTCTTCATATTAATGTGTATGTACGCAGTTACTTGATACGTACAATTAGTAGCTAATTACGATTTGAAGTAGGCAAGTTTGTTAGGATACATAGTGTTGCCTGTACAGTATACAGTTACATTGAACACTTGTGTATAATTCCTTATTGTCCGGTATTTAACTTTTAAGTAGGGACACTTATTCTGAGGGGCGGAAAACTACAGAACCCTACACTGTGCGTGGCCCGACACGCTCTTGGCCGGTTTTTTTTTAATAAAAATAATACCGCCGGCTGGGGCTGCGAAGTCGACATAGTCCCGGGCGGAGTTCATACAAAATACTCAGTGACTACAAGAGATTTGTGAGACATCGTTTTGTTTATTAATACAGCCACTGAACTACACTCGAAGAAATCCGACCAAAAGCTCCCAATAATATCTAGTAATAATTACGTAGACGACCGGTAAAATACTCTTATATAAATCTATAACTAAATATCGGTTCGAAAATCGAACAAAGCTGAATATACTCCGGTCAGTGGTCCAATATAAATGTCATTGAATCCATCTTGAATATGCGATGACAATGTTACAATAGTATCGGATTCAATATAGTCCGCAGTGTTATACTGTGTATCGAGTTTTTATTATATCTATGACGTATAGAGGCTCTGTTGAATATATCCAACAATCGGTACGGTATTTAATTTGTTTGACGTATTGGGAGAAAGATCGAGAGTGGATATTAGTTGACTCATAAAGATTTTTAGGGTTCCGTACCGACGCAATTATCAGGGAAAGTATTTTTAACCCCCGACGGAAAAGAGGGGTGTTATAAGTTTGACGTGTCTGTCGTAGCGCCACCGCTGTAGCGCCTACACGAATGGACCGATTTTGATGCGCTTTTTTATATTTGAAAGCTGACGTAATCGAGATGATTCTTAGCTACAATTTATGAACATCTGTGCAGGTGTCCAAGATCATCAGCTCGTTCGTTAACTGCGGTAGGGTTTTTAAACACTTAATGGGTATTTACTTTATTTTGAACATATGTGTGACCTAATATTTGAAATACTCGTGTAACAGTGTATGTACTGATGTTAGAACTGGGAGGTGGCTGATAGAACTTTGGAATGCCTATTAGTAAACCCATCAAGTTTGGGCTCATTAGATTCGTCTTAACCAGTGCTAAACATTTATCATGATGACAGGGACCTTATGCTAGAACTGGCAGGTGGCTGATGGAACTTTGGAATGCCTAAGTACTAGTAAACCAATCAAGTTTGGGCTCATTAGATTCGTCTTAACCAGTGCTAAACGTATTACATTTTGATGGTTTGCTAAAAATTTTAATTTTATATTATTTACCGTGAAGTTACTTTTCATGTTATAGTGTACAGGGAGAACTGTTGAATTTTGACAATTACGCAACAGCAATAAGTAGTTAATCATTCAGGAAAAATAGCTACTTGTTTTATTGACTTTACCTTATCATCCACCAAACACCTTAGTGGTTATTTGGTATGGTATGGTATGTAAAATAAAATGTAGAAAACTCGCAAAAAAAACGTAAATATTAGTGAAGAAATCAAAGGTACATTGGTAGTACATAACAATGGTGTGCTTTTTTTGCACGTAGGGACTCGGATTACAAAAGGCCTCACTGGATAGATAACTTTTTCCTGCTGATTTTCTCCTGTCCTGTTAATACGTGAATGACACATATCGAATGTATACCACATTGGTGCAACTTACGATCAGTATTACTTTTACGTACTCCGAGCGTAATATAACCGAGGGCCCCGCTGGATAGACAAGGCGCTTAATCGTAATTTCTATCAAAATGGTTGAGGTACATTGGATTGTATCTGTAAATTCGTGAGGTACATTGAACAAGCAAAGCAATGCTACTAGTTTTGTCGTTCTAACTCGAGGGGCCCTGCTGGATAGAAACACATTGCTGTAACGGCTAAGAAAATAAACAATTTATTTAAGCAAAATAACTATTCAAAATTATGTGCTCTCAACTGTATTCCGGTTTCCTGTACTTAAATAAAATTCTAATAAGGTTATTTCAGGAATCTTCAGCTATAATCTCTGCCCGAAAACAATTATAGCGATAAGCCTAATGGAAGTGTATTGTATCCGTCTGATTTATCTACCTTCACCTCTACTATGTGTTAAGTTGGATTTGTTATGTTTTTATTTAAGGATATTTTAGTCCTAAGGTAACGAATAAATGGACTGTAAGACACGCTGAAAACCAGCGCTTTGGACTCGTCGCCTTTTTTGTGTGGTCACGGCACTATGCTGAGCGTTCGGCCGTTTTGCGTTGACTTGGTGCATATTTTTCTTGTAGATTTTTTATAATTTGTAAGTTAGTTCTGAGATTGCGTCATTGCCCTCAAATAAATTGATTTTCTTCCTTTCTTTCCTTTAAGAAGTGACTGGAGAGGCGCCACGGCATCCTCATCTTTCGAACCAGTTTTGATTACTGCTCCATAAGTTTTAGCTCTCCTAACCTCATGATCTTGAAATTCATGCGTTTCTGCCTAAGCTACTTCTGGTGAATTGTTGCAGAGAGGTCATATTATCACGTTCTACTGGAAATACTTCGGGTTACCAGTAATAACAGCGTACAAAATACGGTAATTAATTTTTCTACTCATAACGAATCATCCCTCCCAAAACATTATGAAACCATAATTCGTTACACATAATCTTTCATTTTTATTTCATTAACCGTAATCGTAACGTACGGCAATTTTCGGCACGTACCGGTTCGCACCTAATATACGGTTTTCGCCATTCCTTGTGCATTTCCGCGAAATTAATATTGGCTGGGGCCACGTGAGCCGAATCTTATGAAACCCTATATTTTCTTTTATGGTATTTGGAATCGTTCCATTTCTTAACTTTTGAAAGTTGTTTTTATTTTAAACTAGTATCTGCTAGCGGTTTTGTCCGTGTGAAAGTACTCCATACAAACTTTGGACTCCAGTTTCATCTCTTTTAGGGAGTAAAAAGTAAAGTCTCTTAGAAAATCTTCTTTTTTTTATTGTTGATAGGTTCGTGGTTGACCGCTATCTCACCTGATGGAAAGCGACGATGCGGTTGACGATGGAGCGCGCTTACCTAGAAGTAACCTATTCACTCTTGACTTAAAGATTCCCGGGTTGTAGCCATCAGGAAACAGCAACTCCTGCAGGGAATACCAGTCCTTAGCTGTACGCACAATGAATGTGTTCCCAAAATGTTTTGTGCGTAAGCTTGCTATGAAAAAATAATTTTCATCGTAAGCTTTTTTTTATCTATTGGTGATAACCGCATAAAAACTGGGCCAGTAGTTTTTGAGGTTATTACGAACATACAGACAGACACGGTAGAGGTTTTTGCTTCATAATATATAAGGATTTGAGTTCGACTACAGTTTGTTTCGAAATAATTTGGTCGATGAATTTTGTGCTTACATTTCGTAAACGGTTTCTGAATACGAATGTGGACACGATCGTGGCGCTTTAGCGGAGTTACTGGAAACTTCTTTAGCAGTACTTTTATTGAGTGGAGAGTTTTTTTTACATCATCTTTCTACCCTTGTTTTATGTTACTTGTGCTTGGTGAAACATGATTTTTTCCTCGTGTCTACCATCACGCTATCAATGACTCTGTTTTTAGGGTTTCTTGTCTCAAAAGGAAAAGACGGATCCCTTATAGGAACACTTTGTTGTCCTTCTGTCTGTCTGTTAAGACCCTTTATCTCGGGAACGCGTGGAGGTATTGATTTGTAATAAAAACCATACGCTCAAATCTGTTGTCCCTTGATGCTGTGAAAAAATCAAACTTCTAAGTTAACGACAAAATAAATATGACGGTTTTTTCGCAATAAACGCATATTTCGACACTCGGAATCAAAATTCATAGGGTTGGTACTTTCCGTTAACCTAGAACCATGAAATTTGGCATGAAGCAAGATTTTATGGCAAAAATAAAGGAATAACACTATGCAACACCGAAAAAATCACCGATATTCCGGATGGTGATTCGTATTATGTATACCTTATAAACGATAGACTACACATTTATATTTAGATATCACATCCCAAAACCGAAATCTCACTTTGTTTACTTCGCGCAACACTTGTTCGAGCGTACATGTTCGATTAGGTAGATCATTAATTTGTACAAAGCAATATTACTCTTAAATCTACAAAATGTCGTATTTTTCTGTTAAGTTTCACTTAATTTGTTCAATTTGTGGTCAATTAATTCATAAAAGTGAAAAAAATAGTGCCATTTTCGCTTTAGTTTCAGAGTATTACTAATTTTAAACTAAAATTGAAATTTAAAATCTAGCACTAATTATGGGTTAATAGTATGTTGTTTAAAATGGTCTTAATATTTGAGGAGTTGTCCTATAGGTAATATTTAAAAACCAGATACTTTTTGGTGGACTAATGCAGTGCTGTAAACCTAAAAATCATGTTGGCGTCTATAACTGCACAACCACTGTGAAAGGTTTTTCAAAAACTCGAAACTTTCAGTGAAGTATGCTAATATGTCATCAGTGGCAATGAAGATAATTCTCCAGACACCTAAGTTGGTTTGATAAAAAAACAAAATTATAAAAGCACTCTCCAAAGGCGGATCTGAATTTTTGTTTCTCAAAAACTAAGTGGGGCAAAAACCAATGACAATTTCTTTGCTCCTGTCATATGAGCACTAATCAAAGATTCCACTTTATTATATAGCCTCCGTAGTACATATACATCGATGATAGCCTCAGTCCCATTGAAAAAATGCATGGTCAGGTTAATTTTTTGACATTACAAAAAAATCTTTGGGAATCATAAGTTACGAGACTTCTATGAAAAACTTAACATGTTTTCAAATGTGTATCACAAGCGAAGATGCAAAATGTCTTTGAAAATCAATTTCTTACACTCCTGTTTAAGTTTCTTTCCGTATACATGGGTGTAATAAGTGATGAACACGGTGAAAGATTTCATCAAAAAATTACAGGGTATAAAAAGCGATATCAAGGTAGATGGTTGCCAGCTATGCTTGTGGACTACCGTAGGATCCTTCAGAGGGACACTGCCACTAATGACTATAAGAGGAAAGCCAATCGTTTAAAAAAAAAGGTATTTTTCATGTAGAATAACAATTTATGTTCCTACTTCATATAATTTTAAGTAAAATCACTAAATGCCTTTCACTACTAAACTTGATGTGATGTAAAAAAAATATTTATATATTTCAATTAGGCCTAGGGTGGGGAATCGTAATTACGTACAGTGAACCCAGTGAATTTGTTTTTTTTCTATTTTGTTGCATAGTGTAATCTGAAAACTGAAAATTTGTATTGACTTCACAAAAAAAAGTACTTTCTTTGATTCGGAAAGAAATCTTCGAAGCTGGATTTGGGAATTGAATTATTTACATAAGTTAGTTTTGTACGGAATCCTCGTTGTACCGTACAAACAACCATAGTAACTTAGTAACACACGCCGAGTATTACCTAGTTTACCATACAATCTTATTTAGATAACTGTTTCCTAGAATAGACTTCAACTTCAACTCTTGATGAATGACCTTTGTGGAAGAGACACCACAATTTTGCCAATAACACGTACGAATTGTTAATCGACTATCAAACGCTGGAGAGTATTTATATCTTTTTAAATTAAATTATAAAACAAAAGAATTGCTTCGCAGACGCAACCGGCCTCCACAGTTAATCAATCTTATAAGAATATAGAGGTTGGATTTAGTGAGTTTACGTCAACAATAGATGTTTACGGGCTGATCGTTTGTCTAGACTGTGACGTGTTTTGTGAAGATGTTTCATTTATGTCATGGCTATAGACACCCACATGTAAGTATAATGAAAACAAAGGAGTTGCAATAAAAATAGGTACTGCAAATTAGGGCAACAGTAATGTTTAACGGTTTTTATTTATGGTGGTGAAAATCATTAAATGACATCTCTCGCTCCGCTCAAGGGCGGGAATGTCATTGGATAATTTTCCCATGATATCAGATTTTTACTGACTAAAAAAGCCACCCCGTTCCTTTGTTGCCTTTCATACCAGGCCCGGGCCTTCCTTTCAGAAGCTGACCGGTCTATACTGTCCTTACATAATTATGAATACTGAAATATGGAAATATAGTAAGACAAACCATTTTTTAAAAAGAGTAACCATGGAGTTTCTTGCCGGGTCTTCTCCATAGGAAACGACCAATTTGGAACCGTGCTTTAGCTTTTGACGTTTTATAAGTATGCCTATGTGAAATAAAAATATTAGAATATTTTTTTTAGACCCTAGGCCCCGGTAGGCTTCGACCCTGCTGGGTCCCTACGGTTTGATTTTGACGTCACGGTTGGCGCAGTGGCTGAGGGATTGGCTGCTACGCAGCGTACCGTGGCGTTTTTTTTATTTTATTTTTATTTATTTTTCTTTTGGGTTCCCGCATGGAACAAATATTTGTGTGAACCGACAGACACACAGATAGTTGATCCCGATCTGGGATTTTTGTGTAAGTGAGACAGGAACCTCCTCACGATGCGAGCCGTACCGAGCAGTACCTATTGCCTTCTGTATCAGCCCCATGATCTGCAATAGTCGTCAAAACTCGTCGATCTTCAAAACTCGTCGAAGCGTTTAGCCATCAGGCCGTTGGCGTATTATAAAAAAAAAGGTCAAGTGCGAGTCGGACTCGCACACGAAGGGTTCCTTACCGTCCGTGGTAAAACTTACAACAAACGTGATTTTTTGCCGTTTTTTACCCTTTGGGTACGGAGCCCTAAAAAACAGCTTAATTCCACAAACACAATGCTGTTAGCCGTGTATTTACAAGTACGTGTTTATTCCTAAATTCTACCACAATAAACCTTATCTCGCTATTTCCATTTTTTTTTCTTTCAAACGTTCTCACTGCGTTTGACATGAAAACCTGAGAACGCGCCCAGCTCGCTTATTAAAGGTTTCATTCACAAAATGGCGTGATATACACCGGTTTATGTTTTTGATTAAAAAGCTGCCATGCTCAATCTCTTTAGAGTTTTACGGAGATGAGTTAGGGGGCGCGCACAATGGGTGCGAATGCTTTTCAATTTTGTTGATGGTCACTACCGATGTTTGCATTGTGATTACCGATGGTTTTCTTATACGTTTTTTTAGGGTTCCTTCCCGTCGGGTACTAACAACATCTTTACATCATATTCTGGTGGAGTGTGAGCGGGGCTAACGCCAGACGAAAAAATTTTTAGCACTCTGTTTGAAATCGGTATTTGCAACAGTTTATTTGCAAAGCCTTCGTCAGACGAGGCAAGAATTTTATATAAATAATAATTTTAATATAATTATGTTAAAATTCAAAATTTGGCTACAATGGAGCGACATAGTCAATTTAGTGACAAAGCTCGCTAATTAAGATTAAAAAAAAACAACATGTCTGTTTGTCTGTGCGTCCGTTTGTCAGCGGGTTATTTCTCATAAACCGTAAGAGGTAGAGTTGTAATTTTCATAAAATGTTTTTTTTTTGTTGAGAGGCTCCCTCGGTGTGTTTCTATGGCCGCTATAACTACAAACAATAAAGTAAAAAAAAAAAAAAGGCCGTTAAGGCGTTTTTTTACTAAAGGAGGATGCAAATCTTAAGCCCACCTTACAATAGCTATGTGTGGTATATCGTTGGATAGGTTATTTAAGATGAATAAAAAGTTTAATGGAAAAAAGTTACAAATTTTAGTCGGTTAAGAGTTATTCAAATGTTTTTTTTTTTACATATAAAACAATGGTAACGTCCCAGAGCGCCTAGCGCGAGTAAGAGAAAAATAAACTTAAGAAAATATTTTTTTCAAAAAAAAAATTAAACTAGATTAGTATTTCTTCAAAACCCTTTCCTCATTACTACTAAAAATAAGAAATACTCCTTAAGTGGTCCCTAGCGATTGTCCCACGGTAATTTTTTCGAACAATTTCGGGGTTGCTTAACAGAGTTACCGTTGGTTGAGAGCATACATAACATACGATTGCATCACTGCTTACCATCAGATGGAATTGCAGTCAAGTACTAGTTTATATCAATTAAAAAGAAATACTCTAAATTGGAAATATCCTATATTTTATTCCAGGACACGTCTACATTGCAGTGTATGAAATTTAATTAAAATCCCTTTACCAGTTTCAGCGTGAAGGAGTAACAAATATATAAATATAATTATACACACACTCACTAACTTTGCCCTAAAAATATTACTAGCTAGCTATTATTTATTTATTTATAGAAAGTTTATGCACATGACACTGCAGAAACATAACAGAGGTTCAATTTTTTTTCAAAAATAGACGAACAGTATAGTAACAAATACATACATTTATTTTACAACTATCACACATCGTCGTCTAGTCCCAAGCTAAGCAGAGTTTGTGTTATGGGTACTTGACAACTGATAAACATGCTTATACGTATATTTCTAAATACATACATATTATAGATAAATTACACCCAGACACAGAACAAATGATCGTGCTCATCACACAAACATTTGTCCTGGGTAGGAATTTATTGTACACTAAAATAGTTACAAAAACTTACATATAAATAAGTAATGTTACTGTGGAAAACAATTCCAACCAATCAGTGCTGTGATAATTCTGCCAACTTCTTGAAGACGCGTGAGTACATTTTACGTGCTTTCACTGTAAAAGAAAATCAGTTATGAAATTTTGGACATAAATTCTTTACATAAAAATAACACGTGTTTCGGTTTTCATATACACTAAAACTAATGTTATTTATTCGTGTGATTATTTAATTTACCTTTCAAATTCAAATTCAAATTCAAAAGCATTTATTTCAAATAAACCATTTACAGGCACTTTTGAAAGGTCAAGGTGTCAGTCTGTCAGAAAAAAAAAAGATGCTAATTGCACATTCCAAAGCGTAGATCTCTATGGAGAAGAATGTGCAAGAAACCATGCTTCCCACACACACATCCTTTTTACAATAACATACACACACGCTCACAAACTCTCGCCTCTAATATTAGTGTGATAGTGTGATTATCGTCGCCCTTAATCCTATCAAACTACAAACGTCTTTAACAGCAATCGACCTTGAAAATTAGACAATCCCGACATACATAATACACAGGACCTAAAGCTTCACATAGACATTCGACACAACACCCCACGATTAACATACATAATCACATTCCCTCCCCATATCACACGACGTACGTAAATAATTATCCTAGATTCTTGCTTCGCGTTTTCATAGCGTTACGGCCTGTCTGAACGCACCCTTACCAGATAAAATTAAGTTGGATTCAGTGTTGAATGAACAGTTTAAATTTTGCGCTTGAAATGAATATCTTGCCCTGAATCTGTTTTTCGTACGCAATTTTCTTGCCTGAGGTTATTTTCTTGTTTAATTGTTGAAGCGAGTTAGGACTGTCTTGGAAGTACCTACTTGTATGTATCTTGGTCTAGATGTTGCCAACGGCTAGGTCTGCATGATAGGGTAAAACCAAAATAGTCGCCCCGGGGGTATAGTTTGCAATTAATCTAGTTTCGCAAATTAAACACATGTTATTTTATTTGTCTATCGAGAGACTCAGCAACTACAACTAAGTTGACCGTGTTGCATGTCTCTGTGCGATTTCATGGGACGGCTAGGTGCGATCAAAGTTTTTGCGGGATACTTGTCCTCTTCCTTGACGGGGCATCTATCCTAAATGTAATTTACATGGATTTAGTAACTATCCCGTATATGGGATAGTTGTTCAAAATTTAGAGGTCCACAAAAATCGCCAATACTCTGGAAATATCAAAGATAATGTTTATTCCTTTCACAAATATGAAGATAATAAACCAAAGTACTTACCCATTTTATAAATAATGAGTCTTGCTTTTTGTACAAAGAGATATAAAGTAATTTCAAAAAGTGGGGCAACTATCCTGGTTTTAACCTAGTAAAAAATATCCTAAGGAAATATAATTATATATTTCCGGGATAAAAAGTATCTCAAGTATTATTCTAGGACATAATCTACCCGTGTACTAAGTTTCATAGAAATCCATTCTGTAGTTTTTGCGTGAAAGATTTTTTTGTAGGTGGGAAATCATTCAATGACTTCTTACGCTCTTTGAGATCAGGAGAACTTGTTAGACTTTTACTGACTAAAATCCACTCTTGTTCTTTGCCTTCATTCCAGGGCCCCGGGTAGAGATTGCAAACCGGGCCCGGCCGGGCCGGACCCGGCCGGGCCCGGTGCCCTTTTAGACATCCACCGGGCCTGGTAGGTACAAAAACTGCGGCACGGAAGCCCCAACTTGTAGAAAATTGGCATGGCAAGCGTTGCCATGCCAATTTTATACGCGACCGCGATGTTGCTATAAAAATTTGATTGTTTACAGTTACAGTTACATTGCAGCTCATCCAGTAGTTATAAGATTTTGCTATTTGCTCAATTATAGTTAAGTATATTAACACTTAATAGTCATAATACCTAAAGTTATTGTTATTATAAAAAGAATATTGTTATTGCTCTTAAGAATTTGTTTTTTTTTAATAAAGCTACCAAAGTTTATCTATCTAAGTTGATAAAACAAGTTTAGTACATTAGGCTGCGTTATTAGTTTCTTATTATAATACTATGTTTTTAAATAGTTACATTAGTATTAGTAATTAACTTTAAGCAAGCAGGTCTTTCTCTTTACTCTAGTAATTAAATTGCGGGTGACTTCTTAAATAATCTGACTACTTTTCAAACTTTTTCTCGAAATCCTCTAAATCCAGGCATTTCATCAGCGCCAGAAGGTCATTTCTATCCTAAACTTAATTACTGAATACAAATGCTTGCTTTAACTTAATTAGTAACACTAATGTTACTATTCCGTTCATAAGTGATACTAACTAATTCTTTATTAAAAACTTGTGATTTTGAGACTGATTAAGACTGATTATTGTTGATTTGCAGGTTTGAAATAAATATTTACCGTAACCTTGAATCATTGCATTTTTCCTCCTTTTACTTAAAGCGAATTTTCATAAAATAATTTAAAAGTTTCATCCTAACACATCAACCCGCAGCCAACCCGGCCGGGCCCGCCGGGCCCGGCCGGGTTGGCTGCGAATGTTACCGGACCCGGCCGGGTTGAAAAACATACCGGGTTGCAATCTTTAGCCCCGGGGTTCACTTTCTTTGACTGTGTGCTTTACCGTGTCCTCCGTGGACACGCAGTGGTGCCACCCGGGCGTATTTGCGCAGGAATCCGGTGTAAGAACCTCCCAAAGTTACCATGTCCGGCAGTGGAGTTTCGTCTCGGCGTTGCATGCGTGCAAGGACTATTGCCTTCAGATCCCACGGTGGTAGGCCAGCTAGGAACCTCGGTCGCTTTTGCAGCGGCCGGACCAATACCGGCGCCCCGTAAAGGGCTATGGTTCGTGAAAGCGTAACAAACATCCTTAAATACAAACTTTCACGCTTATAATATTTATAGGATTAATTTTCGGAGTAAAGGTGTGTTAGGAAAATGAAGGAAATTTAGTCTGGGTATTGCGAAGTTGTGTTTCGTAGTAATCTTGATAAAACGAGTAAGAGTGAACAAAGATTCTATCAAGTGGGTATTTGAAAGTATGCAAAAAGAAATTGTAAAGCCCCGCAAATCTCCGTTGAAAAGGGAGAATCCTGCGACCAGACGGGTGTTAAGTCTAGTAGGTAACTGCTCGATAGATGATTTCGGTCTGTTGTATATTTTTAAATCGCGCGGGGAACTCTAATTGCGCGATGCAGGATTTCGTAGTTTAGTTCCTATATGTCGTCATAGATGTCGCTACATGTATGTATTAGTAACGACATCAATAAAAAAAAATCTAAAAAATCTTCACCGACTCGCACTTGCCCAGTTTAATGTTTTTAGAATTATTTCTATACTTGTGCTACTAGAACTTACTTCATGCCAAATTCGAATTTTTTCGTTGACCTAGAAGTTTGGTTTTTTTACAACCTCCTGCCTCAAGTGATCTGAGTACCTATATGTTTTTAATTTCGACTCGATACCGCAACGTTCCCAAGATAAAAGCGGTTTTGACAGACAGACGGAAAACAAAGTGAACAAAGTGATAACAGTTTTTTTATGGTAGGTAAAAACATCCAGTGAAAAATCCCGCCCTTGGGCGCAGCGGGAAGTAGTGTCAGACTCTTACTGACTAAAAACCTACCCCGTTCCTTCGTTGCCTATCGTGCCGGGGCCGGGTATTCCTTTCGGAAGCTGACCCCTGGCCCAAGAAGGCTTCGACCCTGCCTGCCTGCAGCTAGCAGGCTGGGCCTATACGGTTTGCTGACAGCTAGGGTTCCGTATTTTTTTTCCTTTTGTGGTACGAAACCCTAAAAAACTAATGTTTGACTGGCAAAGAAACAGTTATTCTAGAATCTGCCGTTACTTAAATAAAATGCAACTGATTGAAGACAACAGTTTATATAATAGAAATAAACAGTTTCCTGACAGCAGTTTATTCAGTCAATAATCGTGTCGTGAATATGATAATTTTATATCCCATGAAAAAGCAGTAAAACTTTATTGTTTATGTCCCATTGCAGTCAGACAAGTCTTGGTTATTTTCGTTCGATTTGCTGCAGTCGACATTTTGGGTAACGTATTATTAATGAGTTTATTAATAGTATTATAAACAATATTTATCTTCATTTTTTAAACTTTAGAAACAACTTTAAACCAAGACTACTGATCATACACGGATGCCTTTTACCCAAAATTCTTCAGAAAACCGCTAGTAATTTTGCGAGTTAGGATAACAGCAAAAAGTATAAAATAATATGTACAGAACGTCGCAATACATGTACATAATATGTGCAATAAATAAATTAAAACCTATACGGTCATATTGACAGAAAATGTTGCCTAATTCTTCTCCTGAAGACTCCAACGAATTCTAATGTATACAGCACGATCAGTAAAGGATCCACTGTAACGACTTGAGGAGTGAAGAAGCGAAGGACTAAAAAACGACAAAAAAGGAGAAGGAAGGAGAGAAGAGAAAGAGAGGGGAAAGAAGAAGAGAGTTATGAGCAGCAAAGTTTTCCCCTGCCGTTATTTTGGTTCTAAAAAACATTACAAAGGTTACTACTATACATATAGGGTGACTGGTAATTAGTGACCGATACTTAAACACGTGATTGTAGTCATGATAACAAACAACTTTTACTATGGCAGCAAACCAGAAATCGTGAAAAAAATCAACAAGTTCAGTAGGTACATTTTGACCAGTTAGGCGAACTTAACGTTTTTCGCTAGGTTTGGTTCAATAGTAAAAGTTATTTGTTATCATGACAACAACCACGTGTTTAAGTATCGGTCACTAATTACCAGTGACCCTATATAAAACAGAAGAAATCTTGTAGCTTCATTAATAATTCTTTTTACTTATTCAGTGCTTGATTCACATTCATTTAGACGAGAAATTATTCAGTCATTTCAAAGTCGTTAGCGGTGATCTATTTTCATTACGATGTCAAACTTATGGATTTAAGAATACTTGGTTATGTGCGTTCTTCATAAAGCTTTCTGGAAACATTACGACTAAGTTTCAGTTGTCTGACATATGCTGAACTGAACCTTTTTGACGCAGCCGTGCAACGTATTATTGTTGTTAATTTTTATTAGTTTATATTTCTATTTTTTTTTTTTATGTTTAATTAAAATTTGCAATCACTTTTGTTTATAATCATGGTGTGCCAAATAAACATGTTTTTCTTTCTTTCCTTAAAGAATGAAAAACAATTTGTTTGCGGGAAACCTCGCAATCTTAGGACTAGCTTACGCAAACTTCTACAGTCCGGAATCCACGTTTTACCTCATCGTGTTTATACCGCATACATCGAAAGTCTGGACCAATTTGTCCATCCGATTATAATTTAGGTGTCTTCAAAGATAGAGTAAATACGCTCTTAATAAACTAGAGCGCCTCACATCTACGATTGCAACACTACTTACTTACCTACAAATTGAATCGCAGTCAAGCACTTAGTTTATATCATTACAAAATAACCTATTCACACGAAGCCTTTAAGTCAACTTAAGACTCCTATGTAGTAGCAGGAAACACACTCTCGCCTTAAAGCCTTACTTCTTGGCAAGCTTGCTCCATCGTCCCTTCCCGTTAAGTGAGATATTGGTCAAACACGAGCCTATCAATAATAAATATCTACTATATAAAAATAAGTCGGGTTTTCCTTCCTGACGCTATAACTCCAGAACGCACGAACCGATTTCCACGGTTTTGCATTCGTTGGAAAGGTCTCGGGCTCCGTGAGGTTTATAGCAAAAAATAAGAAAATTCAGGAAAAAGCCGAAGTAGGGTAGAGTAGGGTAGAGAAGGGTAGAGTAGGGTAGAGTAGGGTAGAGTAGGGTAGAGTAGGGTAGAGTAGGGTAGAGCGGGACCGAAGCCGCGGGCGAAAGCTAGTATATATATATGTATCTTGAACATCATCATCATCATCTTATATACATATATAGGGTGACTGGTAATTAGTGAACGATACTTAAACAGGTCATTGTAGTCATGATAACAAACAACTTTTACTATGAGACCAAACCTGAAATCGCGAAAAAAATCAGCCAAGTTCAGTACATTTTGCCCAGTTAGGCGAACACAAATGTACTGACCAGCAGATTTCTATATATATGTGTACATATTGTACATGGACTCTGTCGGGCACAGCAATTTTATATTGTTATGTAATATATACAAATAAAGTCAAATATGTATACACCACTATTTTTTAATTATGGCAAATACTTAAAGGGCTTATTAGAAAAGGTCTTGTTATTATTTAAGTAAAATCTCAATGCATAATATTCATAAACAGCAAAGTTATGAAGGTTTGTTTATATCCCAAAATCTCACTCAATTAATGGAAACATTGTATAGGTTATTGTTTATGAATGTGTTACGATGCCAAGATGCTGGCTCAGCACACCTGCAAACAAGCGCGAAGCATCAAGTTCCACGAGTAGCGCTTCCCACGGTAACGCCGATTCCCGGGGCTTTTTTCCATCCTAACATCGGTGGGAACAGACACTCGCGCTCATCGCGTATAGTTTTAGTTACTCTTATTTTACATTTAATTTTGATAATTTTTTAAGAACTTTTGAAACCTCTTTTTTGTGAACATTAATTAAACTTTTTTATCATACGAAACGGACTTTATTCTAAAAGTTTCCCGACACGCCCCACACACGTATCTGGCGCAGTCGGAAGTCGTCAAGGACTTTGAAAGTGTTGTCGTTGTGTGAATCACCCAAAAATCGGGCATCCCCGCGTCGACCGTCCAGACGAAGAACCATCAGAGGCCAGTCGGGAAAGCTGCTGCTGCGGACATCGAGACTTCCAAAATTCGATGGATCGACGCTCGCCAGCAATAGTACATATGTAAGTGAATTACGGATATTCTCGATAATTGTATGCTATATTTTTTTACGCAGTGTACTATAATTTTTCAAGATTTTTCATCCACGTAGTAATAGGGACCTTAGTCCTAGTAGGCGAGTTCAACTTCGGATAACCCGAAGTGACGCCAATCGTAACCTTGAACACTTAAGCGACTTAGATTTAGAAACGATGACTGAGCAAAGTCACATTTCACAACCGTCTTTCAGTCAGATGAGTCAGATGGCTTCGTCAGACTTAACTGATAAAATTTATAAATCCCTTAGATTAGTTCCAGAGTTTAATGGTAACCCTAATGTTTTGACCAGATTTTTGAATTTATGCGACGAGTTAGTGCTCACTTATGTCAGTACGGAACCAGGAAGTAGACTCTCGAATTTGGCTCTGATTAATGGAATTTTGAACAAGATAACTGGTACTGCTGCACGTACTTTGGCAACTAATGGAATTCCTAGTGATTGGCAGGGCATAAGGAACACGTTAATTAACAGCTTTTCAGATCACAGGGATGAAACTTCGTTATATACCGATCTATCTCTTTTAGTTCAAGGCAATGATACTATACAAGTATACTACGAAAAAGTTCAGCATTTATTGTGTACTATAATTACGTATGTCGAGTTGCACGAATCTGTAGGAACTACTGTGGAAGCAAAAAGAACTCTATATAAAAACTTAGCTTTGCAGACATTCTTGAGAGGTTTAGATGAACCGCTAGGTTCTAGGGTAAGATGCATGCGACCTTCATCTCTCGAAGGTGCCCTTGAATTTGCCCAAGAGGAATTAAATGTTCTCTATTTGCAAAAAAGAAATAAATCTTTACCTGCGAAGCAAAATCTATATAATTTTTACGAACAAGCATCTAAAACTTCACACACACCTAACGCACAGCAAAGTTTCCGTCCATCTGCTTCCCATTCATCGCACCAACAGCAAAATTTTCATTCATACGTGCCACCAAATTATAACCCTACATTCCAAGCATACCCTAGACCTCAAATTCGATCCTTTGGTCCTCAATATCCTCCACAGCTAGGCCCACCACCCGTACCACTAGAACAGTACAGGCAACCCTATCCCAGACCTCAAAATCCCACAAAGACCCAACAAATGTTTAGGGCTCCCCCTACCAATATGTCTACTGGATTTCGAATCCCACCTCGTGCTCCCCTAGTACCCCAAATAAACCAAGCACCCCAATATAATACCCCAACACCTATGAGTGGTATTAGTTATCCAGTCGCGCGTACCCTCCCACCCACGAACTACAATGGTAAACGTAACCTTGCACCAAACCTCCCACAAATTGGTGAAACTCATTTCAATGAATTCTTAAGCGATAATACTGCCTTAAATTTTCACGAATACGATCCCAATGTACAACATTTGGATCCTGCTACCGATACAGATTATCTTCATAAATTTATGATTGGTCTTGAACTTGATCCAAATCAGAACCCCGCTGAAAGCACTACAGAGCAAAATTTTTGCCCAGCTATAGAGAGGAATGCCCCCGAATAGAATTGAACGTACAAAGTAAACGTCATTTGCCCTATATTCAAATCAAAAATCCTCCAATAAAACTTTTGATTGACACCGGGGCAAACGAGTCCTTCATTAGCCCAGAAGCCTATGAAAAATTTTACCCCCACTTTCCACTTGACTATGAACCATTCCTAGTTACAAATACGCACGTGACCACCCAAAATTACTACTCTTTAACTGTCCCTTGTTTTGAGGAATTAAATGATAATGTTCCCATAAAATTATTTCTCTACAAATTCCATAATTTTTTTGATGGTTTAATAGGCTGCGAACAGTTAAAAAAGTGGAATGCAAAAATCGACCTTGCTACTCATACTTTAGAGACAGAGTTCACAAAAATTCCTATCATTTTATATTACAATCCTCAATGTTTAAATTCTCACGAAATTACTATACCAGCCCAAACTACTCAGTTAATTAGGGTGCCTACTAACATTGCACAGGGAGACATCTATATTGAGGAGCAAACAATTTCCGGTTGTTACATTACCGAATGCATATCATTCGCCGAAAATAATCATACCATGATACAAATTTTAAACCCGTGGGATACAGACATTGTAATACCTATAGAAAATCCAATATGCGCACAAATTTTTAATAAAGAAACGTTTCCCATAACTCACGTAATTGACACCACTTCACGTACCTATAACGCCGAGCGAACACGAGAAGTCTTATCGCAGTTGCGCATAGAACATTTAAATGCAGAAGAGACAGTCAATTTAATTAATCTTTGCAAAGAATATGCCGATGTTTTCTACCTAGATGGGGAACCACTTACCTTCACTAATGAAATCAAACATCATATCAGAACCGTAGACGATAAGCCAGTTTATAGTAAAACCTATAGATACCCTTACGTACATAGAGAAGAAGTACAAAATCAAATAGAATCTATGTTACAGCAAGGTATTATTCGTCCATCTTCATCGCCTTGGAATGCTCCGATATGGATTGTGCCTAAGAAAAGTGACGCATCCGGTAAAGTTAAGTGGCGACTAGTCATTGACTTTCGGCAACTGAATGCAAAAACAATAAACGATAAGTATCCGATTCCTAACATTAATGACATATTAGACAAGTTAGGCAGGTGTCTATACTTTTCTACATTAGATTTAAAATCAGGATTTTTTCAAATTCAGCTAAATTCATCCGATATACCGAAAACAGCATTTAGTGTAGAGCAAGGCCATTTTGAGTACATTAGAATGCCAATGGGCTTGAAAAATTCTCCAGCAACATTTCAACGAGTTATGGACAATGTCCTTCGCGGACTCCCAAATTGTACTACGTATTTGGACGATATTTTGGTATTTTCGACGTCCTTGCAAGAACATATAGTTAACTTGCGCGCCATTTTCGACCGTCTCAGAAATTCTAATTTAAAAATTCAGATGGATAAATCTGAATTTCTTAAACATGAAACGCCTTATCTCGGTCATATTATCACCACCGATGGTGTTAAACCAAACCCGGATAAAATTTCAGCCATCCTAAATTATCCAGTCCCAAAAACTCCCAGGCAAATTAAGGCATTTTTGGGTCTACTTGGTTACTACAGACGTTTTATACCGGATTTTGCACGCATTACTAAACCTTTTACATCGTGTCTTAAAAAAGGTGCCAAAATAAATTTAACCCCAGATTATTTAAGCTGTTTTGAGCATTGCAAAACTCTTCTTACAAATGACCCCATTTTAATATATCCCGATTTCAGTAAAGAGTTTATTTTAACAACAGACGCGTCTAACGTGGCCTTAGGAGCAGTTCTTTCTCAAGGTCCTATCGGCTCAGACAAACCTATTGCCTATGCGTCTAGAACTCTAAACAATAGTGAAATTAATTACTCTACTATCGAAAAGGAATTATTGGCAATAGTTTGGGCTACCAAATACTTTCGGCCTTACCTTTTTGGCAGAGAATTTAAAATAGTAACCGACCACAAACCTTTAATTTGGCTAATGAATCTAAAAGAGCCTGGTTCACGTCTTACAAGGTGGAGGCTCAAGTTAGCAGAATATGATTACACAATTGTTCATAAAAAGGGAAAAATCAATTCTAACGCAGATGCTCTCTCACGTATTCAGATTAATCATAATGAAACTCAATCTTTGTTCGTTAATCACTCCGATTCGTCCTCCACATTATCGGCCGAGGAAAATAGTCCAGCACTTTCCTATTCCACTCTCACCGCTACAGGCAACAGTCCAATACATGCGTCATCTACTCTTACTGCACATTCACCATCCACCCTATCTGCTTATTCGGCTCCACAAAATATACATCAAGCACAAGTACATACAGCCTCACCATGTACTGAAACCATACACACTAGCGCAGAAAATCCCGTTCTAGATATTCCGATATCAGATGAACCTTTAAATAAGTTTAAGAGACAACTGGTAATCAAAGTAATAAGCGGTAATTCTAAAACTAGACCAATAGTAACCGAACCTTTTCAGTCTATGCAAAAAACTTCAGTAGAAATTAGCGAACATAATTTGCAAAGTAATATTACAAACATTATAAAATCTCACGTTGATCCAAAAATCCGTACTGCTATTTTAGTAAGTCCCATCGAAAAAATGTTCGATATAATACCAATCTTGCAAAAAACTTTTGAAAGTTCATCTTTGAACTTAGTTCTAGTTAAACATGAGGTAGCCAATATTACTGACCTTTCGAACCAATTAGATATAATAAAAAAATATCATGAAGGCCAGACTAATCATCGAGGAATTACGGAAACCTATCTTTCATTATCCGAACGTTATTTTTGGCCCAAAATGAAAACCGAAATTACAAAATTTATTAACGAATGTAGTATATGTCGATGCGCAAAGTATGACCGCAACCCATTACGCCCACAGTTCAAAATTGTACCTCCACCAACTAAACCGTTTGAATTAGCACACGCGGATGTTCTAACTGTCGACCATGACAAATATTTAACTATTATAGACTCATTTTCCAAGTACGCTCAAGCCTACCTTTTACCCGATTGTACCGCACCCAATATATTAAAAGCACTTTTACACTTCAGTACTCATCACGGTTTTCCTTTAAATCTAACAACGGATCAAGGCACCGAATTTAGCAATCAAGTCATATCAGAATTTCTCCGTTTGCATAATATAAAACATCATATGACAAGTGCATATGCAAGTAATGAGAATGGTTTGATTGAACGTTTCCACAACACGCTTTTGGAACACCTACGGTTACTAAAAATTCAGAACAAAAATGAACTCAGTCGAAATCTTATACCGTACGCATTAATTGCTTATAATAATTCCATCCATAGTCTAACCAAGTGTAGGCCATTTGATGTTATTTCTGGTCACTTCGACCCTCGAAATCCTGTCAGTTTAAATATGATGGACAGATATCTTCAAACTTATATTCAAGAACATCGTGGTCAAATGGAAACAGTTTACAAAATTATTCATGATTCGTCATTATTCAGTCGCGAAGATATAATGGCTCGACGTAATGTTGATAGGGAACCAGTTTTAGACTGTGAACAAAATCAAATAGTTCACGTACGTAATCCAATGGCAAGTAGGCAAAAATTAGCACCTCGTTTTGTTCAGGACAAAGTCGTTAAGAATTTACCTATACATATTTACACGGCAAAAAGTCGTGGCCGGGTAGCAAAATCACGGTTGAAAAGACCATCAAAAAAATGATAGTTTTCGTATCATTGTTTCAGGTACTTATTACTGCTGCCAATTTTCGTAGTTGGTGCTCAAGAAATACGCCTCGATAGGCTAGATAATGGACCGGGAATACTACCCTTTAATCTGGGTGCCACCAAAATTATATCCCATTTTCATATATTTTTACAAGACATTAACCTTCAAGAAATCGAGTCACATGTGAACATCATAAAAACCCAACTTACAGATACGACATATAAACTATCCCATACTGACAGCTCTCTTTTTAAGTACCAAACTAGGCACCTATATGCAAAGTTAGATAAAGTTTTATTGCAATTAGATACCTTTAGGTCATCTAGAACTAAAAGAGGTCTGATCAATCCTTTAGGCACACTCATAAAAAGTATTTCCGGTAATTTGGACAATGAAGACGCCCTGAAATTCGAAAATGCATTACGAACCTTAAATAAAAATGAAAAAATTTTGTCGCAATCATTGAACAAGCATATTACTTTATATAAAGAGATGACGATACAGCAGAATCAAATTATCCGAAACATTTCATTAAATCAGGTTAAATTGGAAAGAGCTCTTACTTTTGTCATGAATATGACTAATGATAATGAGCGAATTATTCACCACGCTCATCTTGTGCAACTTTTTGCAATTTTAAGCGAAAATGTTCAAGAACTTTTGAGCGAAATTGACAGAATAGAGAATATATTAGCTTTTAGTAGAAATAAATCTGTTCATCATTCCGTACTTTCTGTTAAAGATTTAAGAAATATCATAAGCCAATTAAAACGCACTTATAGATCTGATCAAATAATTGACATAGATATCAGAGATTATTACGAAATTCTTAGCCTAGCTTCATACTTTACAGAGTCGACAGTTGTAATAGTCCTAAAGTTTCCCATTACGTTTAGCACAGAATATCAGTTATATGAATTATGTCCCGTCCCAAATAAAGATAGCCTAATTATAGTACCTACTGCACCTTATATAGCGTCCAATTCTCAGGAATATGTGTATATGGAGGCTGAATGCCCGAAGGTCAGTTCCTGGCACATATGCGAGCAGAAGATCGTCCACCGGATCTCATCAAGGTCAGACTGTATTCAAAAACTTATACAATCTCAGGAGATAGATGGAACGTGTAAACCCACGCCTATCTCTCTGACTAAGGAGGCTCTGATTGAGTTGGATAGTTATCATTACATCATTACTTTCCCCAATAGTACGAAGGTTCAACTATCCTGCGGTAAAGAGCGATTCGAAATGTTACAAGGCAGTTTTTTAGTCAGCGTCCCTCAAAGCTGCAAGATGAAAACCCCCGAACTTAGTATAATAAACCTGGACAATAAATTAGTCGGGAAACCATTAGAACTCATGGCTCTACCACACTATGAAACACCAGTAAAGACACGGAGGTTCACTCTGAAGACTACAGATTTAACCAGCCTTCGGAAAATACAGAACCAAATCACTTCACAAGATGAAATTAAAATCGAAACACTGGACACTATCGGAATCTACCATACGACAATTCCATTCTACATACTTATATTATTCGGTACATGTGCACTGAGCATCATCTATGTCATTCGTCGCCGTCGAGCTGGGAGAATTAACATTACCACACAAACTAACACCGAATTAACGGAAGATGAAAGAAGAGCCGCAACTTTTGGCGTCAAGGTCACCAAATAGTTGCTCATCTGGCAGGGGAGGTGTTACGATGCCAAGATGCTGGCTCAGCACACCTGCAAACAAGCGCGAAGCATCAAGTTCCACGAGTAGCGCTTCCCACGGTAACGCCGATTCCCGGGGCTTTTTTCCATCCTAACATCGGTGGGAACAGACACTCGCGCTCATCGCGTATAGTTTTAGTTACTCTTATTTTACATTTAATTTTGATAATTTTTTAAGAACTTTTGAAACCTCTTTTTTGTGAACATTAATTAAACTTTTTTATCATACGAAACGGACTTTATTCTAAAAGTTTCCCGACACGCCCCACACACGTATCTAATGAAAGAATGTCAGTAAAAATGGAAAAACACTGCGCTTAGTATTTGCTAGTAGTAGTTGTTATGAATGATGATATAATTATGAATTTACCAATAATGACAAATTTTCGTGGACAATTTTGGGATTTCGTTTTTTGTACTTTTGACTACAAAAATATGATCAGTAACGGGTACTGATTGAGCCCCATTTTTTTGTGCACTAATTAAAAAGTAGGGGTGTATAAAATCAAATTAAATAAAAATGTCAACAGCAAAATAAACTCGTCAATGTATAGCAGGCCTACAAACAAGATTACTGTACTCCATTGAAGGTTAAATGTTGAGTTAACGAGCCTATAATTTTATCTTATTCAGAAGTTGAACGCACCCTCCTTCTTGTGACTCGACAACTTTCCCTTTGACTAGTTACCTACGAATTTCTATAGGTTGCCTCGCGAAATTCTCCGAACAATTTCTCAACATCAAAATAAATTATTACTGAAGTTAACTCAATGATGCCTTCAAGTTTCTAGTGTATTTTCCTCTGAAAATTGATTTTGGAGTGATTCGAGTGAAATTTTTGATTAATATTTTGACGCTATGTTGTTATATTGAATAAGTTGGTTGTTATCTTTATTTTCTTCGTTTTAGTTTGTAATTACGATTTGCTGGTCTGAGGTTAGGTAGGTACTCGTACCTAACTTGATACAATAGTAGTACAGAAATAATTTGAGAGTGTCACGTACCTAAGACTAAAGCTAGAACTACATTAGACCGACGCACACGTGTAACACGCCTGATTTAAACGTAGAACGACGTCGCGTGGCGTGGATCAAATGTAGCTTTACAAGTCTTGTTTACATATAAAATGTATGGAGACCGACGCGCCCAGATCAGAGTGTGTGGCACACGTGTGCGCACTGAGGGAGACGCAACATTGGTAAGCCTCCCACATGGTAGAATAATAACTTAGTGTTGGTGAGAGTTGCGGAAATCGAATGGATGCAAGGTTGTTTACGTCACTTAGGGAAGCTCTATGTCCAGCAGTGCACGTTTTTCGGCTGAAATGATAATGATGATCAAAAAGGAAACGATTTCAAAGCCACCTACACTGCCACCGGCTTTGCCCACGTGTAACACAAAGGTCGTCGGACCACCCGGTAACCGTCCGGACCGAGTCCAAGTCGTCGACGGCGCGTACTGTTACACGCGCGCCTTAAGATGTCAGCAAACCGTAAGGGCCCAGCAGGGTCAAAGCTTACTGGGGCCAAGGATCTGCTTCTGAAAGGAAGATTCGGCTCTGGTATGAAAGGCAAAGAAGGAACAGGAGTGGACAATGTGTGGAACATTACATTCATCGTCTAAAATCCCGTCTCTATAATTTCCTTACCTACATATATATCATATAGGAAACATCAAAATTTCACACGTTTCATATAAGTCCCCGCTTGCCTTATTAACGAAGCGGCGACACTCTTTAATAAGCCGACGACGTTGCAGAATTTTGACAGCAAAGAGGAGCGCGGAGGTGGGGAAAGCATTGAAATATGGACGTGTGAACGACGTTTTATTAAAGCTTCCCGGATGGACAGATTTCGCGTTTGAAGGAGTTTGTGATGAGATGGAGATTTTTGTTTTTCTCGGAATGGTTTAGCACTGGCTTTTGCAAGTGGGTTCTCTCCCGTGACGTTATTCTATAAAAAAATCCTTATTTTGTGGGTAGGTATTGAATAAAACTGAGCCGTCACCTTTTTTTTTTTTCAACAACTATCACACAAGGCTGTCTAGTCTCAAGCTAAGCAGAGCTTGTGTTATGAGTACTAGACAACTGATAAACATACTTATATATTTCTAAATACATTCATAGTATAGATATATTACACCCAGACACAGAACAAATGATCGTGCTCATCACACAAACATTTGTCCTGGGTGAGAATCAAACCCACGACCTCCGGCATAGCAGACAGGGCCACTAACCACTAGACCAACAGGCCAGTCAGACCTTTGGCGCTGTAAAGCTCGTTCGGGTAAGATCGGCTCTAGGCGGCCGATAATTTTCTACTTTTACACATACAAAGCCGCTGGCTAAAGCTAGTGTTTTAATAAGTCAAAATATAATAGGATGTCTGCATTGCTAAGAATGGGTATCTACTAAGCTTCAACAGTCCGAGAGTGTCCTTAGAGTTTCTTGCACTTTCTTCTCCACAGTGATCTACGCTTTGGAATTTGTAATTAGGTTAATTTTTCTGACCGATTTCACGACAGTTCAAAAGTGCTAGTGAATAATTTAATTGAGTGAATATTTTAGTTAGTGAATAATTTATTTAATTTTTATGGAGCACCCTTACTTATGTCACTTCTGTCTTAAACCTCCACTTTATAGCTATCAAGAAACACAGACTCCTGCGCAGAAATCGACTCCTTAGTTGTACGCATAATAAAGTGTGTTCCCAAACCATTTTGTGCATATGACTGGTATGTCTCCTGGTACCCCTGCATACCGCTGGCGCATCATTTTACGTCAGTGGTCCGATGATGGAACGAGTTTGGCGGAACTGAACTATGAAATTCAAACGCGCATTCCCTGCCTGGGCGGAGCCACGTCGTGTCCTTGTTGGGGCGATCGGCGGCAGCGATCTCTCTCGCCGGGCCTTGGTTCAGGCCATGGTCCGGAGTGAGGAGGGATGGCAGGCGGTCGCCTCCTTCGCAAAAGAGAAGGCCGACCGCCGGGATTCCGATCCCGATTTCCGGCCACCGTAGGCGCGGGCTTGCGGACGGCGTGCAATGGGTAGCACGCTGTCTGGACCGAGCCCAAGTCGTCGACGGCGCGTTCTGTTCCCGCGCGCCTCACGGAGCTGTCAGCACACAGAAAGGCCCAGCCTGCTAGCTGCAATCAGGCAGGGTCGAAGCCTACTGGGGTCATGGATCAGCTTCCGAAAGGAATACCCGGTTCCGGCAAGATAGGCTACGAAGAAACGAGGTAGATTTTTTTTAGGGTAAGAGTCTGACACTACTTCCCGCTCCGCCCAAGGGCGGAACTTGTCATTGGATGATTTTACCTACCATAAAAAAAACGCGCATTCCCTGAAATGTAATCGACAGGTTAGTAACTCTTCATCGCTGCTCAGTTGGTTTGCTGGTCACATATAACAATATCCTGCAGCCTTCGCCAGGCCATCGTTCCATAATAGTATAATCAGTATTTTAATGGGCCGTAATACACCACGCAGGCTCAGTTCTGATTGGTGGATGTCACATGTCTTTGAATTTGTGGTTCTTGGGCATATCGGTTTCCCCACGATGTTTTCCTTCACCGTTTTGAGAGTAGTGATTATGACATAAAATAACACAAAGTATTGCGCTTGGCAGGATTTGAGGCGGCACCACTGCTCTCGGCCAACGTCCATACCACGTCGAATACACCGGTTTTCGTCCGATAACCAAAGCGTTAGAATATACCGCGCCTTAATCCCTCACACTGGCAAAGGCAAAGTAATAAGCCCTGAAATTACAAAATACATCAACAACTACCTCGCATTTAAACACTCTTATTTGAAACCCTACTTAAAATCCCCTTAAAAACATACATTACAGCACATTTTATACAACACGTGCTTTCAAACTTCGCTCAAAACTTTAGCAGCGTACGACGATATCCTTGTCGTGACTTGGCAGCCGTTCGATGTTGCTATGTGTACTAGGGATGTTAAGCATTTGAAATTTCGGATACAGTTACGAAAACGGATCCGGATTACGGGGATGAAATTATTTCGGATTATCAGCTAATTATGAATAGCGGCGCGCGGTGGTTACAGGTAATATAATTAAATTAAAATACTAACAGCAAGATGTGACTTTTATTTTTAGTCTTTTTTAGGTAGGAAAATCATCTAATGACATCTCTCTTAGGCGGAGCGCAAGGGTGTGTCAGAATTTTACTGTCTAAAAACCCAATCCTGTTCTTACTTTGCCTTCGTTCCCGGGTTCACTTTCACACAACCTGCGGCCCTGACGACTCTGCTAGGCCTACTACTGTTTGCTAATATCTCCTTGAGGTGCGCTTGGAACCGTACGCGCCATCGACGAATTGGGCTCAGTTCGGACGGTTACCGGACGGTCAGACGGCAAGCTACTTATTGCTCGCCGTCCGCAAGCCCACGCCTTTATTTCTAGTCTAGATTATCATTTGTTTGGCCGGGTAAAACTAACAAAACGCTATCGTAAACCGTCATATTTTATCCTGTTAAAATATCGTTATTAGTACTAATCAAAGTCATTACTTTGGAAGTTAGAATTATTATTTTATTAAGTTATATTAAATATTTTTATAAATCGCTGTCACAACTTTCTCCTTTGTTAATACTCTAGTTTTTAGGGTACCGTACCTCAAAAGAAAAAGAAAACAGAACCCTTATAGGATCACTTTGTTGTCTATCTTTTTTTTTAATAATGATAGGTTCGCGCTTGACCGCTATCTCACCTGATGGAAAGCGACGATGGAGTGCGCTTACCTAGAAGAAACCAATTCACTCTTGACTCTTACTTATCTGTCTGTAAAGACACTTTATCTCGGGAACGCGTGGAGGTATCGAGTTAAAATTAAAACTATATACTCAGATCTGCGGTTCCTTAAAGTTGTGAAAAAATCAATCTTCTAAGTTAAGGGGGAAAAAAGATACGGCCGTTTATGTCGTAAAAAACGTGTATTTCGACACTCTTAAGGAAATCAAAATTCATAGGGTACTTAGCACAAACATAGGTAATGTAGAGTCTACTTATCTTTCTCTTTACTTTCCTTTCTTTCTTCTTTCTTCACTTACCTCTCCTATATATATTCTGCTTTTATTCGAAACTATCCAAAACTTTTATATCTGTTTCGGTACGGATATTTTTTTTTATTTCGGATAACAGATAGTTTCCGTAACGTCCCTGCCTGCTTGTTGTACTTATATTGGAGTCTTCAGCACATTATACGGTTGATGGAATGATCAACAGGCGGATGGAAGCTTTAGTGGCAGTAAAAGTGTTGTGTTTGGTTTTAAGCTTATAATGTTTTTTTTGTATCGATAGTGTTTATTGTTTTTATCCGGTTTAAAGAGCTGTGGTGGCCAAGCGGTAAAGACCCGACATACGAGGTGTAGGTCGCGGGTTCAAACCCAGCCAGACGCATTACTTTGTGTAATTTATTTCATCGCCACTGCTCTCAAAACGATGAAGGAAAATATCGTGAGGAAACCGACATGTCCTGGAACCAAAAATTGTAAGACATGTGACCCGTACTGGGCCCGCGTGATGGTTTACGACCCATTCCCTCTTCTAGAGGGGAGGCCTGAGTCCCAGCAGTGGCAACATTATAAGGCTGATGCTTGCTTGCTTGCATTTTGGCTATAAGGTATCATCGAACTGATCTGATGATGGCAGGGGTACCACAATTAAAATGCCTCTTTTTTATTATATGTAAGCTCGCGTTTGACCACTATCTGACCTGATGTTAAGCGATAATTAAGCCGACGATGGAGCACGCTTGCCTAGAAGTAACCTGTTCACTCTTGACTCAAAGACCTCTAAGTTCTAGCTATCAGGAAACAGAGATATATTTCAATTTGTTTTTTTTTTTGTCGAATGTCTGTTTAGTACTTTCTATGAACCCAGTGAATAGGTGCTCAAAAAGTGGTCGCCTTTACCTCCGGGCTATCACTTAAAATGTTCGCAGATATTCTGCTCGCAGCTACGTACAGTATTAAGATGGCTGACTGATCGTAAAAGCGAGTTATAGGAATTTTATTGCAAATTGCACGCGTGGATTTTTCCACTGAAGGCTTTGATGGGTGTGGGGCCAATGTGTATTGTTGACAAGTTCATATATTATGTTTGTCGGTGAAGTCATTAGTATGGAAGTGTCGGCGAAGATAAGCCGACGTCATTTGACGAATCCGAACATAGGCTTTGCAAACTTTTGCGTAGCTGTTACAGGCTTTAATTTTTTTTAAAGGGACCAAGTATAAATAAACTAAATATCGTAGTGCTCTCACGCTCATACTCTTGGCTAAATAATTTTTGTGTTTAAGGGGTGTTTGGTCACTACAATTTGTTTGATTAATGAAATATAACTTTGCAATAGTGACCTTAATAACATATGTGTTTCCTGATAGCTGTAATCTAGGGTCTATAAGTCTTGGGTGAATAGGTTACTTCTAGGGAAGCGTGCTCTATCGTCAGCCACATCATCTCATACCATCAGGTGAGATAGTGGTCAAACGCTTGTCTATCAATTATTAAAAAAAATATATATATAAAAATCTTTCACACAGCCTTTAACGCACCCTAAATCGTCTTATGGGTCTTATAAATAAATAATTTAGGTAACTAATCGTGTAAAGGTTCAAGTTTCAGATCTACGGAATATGACTTTGCATACAAAATTCCTCCTGTTCATCCTTTTAAAGATTGAATTTTCTAAAATCCTTAAGTGGGTGATCGACATACGAGCCAATACCGCGGTTTTAAAGAACGTCGGTTTTACTCGCGGCTCGTTGGTGCTGATCGACTAGCGAGTAAAACAGTTTTAACGACGAGCCGAGTAGAAAATGAAGCAAATACGACGAGCCGCGAGCCAGGCTTGTCGTTCGTATTGCAATGATACACCGGCGAGCTTTACCGGCGAGCCATAAGACCGCGGTTTTACTCGCTCGTCAATCAGGGCCTTTAGTGCTTTCAAGTTCCTAGGCCCAGTAATTCCAGTAGTGCGTTGATATGTTAGTCAGTCAGTTCCTCCTGTCTATGGATGTAGTCTATGGATCGTCTAGTTGCTGCCAGCGGTTTGGCTCGCATAAAAATAGGTTTCTCTATAAAAATTTGGACCCACGTTTCATATTCTCATGGGTGAATTCTCAGCCCTAAGTAGACTTAAAAGCCGAAAGAGCTTTCTTCGCAGCGCACAGGCCATTCTTGACCCTCCATCTAAAGCAAGAATCAAGCTTTAGGAAGAACACCATCTACCACCATCCGATTTCTTGAAATCCCAAGAACATCTCCCGCCTGGACAAGAATTGCAGTGGTCTTTTTGGAAAGCACTAAATCGGTTGCGTACCCAGGTAGGCCGCTGTAAATACAACTTGGCGAAATGGGGTTTTAAAGACCCGTCGAAAATTCAATGTGAGTGCGTTGGTGTTTAAAACATGAGCCACATGTTGGAGAGCCCTAAGTGTCCATACACCTGCACTATGGAGGATTTAATGAGTGCCACCGATGCTGCAGTTAACGTAGCCACCTACTGGACCCCAACAGTTTAGTGAGTTTGCCATCGACGAGAAAAGAAGAAGGAGTGATTTTTTTCAAAATGCTTGCTTAGTGCACGCCGACGTCATAAAAGGAAACCTAGTGACAACATTGAATCATTATCTGAATCGATTCCAATAATTTTTACACCATGTTATATTACAAGCTTTTATTTAGTTTCACCTGACCGATGTTTGTCTGTGATCAAATCTTGCAAATTAAATTTTTCCCGGTTACCGATTGAGCTGGCATTTTGTATGCACATGTTAATCGCGTGACAATGCATTATTATGATGACAACGTCAGTGCCTCAGATGGCCCAGTGCCCATGTATTTGTGTGGACAACCAGGTAACATAACAAGCTTACAACTTTGTGATTTTTCATGATATAGTTAATAAATTTTGTATATAGATTCTTTGCATAAAAATACTAGATCCACATCGATGGTTTTGGATATACTAAAAATAAGGTTGTACAGAAGATCACAAAAGCAAACACGACGAAAATTTGAACGTAGACTTAAATCTTTCAAGTCATTAGTAGGCCTTCATTAAAATCAAAACTATGTACATAGGAAAAGCGGGTACAAAGTGGCTTACTAAAGGATTACATAGTTAGCGAAGTGACTAATCATAGGGGTTCGGAGTTTCCTTAAGTGGCGAAAACTAATTGTGAGGGAGTAGCGATTTTGCTTACACTTGTTAGCTGAAGTTTATATTAGAAGGGTTGTTCATTGCTTTGTTAGCAAGTGAAGAATCTTGGTATCAAATTACTGTTTAAATTCTATTTTTGGCACATGACTCAAAAAAAGTTGTAATAAATTTGACTGCTGTAGCTCTAAAGTGAATGAACCGATTTTTTGTAAGGATAGCTTTTGAATATGTTTTATCAAAACCCAGATCGTGATCAGACTATAGAGCTCTAGGGAAGCCGAACTGATTGTCCTCAAGATAAAGTACCGCAAGATACCCGTACAACTGAACGACGAAGTGACTTGCAATCACTCTTTTAAAGAGCTTGTCCAATTCGTCAAGGTGTAGTAGGGCCCGTTTGTGGACGGAGAGTCCGTAGGGCACCCCGGTTTACCGAAGTGGAAACTGTTCCTTCACCATACGTGCGCTAAAGAGCCGAGTCGAAACCCAAGAGCTTCCATAGCCAGAACCCATGCTGTTCCAGGTAAGCCGGCGAGTCCTGGAACAAGTTGTGGTGAAGGTGGGAATGAACAATTTCACTCGCCCATGACTTCTGAATGCCATGAAAGTTCCACAAACATAAATCTTGATATAAGCTGCTACAGCGACAGTTAAATACGTAATCACAAACTAACCTAACCCGCCCAAAAAATGGTAGCACAACTTATCTTAGAAAATGAGAAACTAGCACTTTTTGTAACTGCCGAAAGTGTAATAACGCGTAAAAGAAAGTGTTATTAGGCGTGCTAGAGAAATAACTCCTTTGTTCGCATGGAGTAATGAATATGAGCTCAGGGAGGTTGTATATTTTTTGATTACGTGTAGGTACTTAGTGACCCGTCTCAGCTTTTTACGGATGTTACAAATCTTTCAAATTCTTCTCTCTTCTCTTCTATAATATGCATCTGTTATATACACCGTTAAATTTTGGGCGTTTTAATCCCGTGGAGGGTCAATTCGGTACATGAAACACTATCGATTTGTAAAGAGAAAATTAAAAAATAAATAACTTTTTTTAAACTCGAATTAATTTACGCATGTATGAAATTAATTTCTTCAAGCAAGCGCTGGTGATGTCATGAAATGCTAGCATCAATAGCATTTCATGAAAGGTTTTTAAAAGGCAAGGTTATATGTGGTATTATGCTTTACTGTTCCCTAGCGTATCGTCTAAAAGCCTGTAATAGTACGCAGTTACGCTTTGTGATTATAAGCCTTTTAGTTGATAGCATCGGGCAAGTTTTATAAATTAAACTAGCCATGGCTTTTAGTAATTTATTTATTGGCCTGTCTACAATTGTTACACTTACCTTATGAAACATGCTTACAAAGAAAATGTATATTGTTATGTGACACACACATTTAAAACAAAATGATAATAATCCAACTATCAAAATCTTTCTAACATGATTTGTCGATGGTTTTTTAATTGATATTTACAAAACCTGGAGCACAGGCATACCTAAAGAAGCCAACCATTAGATATTTTATGATGTGTTTACACGTGGGCCCAGCATGGTGTAGGCGAGGAAACCCCATTTACACAATGGCGATTGGCCGACGTTGGGCCCACGTATAAACGCATCATTACAGGATGCATTTTGGAGAGTTTGCGCAGGAATTACATGACTTGATTTTCCCATCAAGGAATAATAATAATACAACAAATATGTACTGTTTTTTACTGTTACCCGCAAATTGTGAATAACTTCTGTTGAGCTACTACTTAATAGTTTATTTGAGTACCTACTTTTCTCACATATTTAGTATCTAAGAATAACTTGTATTTCTCATTCTAAGGGCCAAATTCACCAAGAAACTAATCGCGATTATATAAAACAAAACGCAGTTTGAGTGCCTAATCGAGATTATAGCTTCATTTTGCGTTTCACCGCTATGAATTAAACCTAGTTTACGCTAAACTCAGTTTCAATTCTTTTGTTGTCGCCCATGTTACGACACGGTTCTTTAAACTAGATTACCCTGAGCTCAGTTTAGTTGAACTGAGTTTTTATATTGAATGGTGAAATCAGCCCTTAGTGAATTGTATTCTTTTTGAGAAATAAATATCTTAAACCGTATCACCTTTCTGTTACCGGAGAACCCGACGTACGGCGAGTATCCACCCTTACGTTGTTGATACTTCTATGGTCCGGACCAAGCTTTTGGCCTCGTCGTCTATACCGCGTTCTTCGAAGGAATGGATCAATTTGCCTGCAGCGGTCTTCTCGCCCAATTATACTCGTAGTTTAAAAGTTCAAGGCTGGAGTGAATAGGCTCTTAATAGACTAGTGCACTTCGCCATCATCGATTGCATCAATGCTTATCATCAGGTGGGATCGCAGACGAGCACTAGCTTGTATCTTAAAATATAGACTCGAAACATGTGTGTCAATAAAATAACGAAAACCAACAACCGAGATCTTTGTTAACTATTGGAAACTTATAAACAAAAATATTTCGTTTTTTTTTAATTACAATTCTTCAGAAAGCTTTACTTTTTAACCCAGCAAATAAGCAAATACAATCTCTTTGTAATCCGATTGTCAAATTAAATCTCTGTTCGAGTAGTTGTTAATTTGATGATAATAATGTTGATGCCATCTAGCCAATTTCGGTCACAGCAACCGCATTGCTTGGGCCCTCAGTGGTTGCGAGCTCAGCTCCCCTAGCCAAGTTACAATCGTTTCGTTTAGCGTGAACGCTTGGAGTTGGCCACGCCCCCGTTTCCTTCCCTCTAAACGAAACGATTGTAACTTAGCTTGGGGAGCTGATATGCTGCTCTGATATGGGCTCTCACGTGAATTGCATAATATCCAACTTTGGTCAAAGCGGACGTGTCAGAATACCATTAACGACATGATAAATTATAGCTGATATCACTCAGTAATAGGTTCACAACTTCTTGTTGAGTAAGCATCTAAATAAGTGTCAAAAGCTTTATGAGGCTCTTGTGAAATATCATCTTTTTGGTGCTTGTATATAGAAACAAAAACATAATACACTTTTTTTTTAGGTGGGATAATCATCCAATGACATCTCTCTCCTTGGGCGAAGTGGTGTAAGACTTTTACTGACTAAAAACCCATTCCTGTTTCTTCTTTGCCTTCGTTCCAGGGCACCGGGTTACACTTTCACATTACCCATGGCTCCGGTAGGCTTGAGACCTGCTGGGCCCCTACGGTTCGCTGACAACTCCTTGAAGCGCGCGTGGAACTGAACACTTTTGGGAACACATTCATTGTGCGTACAATTAAGAAGTTGAATTCCCTACTAGTGTTTTCTGATATCTTCAACTTAGAGAACTTTAAGTCAAGAGTGAATAGGTTACATCTAGGTAAGCGTGCTCTGTTGTCGACCACATCATCACTTACCATCAGGTGAGAAAGTAGTCAAGCGCGAAAATAGTGCCCATTTTTGTTAAAAGTGTGCGATATGTATAATTAAAATCCATTCTGTCTTAGATTAAATAAAAACAGCGGAAGATAAGTGACTCGCCTTTTGCGCGTGGACCGCTGAAATTGTGCCTATATGGCACGATTACACATCGGTCGTGACGATCACACATTTGGAGGCTAATGCTATTTTGCTCGCACGACAGGGTCGGCTCTTATCACTGTCCTTGTCTATCAGTGACTATAGGTTTACGACTGTGATGACACTGATCACAGATGTGTGAGTTTTGAGTCCAGGTTTTCTGTTTGCGATGTTAGCGCGTAACGTATCAATGATTCTATCATTCAAATACCTACACAGACATTCAGCACTCGTCAAAGTGCCGTCAAAGCCTTGCCAACTGACGTCATCAAGTCGTGTGCGATCGCAAATTGCCACGTCATGCGTCAGTCAAACTCGCGTCGATCAAACTACCCTCTCTGTGTGGTTTTCTAATTTGACAGTGTTCATTGAGTCTTTGCAGTTTAAATTGATGACGTTAATTTGGAACGGTGATTTTCGCTGATCCGTTTTGGGAGGAGTGATTGGTTTAGCGTTTTGAGAGAGAATGTCAAAGATAGCCTTTTACTGATCCTATTTGTTGATTTGAACTTAATTTTGGAACGGTCAATGTGCCAAAATTATGTTTTGTAAATTGCCAACACCCGTATTTACTTATAAGTAATTACTTGTTGCCAAGTAATTTCTTATGAAGTCATTACATGAGATTAGAATACTTGATGAATAATTTCAATTTTTCTTAACTATAGAATGCCAATTGTTACTTAAGTAATTACTTTTACTCAAGTTATTACTTTTACTTATTTCCAAATATGGGTGTTAGACAGCTGTTGCATGGCTAATTTAGTAAAGTGTCTTATCTTCCATCTTGCACCACATACCATTTTTTTTTAAGGTGAGAAATCATCTAATGATTTTTCCCGCTCTAGGGATAAGTGGGAGGGCGTGACAGACCTATTGACTAAAACCGTATCTATGTTCCTTTTGTCCGTATCTATGTTATTGTCTTTTGCGCTCAGCCACGGGTTTTCATTTCAGGAGTTTACCCATGAACTCAGTAGACATGGTGTTCCTAATCTTGACATCTCTTTGAGGCGCGCATGGAACACTATATATACTACGTGCTGTCGACGGCTCTGGCTTAGTCTGGACGGTTACTGGACGGCCGGACGGCAAGCTACCTATTGCTTGCCATCCGCAAGCCCATGCTTACGGTGGCTGGAAATCCTCCACCTCCCGAGTATGCTTAACCTTAACCTTAACAGCGTCAGCATTAGTGATGTTCAAATTCGCTATGAACTATGGATGCGCTATAGACTATTAAATATATTTTTATAGCGCGCTATTTATTATGCTATCATTATAACATGCTATAATAAAACTCGGCAGTCGGTCAGACGGCGCGCGGGGATTTCGAGCTATGGTGCTATCCTGCTATACCGTCTCGTCTCGTTGTATTATAGCACGGAAGCAGATCGGAAATAGCAAACGCTATACGCTATGGATAAATAGCGTGCTATATATTTTTTTAATTGCCTATACTTTCCCACTGCTGGGCAAAGGCCTCCCCCAATTCTCCTTCCAGGTATTTTTCTCTCGGGCCACCTCGAACCAGCCCTAGCGGTAGGCGTCCAGGTCGTCTCGCAACCTCTTCGACGGCGTCGTCCATCTTCAGGTACTCCAGGTTCTTGTGAAGTTTGTCGCTATACGTTACATTATTCACCACTAGTTTGCACTGCCATGGCCGATTTTTTTTTTAATTTTTGTTTTATTTGGGATATCAGTTGCCCTGTAATTCATTTGAACAATCTCGCAGCTCTAACAGTCATTGACCCCCTTCAAAAAGATAACATAACTCACACATTACATTAGACAATAACAGTATTAATCGTGTTGAAATATTAATTCATCAAAAAGGAGCTTACGTGCGCTCTGTTAATTTAGCCGAACGATGGAAAAATAAAATCTCTATTTATAATCCTACACGCTCGCAAACAAGATTTCGGATTAGGATTATTTGTTTTCAGAATTGGGCGCTTGCAATTGAAAATGTGTGAAATGTTTAGTTGGTTTTTTGTTTTGTTATTTCGCTGTAAGTTACTGTATTACTTTTGAGAGTTTTATTTTGGAATTGCATTATTAATATTAAACTGAACTATTTAATAAAATATATAACAAGTTTTGATGGTTTACACTAATGATAATTTATATTTATTTTGCAAATACGTTTTAAAAAAACACTTTGACACGTCAATTTTTTTTCGTTACTTTAAACTAGATGAGGCCGGTGATTCCTAGTTATCTACCCTGAGAAGAAACATCGAAATAACTCAAAGTTCAAAGTCTCTTTTAAAGTCTATACAGTAAATATGTAATGGTCAAATCACATACAACCGCGCGCCCGCCTTCACCTCCGCGAGAACAGAACGTTTTCCATAATTGCTGTCCCGCTTACACGACGACTGCGCGCGCTGCGCTGTGGGGCCTGTGACTCACGTCCTACCGCTACGTAATACAGCGCTCCAAGTGAACTACGCGCACACGCACTAGCCGCTCGCTACAAGGTATTTAAGAGTTCAGTTGCGTAAATATTAACAATATGAGGCGTACGCCACCTCAATCACCAGCGACGGCCATGGCGGGCCAGACAGCGAGTGACTCCGAGACTCTTCATGTGAGGAATCCAACTATCTCACTAACCGGATCTGCTCCAAACTTAAAAACCATTGATTCAAATGTCACGTCGCGCAAAAAAAGTAACAAACGGGATGAGGATATGATGGCTTTTATGCAAGAGATAAGGGACCTTTTACAATCCTCTACCGCTCAATCCGATAGTAAATTTAAGTCACTGCAAAAATCAATGTCCGAAATAATAACACAAAACTCGGAAATGAAAAAATCCCTAGACTTCGTCACTAAACAGTACGATGACATGGTAGTAAGATTAGATACTATCGAAAGAGAGCGAAAGATCGACCATGCCTATATAAATCAGCTCGAAGACAAAGTGGAGAATCTGGAGCGTATACAATGCCTAACAAAAATAGAGATGAGAAATATTCCAAAGAAGCAAGGGGAAAATATAGAAGATCTGTATGGAATAATATCAGAAACTGCTAAAGTTCTAGATATCTCTCTCGAAAAACGGGACGTTAGAGATATTATCCGGACAAATAAGAAAGGTGGAGTGCCATCCGTTATAGTCGACTTTGTCTCAGTAACAACAAGGGACAATATTTTGCAGAAAGTGCGTGACTTCAATCGGAAAAACGCCCAGACTAAGTTAAACACATCCCATATAAATATATCAGGTGAAAGAAAACCTATTTATATTTCAGAGTGCCTGACTTTAAAAGCTCAACGCTTATTCTTTCTAGCGAGGAAATTTGCGAATGAGAACGGAATCAAATTTTGCTGGACCTCATTTGGAAAGGTCTTCCTACGACAAAAGGAAGGAGCTCAACAAGTTCACATTAAGAACGAAGCTGATCTAAAATCCGAACTGTTACTATGACTGGCCAGGGAATATGCAAGTCCCAATAACTCCCAGTTGTTTGTTTTGTCATTGTTTTGTCTGCAGCTGCTCTCGTTTTGTAAAACACTTATACATGAACTAATCACACACACACACACAAAACCATTACACACAAGTGGCAATTTTGAACAATTTACACATCTCGCAAACATAATTCCTTACATACATATTTACTCTCTAGTGAACATTCCTACCTTATATTTTGCAGGTCTTACTTTCATCATATTTATCACTAACATACGCTCGTTAAGTTGCTGCAAATATATATACGGTTTTTTCAATGGCTAATACGGATAACAACATCTCAACACAGATAGATAGCTTTAAAATGGCATCTTCTCATTACTGTGATGCCGACGCTTGTAACGAAATCATAAAAACCTCTAATACATCACTAAAAATAATAACTCAAAACATCCGAAGTATTTACAAAAACTTAGATGGTTTCCAGGCTCAGTTAGCTAGGTTATCATGTGAAGTCGACATCATAATTCTGACAGAATGTTGGCTAAATGAAGATAAACCGATACCAAATATGGAAAATTATGTGACATATTCCAGCAAAAAATGTTTAAATCAAAACGACGGCATTACAATATATGTTAAAAACAATCTCCAATGTACGGTAGAAGAACCCGACCCAATAGGTGCAAATTTTCTGCTTTTAAAAATAGCTTCCGACACTTGTATTCTGGCCTCCTATAGATCCCCATCTACATATTGTATAGATAGCTTCCTTAACTCTCTGGAAAATATCTTAAGTAATTTAAAAGCGAAAAATATAATTCTGCTAGGAGATATCAACATCGACATAAAGCTTAACAGTACTGATAGAAATAAGTCCTCCTACCTAAATCTTACAGCAGAAATGGGCCTTTTACCGGGACATACCCATCCTACAAGGCTACATAACTGCCTCGATCATGTAATGATTAGTGCCACTACTTGTGCAACGGTCATGGTTATAGATTCCACCGTCAGCGATCACTCCTCTGTAATGCTATGCCTAAGTAACCCCTCCCCTAAAAACAAATACCACAAGAAAAGATGTTTTACAAAAGTTGACTATGAGGGCGTTCTTGAACAATTAAAAACCACCGATTTTACTTTTATCACACATGATTGCGATGCAAATATGGCCGCTACACGGTTTGTCCAATGCCTGATGTCCACGATATCTCAACGTTCAAAAGTATCGTACGTCCCTAACCGTAAAGTGGTAGTTAAACCCTGGATCACGCCAGGCCTCTTGCGATGTATTCGACACAGGGATAGCCTCCATCGTAAATTCCTGGCAGACCCAAATAACGGAATTGTAGAGGTGTCATACAAACGGTATCGTAATCATTGTAATCTATTACTAAGGAAATTAAAAATTAATCACCAAAGTTCGGCTTTAAAAACTTCCAGGGACAGTAGGGAAACATGGAATATAATAAAATCCATAACCAACAAATCCACCAATCAAACGTCAGCTGAGAAACTTCTAGACGCATCTGTTGATACACACGTGCCACACGCAATAAAAAAAATAAACCATTATTTTTCGAATATCGGAAAGCAATTGGCAGACAAAATTAAAACCCAAAATTCGCCACATGCCCCATACAAAATAAATACACCTCCTGCACGGGAATCAATGGTCCTACTTACTCCAGACGAGGCCGAAGTAGAGATAGTTATTGACAATTTAAAAACCGATTGTGCCACAGGATGGGACTTCATTCCGGCTAGACTCTTGAAACTCGGTAAAGCAGCACTAGTTCCACCTATTACAAAGCTCATTGAAGTATGTTTTGAACAAGGAGTTTTTCCCCAAATTTTCAAGAAAGCTTTGATCACACCGGTTCACAAGGGTGGGAACCAAGACGATATTAAAAATTATAGACCTATCTCAGTTTTGCCAGTACTGTCCAAAATATTAGAAAAATTGTTAAATCATAGACTCATGAAGTATCTAGAGCACAACAAAATAATATCGGACGCGCAATTTGGTTTTAGGTCTGGAAAAAGCACCACAGACGCAGTTAACCAACTTGTAGATTACGTCACTGAAAAAGTTGATAAAAAACAAAAATGTCTGGGTGTTTTTCTGGACCTGGCCAAGGCGTTCGATACTGTGAGTATTCCTACCCTTGTGAACAAGCTGGAGCATGCTGGGATCCGGGGAGGGGCTCTAAGCATATTTACGGACTTTCTTAATGACCGGACACAAAAGGTTAAGATCGGTAAAGTAATTAGCAATGAAGCAAGAATAGACTACGGTGTGCCCCAGGGTAGCTGCCTATCTCCAAGCCTCTTTTTACTCTATGTAAATGATCTATGCCAGCAGTCTCTTACTAACGGGAAAATATTTAGTTACGCAGATGACACTGTTCTAGTATTTTATGGAGAGACCTGGGACGCGGCACGTCAAGTTGCAGAAATGGGGTTGCGTAAAATAATTCATTGGCTGGAACAAAATTTACTAACGCTTAATATCTCAAAAACCGCATTTCTGCAATTTACTTTCGCCAAAACTAAACCCGCGGTAATAAGCCTTAGGGCACACTCCTGTCATGACCCTAAAAACAGTGTTCAATGTTCATGTGTTCCAATTTCACAACAAAACACTATAAAGTACCTGGGTGTAATTTTGGATGAGGGGCTTTGTTGGCGCCCTCATATTGAACTAACTGCCACCCGGGTTAGAAAACTTATATGGGCATTTAAAAATCTTCGACAGGTATGTGACTTGGAGCTACTCCGTACAGTGTATCTAGCACTAGCGCAGTCAATAATTGGCTATTGCATCACGGCATGGGGTGGGGCCTGTAAAACCTACATGATACACCTCGAAAGAGCCCAAAGATCCCTGTTAAAAGTCATGACCTTCAAACCCCACCGGTACCCTACAAAAAAACTTTATGAAAGCTGTCAAGTACTTACAGTAAGACAATTATATCTGCAAAACCTCACAATGAAACAACATGAAATTACGCCGACAAATCATACAACCAAACAAAAAAGAACTATCGGGAATGTATGTCGCGCAGTCAAATGTAATACCGCATCCGCTCGACGTCAACATCTATACCTAACTATTTATATATATAATAAATTAAACAAAATTCTCAACTTCAACCCACTAACTAAAAAGAAAGCGAAGATGGAAATTAACACTTGGCTCCAAACTCTCGATTACTTACAGACAGAAAACATAGTAAATAATCAGTATTCATAATAAACAAATTATAAGGTAGACAACAGTACCCATCTGATATGATCTTAAATACAATCACCAAGCACAGCCACACAGAGAAATACACCAACAAACACACACCATCACACTCACACATATCCACAACACATGTACACTTATCACACAAGAGTAAGTTTGCACTGATTATAAAGTTTATTTTAGTTTTAATTTTGTTGCATAAATTGTTAATGTCCCACAAACGAGCGAAGACACTGACTCCTGTCACACAGGTACCACCTAGCTCAAGAGTCAGGGCTTCAATTGATTATGTATCAACCTATTTATGTCAATTAAAAACTTTATTATTATTATTATTATTATTATTACATGAGAACCATGCAGATTTGTCTGAGATGGTCTTTGTCTTTTGACTGTAATGTATGGAACATTGAAACACTAAACTATTCACGAAGGTGAAAAAATATTTTGGCCCTGATCACCCCACTACCCATTAGATATTATGTTCTTAAAAATGGGTTAATTTGTTTACTTTTGTGTATTTACCTACCTGTTTCTTAGTTTTAACAAATTGTATTATTTGATGTACCATCCTTTCCAAGAAGACTTTATACCGTAGTAAAATGACGCGCGGTTCCTTTAATATCTTAACTTAAAATTTACACAGTACTTATTACATTTCGTGACGTTAGAAGTGACGTTACGGAAAACCAGCTTGTATCATCAGCATTCAAATAATTCTCAAACTAAGAAGTTCTGAGAATTTGAAAACCAATTTTGACAAATGAGTCTCGACCAGAAAATCCCAGGACTCGAGACATTTAAATTTAGAACAGATTCCGTTATTTCTTGACCCCAAAATCTCGGTTTTCCAACATTACGGGACCCTTAAATCCTGGGGCCCAAAAATTCCAGGATGCCAACTCTGTGTTTTTCGTTTGAATAAGCTACTAATTTTTGAAGAATCTACCTTTAATAAATCCAGGTGATCGAATACAAACCAGGGCTATCATCCGCCAGGGTGCACGTTATCCCCGGCTTCCATTTTAATTGCAATCCCGCCAATTTCCGGGAGGAATTTAATCACGACATTTCTCAGTTTGCAGCGACTGAAAAAAATCTCCGCAGACAAAGTTCGTCATAAAATAATTCCACTTTTCATTCCCTTTATGAAGAATGCTGTGCGGAAGTTTAAAAATTCTCGACTCGACTGTAGTTTGAAAATAATAAAAACATGAAAGTTTAAGGGGGAGACGTAATGTCGTCTCTGTTTGGTTCAGTCGTGTTTGTGGCAGAAGAAATCATGGTTTACTGGGATTTTTACTTTATAGTCGTAAATAACACTGACGGGTTTTTTATTTTTAATTCTGAAAAGGGATTTGATGATAAATCCCGAGTCCCTCAAAGCTTTGGGGGAAGAAGACCCTTTGAGTCGAATCCGACTTTGCTGGGTAGTGTTCGGGTATCTGGTATTTCCCCATCTAACACACCTCAGAAACACGTATCGTATGCTTAATAGAAAAGAGGCTTAACTCAAAAAAGAAGGTATTTGAATCTTAAAAATTATGTTTCAATAATAAGGTTAAATTTTGTAATACCCTCTTTTATGAGTTAGTTCTGTTTTCTATTAAACATGCGGTATGTCTTTGGTGTACCTCTTAGGCATTGAAATTAGTCGAAAAATGCCGCACGACAGCAGTGCGGTTGCAGCACTGCCGCCGCGCTACTTTGTTTTTCCATATAAATAAAATACACGCGGCTGCAGCGGGGTGTAGCGCGGCAGTTTGCAGCTAATTTTAAGTCGCCCTGAAGTTCTACGGCATTAGTCACTCTTTCTGGGGCCATAGGGTCACTTCTCAAAGGGAAACCTGGAGTCCTGGAACGTAAAGAAAAGTAGGAACATAGAAGTGGGTTTTAGTCAGTAAAAGTCTGTCATTGGATGATTTCCCACATACAAAAAAAAAAAAACCCCAATGTATCCATTTTGCGAGTAATGTCCGGTTGTCGATTAAATGATTGAAAGCACTAAGGGTGTTATTAATACCATGCGGATTTCATCATGCATGCGGGTGTCCTCCGCAATTTTATTATTATATTTTTGTATTGACATTTTATTTTTATTTTTATATAAAAACTATTTTACTCGATTTGACATTCTAGACGTATAATTTTACTTTGACTTGTAACCGTACCATATTTTTTTTTTCTTTTTTAATTATTTGACTTAATGACACGCCAGAATGATTTTAATTATTTGTATTATTTTGAAAATATTTGCATGCCAATGTCCAAGGCAAACATGACAATCTAAATTATATTTTAACGTCTCTTGCATGCTGACAATTGATTTTGTGATGTATGTATTGTTCTCATGTTTGAGCAAATATATGATTATTTTATCTTATCGCAATATTCCTGAACTATTTGGGAAACTAACAATACCCTCTGTGCTTACTCGTAGTATATGGCTCCTCGTTGAGCCGCACACAACGTAGCTATAACTTTGTACTGAAACTATAAACTCTAACCTCGTCTAGGTACCATCGTAAAACACAATGTTGTTACTAGGAATATGTTTGGAGGGAATATAGGCATTATTCTATCTTTATCTATAACAAAAAAACTGGCCTCACGCATGAAGGGTTTTTTTTTTTGGTGGTGGGTAAAATCATCCAATCACATCCCCCGCCCTTGGGCGGAGTGAGAGATAGTGTCAGACTCTTACTGACTCCCTCCCCCCGTTCCTTCGTTGCCTTAGATACCAGGGCCAAGCCTTCCTTTCAGAAGCAGGCGCACGAAGGGTTCCCATTTGGTACGTAGCAAAAAAAAACGGCAAAAAAAAAAACGGCACAAAAAACACGTTTGCTGTATGGGAGCCCCACTTAAATATATATTTTATTCTGTTTTTAGATTTGTTATAGCGGCAACCGAAATAAATTTTCTGTGAAAATTTTAACTGTCTTGCTATAATGCTTTATGAGATAAAGCCTGGTGACAGACGGACGGATAGACAGCGGAGTAAAAGTAATATGGTATCGTTTTATCCTTTGAAAATGGACCCCTAGAAACATTGCCCTACTCTAGGAATGTTGCTTCTGTTGTGCGTTTGTAAACATGTAAACTCATATACACCAGATGCTCAAACCCAGAACTATCTGCATACCATACAAATTCAAAGACTTTGACCCTTGAGTTTGTTTCGGTGTTTCTTTTCAGGGTAGTCAACTAGGAAACACCAGCTTCATCTAGTTAAAATTAACGAAAAAAAAAATTGACGTGTAAAAGTGTTTTTGAGAACCTATTTGCAAAATAAAATACCATTTATCATCATTTATCATTTATCAAATATTTGATCCGTGCGGGAACCGTGACGTCAGAATTACTGCATTACTCAGAATCAGATTCAGAAACATTTGTTACCAGGTTGAATTAACCGTTTAATTCAACCTGGAATGATCCTTACCTAACTACATTTTAGTTACCCAGGTTTTTTTTTGTTTAAGATCTTATCAAATAACTTGTACAGTCCTTCTTGTCGTCCTCTTATGATGTTTACAATTAATAAGAAAGGGATGAAACGAGGGTCCATACTGAGAACCCTACGTCGATGGCATATAGTTTCACGCACCCCTCAAAAAGATGTTCGGCCCAAGCCGAAGCCTACTGAGGCCACGGGTTCGGTTTTGAAAGGAAGACCCGGGTTCCTGGAACGCAGGGCATGGAAGGAACATAGATATGATTTAAGCCAGTAAAAATCTGAAACGCCCTATGACTCATTGAATGATTTCCCACCTAAAAAAACATGTGAGAATGATGTTAAAAGACTTCAGCCAACCACATTATTGCCAATTTGCCTCATAATTATTTCTAAAAAAACGCCTTTTCTGTACGTAAAAATAACTTAAAATAACCTTCATCAAAAAACCCGATTAATGCAGCAACATGTTCCAAGAGAGTAATGCCATTACGTTGCTACGGTCACTTGCTACGAGCTACGCTTGCGTAGCTCTGACGTCATCTGCTACGCTCGTAGCAACAGTGTAATTTTTAGTTTCTTTGGAGTTTGTGATATGAGGTTTTGTAACAGACATGGCATAAAAAAAAGTTAAAGAACTGTCAAAAAGTCAGTAAGTCAAAAAAATGATGCTAATTGCATATTAAGATCAAAAATTATATGAACTAACGCACTAATGAACACATTTCCACAATAAAACTACTGCATTAATATATTACAAATTCACTCGTCCGTTACTTGTAGGTTCAACACACAAATAATTATTTCAATTTTCACCACCGAACCAATACGTATTAATAAGTCGATTCGCGTGAATTCGCAAATAAGTCCGACACCATTCATAAAATGTACGGGCGAAATTCACGGAAACAGCGCAAATATACACATAATATTATCAATCCATTGCCGACATCTCCCATTGGCATATTTACTAGTTGATGCATTAGAGAAACACATCTATCCATACCGTACAGTCTCCCACCAAATTACTGCCTCGACTGCTGAAAATATACAAGGCAATATCACACTTATGTGAAAGTCGTAAAGGGTGGAATTCCCATGTCTAGGTTTCGGCAGAGGTCGATAACTACGTTATGGAGTGGTGTTCCACTGGGTGGCGACATGTCCAGCCGAATTAGTCAAGGGACGTTTCCATGTAAAATTTTGATCGATGATTATTGTGTGGTTTTAGGCTTTCATATCTGTTTTTGTGTTAGGCGTGTTTGGGAATTTAATTTGTTAGTTGCACGTTTGAAATTTTGTACTGCTATTGGGATTTGAAGTACGGTTGTAAAAATTTATTGGATATAATAATCTATTTTTTTTTGTGTTTGATTTTCAGACTGCAATTGGATACGCAATTTTAATTTGTCATTTTTTTTTTTTAAATAAAGTTTGAATGAAATATTTACTTTGTTGTGTTACGTTTGTGAATAGAATTGACATAGACATCTAGTTTCCATGGTTCTTATTAATTTGACCATTACATGTTTACTGTATGGGCTTTAAAAGAGACTATGATCTCTGAGTTTGTTTCGATGTTTCTTCTCAGTCAGCTAGGAAACACCGGCTTCTAGTTTCAATTGACGAAAAAAATGTCGTGTATTTTTTTTAAACCTATTTGCAAAATAAATATCATTTAATTTATTTATCTGTCAAAAAGTAGAATAAAAAAAAATACAGATTTCCTTAGTTGATACTTTGGTGGCGCGATTATGTAATTTCAGGTTCTATTTCGGCTTTTCTCTCGCAATTTAATCAAATAGATTGTTAACAACACACACACACACACAATACACAGTCTCCTTATTTTTATTTTATTTATCTAAAATTCATTTATGATTTATTGATTGCACCGTTCCGGTTTCTTTCTGTCAGCACTGGCCACCGCTGAAAACCAGCGCTGTGTGCTCATCGCATTGTGCATGAGGGCACAGCTTTATGCTGAGCGTTCGGCCGTTTTGCACGGATGTGGCGCATATCTTTCCTTTAAAATGTTATGTTTGTCTAGTTTTTAGTTGCGTCATTCCGTGTAAATAAACTGTTTTTCTTTTTTCTTCTTTCTGAATAATCCTAAAATGTTGTATCACAATAAACATCGACGAATAAACGGAGTCCCAAGTAGGCACATAACAATTAGAAGCTGACATGAGTAAAGTGGAGTGAACCATTTAGTTTTTAGCCAGTAGTGAGTTTAGGTCATGAAGAAAAATGTTAGAACAATGGTTCTCAAACTGGGGCCTGCGGATCAGTGGTGGGTCGTTGTCGAATTTTCGACCGACGAAACGCAACCGGTCTTGCAACGACAGAAACAGTTGTTAAAACGTTCGTTGTCGCCACTAGTTTGAGGACGGTTTAAGAGTGGCAATAAAGTGTGTGCTTGATTTCATAGCCGTAAAGTTCATTTTTCATTGCAAGAACTGGTTTTTTCACTGCTTTCTCTACGTATTCCCGAGATAAAGGGTCTTAACAGACAGACAGACCGCAAAGTGATCCTATAAGGGTTCCGCTTTTTCTTTTTGAGGCATGGAACCCTAAAAACATATTTAAGCTTTCTTCTGAACTTCTGGTTTCGTTTTTTTTTTGAGGTGGGATATCATCAAATGACATGTCTCGCTTTAGGGCTATCAGACTTTTAATATCTAAAACCAATCTTTCTTCTTTTATTTGCCCTTTGCCGACGAACCTAAGACCACGCAAACCCTTTCAAAAGTTCCCGCAAACATAAGGCCTTTGGTTACTGCACAAAAATCAAAGTGGCACTCGGAAAAAAAAAACTTTGCGAACCATTGTGTTACAGGGCAGTTTATTGAGTTAGTCATAAACTTGTAAGCATTTGACAGCAGGTTTTGAAATAATGTGGTGATGAGGCGCGGTGATGATGGGTGGGGTAGGGCGGTGACCGACAGATGTCCAAGAACTGAAGGATAAGTGGTCGTCCGGCGGCTAGATGGGGACCCATCGACATTGTTACCATCGTATGCAGAAGTTATGTGAGACTGGCACAAAAACATTGGCATAAGAATGACACAAGGAAAAAAGATCAGCTCAGCAGTGGATGAAGTTGGGCTGTAGATAATGATGATGATGTTGGTGATACTTTATAAACTGTATTACAAAGAAGATAAGAAGTAAGAATAGACGTTGGATAAAATCTCTTAAGTTTGCCAGAAATCTTCGAATAGCTTTTCCTGCTCTTGGTGGCCTGAGAGGAAGTGTCAAACTGATTATGTAGTATTGTAAAGTATCTACCTATTTTCTTTTTTGCTCAAGTTCTTCCAGACATTTTTCTTCCGCGCTGTTTCGAGCCAGTCCTCTTGGTGCGACTCTAGATCATCTCGCCATCTCTGTCAAGGCCGGCTCCAATGGCGCTTTCTCTTTTTTGCAGGAACCCCCTGCGTGGCGACAATTTCCCAACGGTCTCTTTGTATGCGGTTGCCAAGACCCACTCAGTTCTATCTGAGCCTGGCAGCCTCATAAGCATAGCATAGCCAACCTTATCATTTTCCCACTGCTGGGACGCAGGCCTCCTCTTTATGAGAGAGAATGGGCCGTAATCCATTCCATCCGTAATCGATGCGATGCGTGTGGATGGTTGTCACGTATCTTTGATTTTCTTATTTTAGGGCATGCCGGTTACCTTACGATGTTTTTCTTCACCGTTTGAGAAAAGTGGTGATAAAATAAATTGCACATAGTAATGCGCCTGGCTGGATTAGAACTCGCGGTCGAGAGTATACAACTCGTAAATCGGTGCTGCTTTCACTGGACTAACACTGCTTCTATGCAGCCTTTTTACTCAAGTCTATTAAACCCGTTATATAACGCTTGAAATAAAATCTAGTTACAATATGAACTGACATTTAAACTATCCACATTCCCGACTCAAACTTCGAAGTTAATCACGCCAAGTTGAAGCAACAGTAATTAATGCAGAAAGTAATTTCAAACTTGTCATGTAGGTACGTTGTCACCGTCTTCCTGACGTGGGTTCATGTTACGTCAACTATTATCTATTAACAGTCCCTAATAGATCCGTAATGGATGGCATTTCTACCTCCTATGACGTCATAGTTCTATATTAGATGGGTTAGGTTTGCGTGGGTAGGTGGATTTGATTAATATTGTAAGCTTGTAGCTTGCAGGAATTGGATTATATTGTTTCGTTATATATTAAATTATAATAGACAGGTTAGTCTATCTTATTATATGTACTAAGTTCTGCCAGCGGTTTTGTCCGTGTCAAAGTAAATAATTAAGCCAGAAATACATTAGACCGACGCACACGTGTAACACACCTGTGTGCTGAGTGCGAGTTGTTTTTACGTTAACGCGATCAAAACGTTTACCGCGTTTGGCTTTCTGATTGGCTAAGAGCTTCGAGTAAGCCAATCGGTGCGCCGAACGTCATACACGTGTCGATCGCGTTTACGTAAAACAAACTCACACTAGGCACTCTGATTTGTACGTAGAACGACGCCGCGTGGCGTGGATCAAATGTAGCTCTACAAGTCTAGTTTCCATATAAAATGTATGGAGACCGACGCGTCCAGATTTGCGTGTGTGTCTTTATTGTGAAAGTACATACTCCCCGGATATTGAGACTGACAGGTAAAGGACAATCTGTATGTTAATAAAGGTCAGTAAAGTAAAACAACTTTGAACAACTATATTCACTATGTTTTATTATGTTCTCATAAAATTAACTTACACGTCCATACACTTCAACGGTTCGACGACAACTGTACCTCTACCATGAGTTTTAAGCAATAGTATTCGTCGCTACTCGATATCGACGCCGTAAATATTTTGTATGGCAAATTTTGCAGCGCCTCTAGCGGTCACTTGCAGAACCAAAATTTGCCATACAAAATATTTACGGCGTCGATATCGAGTAGCGACGAATACTATTGCTTAAAACTCATGGTAGAGGTACAGAACTCGTCATTCACGCGCTCTGCTCCCCACTACACCCTTATCACCCCGGAAACAGGGTATTGGTTGCGCAAATAAGCTTTGTGGACTGTAGATTTAAAAGGCGATCTAAGGTTTGTTAACAATATGCAGGTACTGCGTCTAGCGTTTATTAATGGGATAAATGTATTAGAAGGACTGACCTTTAACCTCGAAAGTTCCACATGGCGCCGGCCGGCGAATCCCGAACTTCGTACTTTCAAGCACTGCCAGTTTCTGTATTGCACTACACTGTACTATTGTTGAGTCTCTGAATGATTGGAACACGAAATAGCCAATTTTCTTGTAATTTCGAGCGGGCGTGTTAGCGGTGCGGTCACATTCACAATGCACAAACGTCAATGTCAAATCCTTTCTCTCGAGGTCGTGCGGGAAGCGGATACGGTAGGGATAGGATTGCTAGACCAAAAAAATAAATTACAAAAAACAAAGTCGCGGAACATAGCAAATTGGCGCAACCATTCCCCCCGGGTTTGAAGGGTTACCTTCAAAGAAAAGAAAAAAAACAAAGCGAAACTAAACCCTATTACTAATCTAAACTATCAATACTAGGTAGCGAAACAACTTATAACTAACTATGCCACTACTACTGATTAGGCAGAGGGCAGAGGCGAATAACCGGACGCAGGTACGATCCAGTTGCGGTTTTAACTTTTACGACTCGCGTTATTCCGTTCGAACCCGGAAAAACTTCTTCCACTACACCAAGAGGCCAGTGCAGAGGAGGCGCACTCTCAGTCTTCAGTATCACCACAGTACCGACTGTGACTGGATCTGAAGGAGTGTTCCACTTTTGACGCGACTGCAGCGTATGCAGATAATCTGTCCTCCATCGCTTCCAAAAGGACTGAACTAAGCTATCTAGCAGAGCGTGACGCGGGTGGAGCTGCAGTTTGTCAGTCTCGACATCTAAAGCGGGCAAATATTTAAGAGGAGTCGTCGTCAAGAAGTGAGCCGGCGTCAACGCTAGTGGCTCCGATGGATCACTAGACAAAGTCCGACACAACGGACGCGTATTCATCAACGCCTCTACCTGAGCGAGTACAGTGCTCAACTCCTCGTACGAGAGAATCTGTTCGCCTATGACCCGAAACAGGTGCGACTTAAGGCTTTTAATATTCGCCTCCCAATTGCCACCAAAATGACTAGCTGCTGGCGTATTAAAACACCAATCAATGCGATTCTCAGCTAAGACATGGGCGAATTCACTTTGGTAGTACTTGGAGCGTAAGAATGTATGTAATTCCGAAATATTGCGTCGCGCTCCAACATAATTTGTGCCGTTGTCAGAGTATAAGCGCTTAACGGGACCACGGCGAGATAAAAATCGTTTAAATGCAGACATAAAACCCTGCGTACTCAAATCACTGGTTAACTCTATGTGAACCGCACGAGTTGTCATACAAACGAATAGGCAAATGTATGCCTTTGTGGAACGTATACCACGACCACGGGCAACAGTGACTTTAAACGGTCCAGCATAGTCCGTCCCAGTATGTATGAAAGGTTTCACCGTCTGTACAACACGACAAGAACGATGGTCGGCCATTTCCGGCGCGTTGAAACGCGGGCGGAGCTTAAAGCAGGGCACACATCTGTGCACTCTAGCGCGTATCAAATTGCGAGCGGAAAGTATCCAGTACTTCTGTCGAAGAATGGACATTAATAAATCGGGACCAGCGTGACAATTCACCTTATGGTGATAGTCCACCAACAAATCCAAAACGTGATCCCTGCGTGGTAGAACTACTGGATGCATTTGTTCAAACTCTAACTTAGCATTTCGCAGACGGCCACCGACACGAATGAGTCCGTCTTGCAAAAATGGTTTCAAATGTTGAAGTGCGGGACTACAAGGTTTATGTGATTCTAAACTACGAAATTCTTTTGAAAAATAAAATTTCTGCAACTCTCGAAGTACAACTGATTCAGCTCTATCCAAATCAGCTGCGATTATAGAACCACGCGATGGTAATAATCTCAAAAATCTTAGGACGTAAACTACACAGCGTAATAGTCTCGACCAAGACGAGACTCGATTAGACAACAACAAAACAACTGACTCTTCACGCGGAACTGATACTACAAGCGTATGTTTCTTCTCCTCGGGTGGTTCTGAAACAGTAGCGGGGTTAAACGGAGCATTTGGCCACTCGTTAGGAGTGGTATGCAGCCAGGGAGGGCCACAAAACCAAAGCGGATGATTTAAAATTTGCGTGGGAAGCAAACCACGTGAGAGACAGTCAGCTGGGTTTTCTGTTCCAGCGACATGGAACATATTTTCCGGTGACAATTCAGCTTGAATCCTAGCCACCCTATTTGCGACAAACGTGCCCCATCGATGGGGTGAAGAGTGGGCCCAACATAGAGCAACGGTTGAGTCTGAAAACGCTACAATTCTCTCTATATTAATGCGAGGACGACAAGTTTTGACTATAGATGTAATCAATTGAACCAACATAAGAATAGCGCAGAGTTCGAGACGAGCAAGAGAGACAACCTTACTAGGAGATACCTTTGATTTTGCGCTAATGAGGAAAACTGAAATGTTATCGCCATTTTGGACCTGAAAGTAAACCACTCCCCCGTAAGCCCTCTCACTGGCGTCTGCGAAACCTACCACATTAACAACAGTGTCTGGTACTATACCAACATGGCGAGGAATCTGTATCTGATCGAGCATTGGAAGCTCTTTCCTATAGCGAGCCCACAACTTGGCAACACTTTCAGGAGCGGTGTCGTCCCAATCACAGTTGGAAAGCCAAAGCTCTTTTATAAGCAGCTTTGCATATAAAACGACAGGAGCTACAAAACCCATTATATCCCATATCCGAGCTACACATGCTAGGATAACGCGTTTGGTACAAGTTGGCGGAGTCGAGCTAATTTTAAGACTGAACATATCAGTTGCGGGTGACCAACTTAAACCAAGGATCTTATGCGAATCACTATCATCGAATTCCTTTACCGAAGTCAACCGGTGTGACGGTGGAATCGACTCTAATGTAGCTTGCGAGTTGCTTGTCCATTTCACCAGATCAAATTGACCGGACTTCATGAGGCTGATTACTTGAGCAGCGGTCTCTATAGCCTCTGCTTCACTAGGTACACTGTACACAAAATCGTCCATGTACAATCCGGTTTCAATAGTGGCCCTTGCTTTCGGGTATGTATCACCCTCGTCAGCGGCCAACTGCTTGATAGTGCGAAGAGCGTGAAAGGGACTAGACTTAAGCCCAAAACAAACACGATTGAATTCGTAAACCTTCAAAGGTTCCTGCGGAGAAAATCTATACAAGAAGCGTTGGAATCTACGGTCACATTCTCTGATTCCAATACTAAGAAACATTTGCCGAACATCGGCAGAGAGCGCAATAGCAAACAAGCGAAAATTTACTATTATTTCAAATAAGTTACCCTGGAGGTTCTGACCACAATACAAGATATCGTTAAGCGATATGCCAGTACTAGTCTTAGCGCTACCATCCATAACCACACGCAGTTTAGTTGTAAGTTTGTCTTCTCTAACAACTCCATGGTGCGGGATGATGTAAAACGGGTAATCACGTGTCTCCTCAGTCTCGGCAGGCGCTGATGAGATATAACCTTTATCTAAATATTCGATCAGCACATCATCATAGGCTTGCTTCAACTTAGGAGACGCCTGCATCTTACGTTCCAAGCATAGAAAGCGTTTTTCTGCGGAGGCACGGGAGCCACCGAGCGAAAAAATATCACCCTTGAAAGGGAGCGCGACAACATAACGACCATCTTTATCACGAGTAGTCGTGCGGGTATAAATCTCCTCAGTGACCTGATCCTCAGGGCTGAGAATAGGTGGGACATTGACCTCTTCAATCTCCCAGAACTTGCGGATGGTAGACTCAAGCGGCGGCTCGACGGTGCAACAGTGCGACACAGTCGAGTAACTATTTAAATAAGCGGGTGCGGAGCCAACTATAACAAATCCGAGAACTGTTTCCAGTGCGTGCGGAGCGGGGTACATCGGAAGACCCTGAATTTTACGTGATAACTGGAGATGCGGGAGAATCGAAGCACCGATCAATAGATCGATATCTCCAGGGAAAGCGTAATTTCCGTCGGCTAACTGCAAGTTCTTAAACTCCGTCAGCATGGACGTGTCAACCGGTACCGTGGGCAACCGTTCCGTAATCTTATCTGCGACTAGCGAATCCATTTCAAACGAAATATTACGATTAAAACGTGAACTAAATATTATTTTAATGGAACCGTGAATGGTTGCCTTTAAACCTCCAAAACCTTTCACTTCTGAGCGGGATGACCAATTATTAAAACTAAAACCAAGGCGTTGACAACAATCCCGAGTAATAAAATTACTCTGGGAAGCGCCATCTAGTAGCGCTCGAACGGTGTGCGGTTTGCCAAAGGCATCTACAATGACAACTTGCGCGGTCGCAAGTAAAACGGTAGTGACTTGAGTACCAGCGGCGGAAAGCGAACACAATGTTACGTCGTTTGCACTTGCAGCAGGCCGCGCGTCACAAGCGTCGCGCGTCTGCGCAGGCTGCTGCTGCGATGGCAGCTTACTACTCTCAAAATGTAAGAAGGTATGATGTCTAGCTAGACATTTACGACAGCTACCACCACTGTTACATGACGTAACCAGATGTTTGTCACTTAGACAATTAAAACACAAATTATTAGTGCGGACAAACTTGTAACGATCACTAGGCGATAATCTCTGAAATTCCGAACACTTGTACAGCTGTGTATGGCTACCCTTACACAGAGAACAGTCAGGTGTTGAGGCGGTATTAACTAGCGTATGTGCAGTCTTGACTGACTTCGATGACGCGTCTATACGGCGATCGGAACCTGTCCTATTCGTGGCTTCATGACGTGCCGACGTGCGCTGCAACACCTTAATATGGTCGCGAATAAAAGATTCTAAATCTTCGAACTTAGGTATTTCTTTACCGCGCTGAGTCGTTTCAAACAGACGAACAGTTTCAGGATCTAATTTCTTTAAACCGATATACAAAAACAAAAAGTCACAGAGGTCATTGACCTTTAGGTTCTTTACTGCACGAACAGATGATGCGAAAATATTTAAAAACTTCTCTAAATTATGATCGTTACAAACGGAAAAACTTTTCAAATCGAATAATTGATCTAAATATGCGGTGGCTACTAATCGCTTATCTTCGTATTTTGTTTTTAAAGTGTCCAAAACTAAAGTGTAATTTTCAGCGCTAAACGTAATTCCAGCACAGACAGCCTTTGCCTTACCGGTCAATTTTTCTACGAGATAATGCAATCTCTCGTGATCTGTCAGCGATGTGTTCCTATGTATTATATTTTCGAAACTATCTATAAATAAATTCCAATTTCGAATGTCACCATCAAATTCAGGTATTTGAATTGGCGGCAATCGTGGGCGTTCGCGAGGAGGGTTGGATAAACCACTCGCGGGGGGGGGAGTCTCTAAACTCCTAGCAATACGTTTGATACGACAATACAAGTCATCAAAGGACGACAATGCCTGATAACTCACACAGTAATCAGGATTTAATTCCAACTCTAAAATGTTTATATTATTAATTGTAGATTCAAAATCCGCGCGCAAACTATCTAAAGTTTCCAACGAACACAAGAAAGCATCTCTAATCGCCAGATCCGAGGTTTGCGAAGATTTATCACAAATCGATTGAACACGTGAAAACTGTGAGTCCCTTTTAGCGTATAAAAGCTTTAACTGAACCTTTAAATCAGTACTAACCTTGGTTCCCTTAAGAGACATCTTGTTTTGATATATTCACACTATACACTCAAACAAACACTTAACGAATTATTAAGTAAGCGATAATTAACAGATAACAATATGGTAATATTGTAAACAACAAAGTGAACGGCGAACGAACGGAACAACCTGAATCAATGAGTGAATATTACCCAATTTCTCGATTAAATATATGCGTATATAATCTATGGTTTATCCGTTTCCTACAAATGTTCACTCAACAATGAACGGGTATTTTTGAAATGCGTCTACCTACATGCAATTTGTAGGATGGTCGAATGAATTTTGTCAAGAAAAAGAATGCGATCGATTTATATCTACGCTGATATTTACGTAGCTAACTATAATTATGCGGTGCGGTTGACGGCGTAGGTACCGTAATTATCAATGACACTTTAACTATACGAGCGAAATAACGTATAGTTGCCTAAATGCCTAGATGCGGGTTTCTACTATTATATCTAGGTAAATAGGCGCGTTGCGTTTATTCCCTATGGAACAAATACTATATTGCGAAATTACAAGAAAATGATTCACGATCCGGCTCGAAGGACCAAAAAGTAATGGTTGCGCAAATAAGCTTTGTGGACTGTAGATTTAAAAGGCGATCTAAGGTTTGTTAACAATATGCAGGTACTGCGTCTAGCGTTTATTAATGGGATAAATGTATTAGAAGGACTGACCTTTAACCTCGAAAGTTCCACATGGCGCCGGCCGGCGAATCCCGAACTTCGTACTTTCAAGCACTGCCAGTTTCTGTATTGCACTACACTGTACTATTGTTGAGTCTCTGAATGATTGGAACACGAAATAGCCAATTTTCTTGTAATTTCGAGCGGGCGTGTTAGCGGTGCGGTCACATTCACAATGCACAAACGTCAATGTCAAATCCTTTCTCTCGAGGTCGTGCGGGAAGCGGATACGGTAGGGATAGGATTGCTAGACCAAAAAAATAAATTACAAAAAACAAAGTCGCGGAACATAGCAAATTGGCGCAACCAGGGTATTATAGGTTTGCAATATTAACAGAAAGGTGGCGTTCAACCGGAAGTAGTGCGTGCGATTATACATTAATCTAATAAAGATTGCAAACAGTTATGAAATATTATTAATATGATAATGAAGCCAAAATATCTGCTGGCAGGCAGGGTCGAAGCCTGCTGGGGTCAACGGCCGTTTTCTGAGAGGAAGGCTCAGCCCCGGTATGATATGCAACGAAGGAACGGGGTAGGTTTTTAGTCAGTAACAGTCTGACTTTATTTCCCGCTCTGCACAAATGCGGGCTCTGTCATTGGATGATTTTACCTACCATAAAAAAAAAATAATTCGATTAATCAGTGCCGGAATTTAGACTCCTCACGACAGAGTTTCTAACAGTATATAAAAGGAAAAATGGATTGAGAAATCAACGCACAATCGAAACTATTAGGTCTAAGGCCATGATATTTTTCACTAGGCTTTCTTTCATGACGTAGGTGAGAACAAAAAGAGGTATTATTTAAAGTCTTTATCGGACATAGGTATGGCGCACATCAGTAAAATGGTTTTAAAGACTTCTAGCTGGGCATAGGGCGTGCATAGTAATAACCCATCGCAATCGGCCTTCAGTTTCACGTTTCACCTATCTGCACGTTGTTTTGATTCAAGTCGCTTCTGCTAACACGGTGCGTCGTCAGGTTTGCTGGAGACCCAATCAATTAAAGACCTCAATATGGGCCTGTTGGTCTAGTGGTTAGTGGCACTGACCGCTATGCCGGAGGTCGTGGGTTCGATTCCCACCCAGGACAAATGTTTGTGTGATGAGCATAATCATTTGTTCTGTGTCTGGGTGTAATTTATCTATAATGTGTATGTATTTAAAACATATATAAGTATGTTTATCAGTTGTCTAGTGCTCATAACACAAGCTCTGCTTAGCTTGGGACGAGACAGCGTTGTGTGATATTTGTGGAATATTATTTATTTATTTAAGGGAATAGACCGTCACAGCATCTACACACGAACAACAGAACAGGCGATGCTGTTCAGGTCGCCTGCTAGGGTCGCAGTAATATTCGAAAGAGTTACAGTGAGTGAACTTGAAACGCAAAGGGTAAACTGAAGAAACACTGGTGGATTTTAGTTAGTAAAAGTCTGATATCCCCTCTTGCAACCTAGAGCGGGCGAAGTTGCTTAATGATTGCCTACCTCGAAAACAAAAATAGTCTGTTTAGGTATGTACTTAATTAAAATTCCTCCGAAGCGAAGTCAACTCAAATTACTTTAATTCAAAATGTTTTTTTCTATCATCATTAGTTATTGATACCAAGCACGTCGGCGGAGATCTTCTATTTAATTTCATTTTAATTCTGTTTATTGAGATCAAGCCCATAAGCCTACACGGAAGAAATCACAATCCCATTATTCTTCCGCCCACATTCCTCAGAAACATTTTGGGACCAAAAATTAAAAAAAAAATAAGTGAAGATACAAGCAAAAGATTCGTAAAGAATTCAGTCGTGTAACGTTTCTAACTGACTGCGCAGGAGACGTATTCCGACACGTAAATATGCTAATCCTCTACAGTTAACAGGATTAACTGAGATCCTCTTAGAATGTGTTCTTAGGCTGTATGCGCTTGAGTTGATTTTGCACCTGTGCCTGCTTGTAGTTTAGGTAGACTGGTTACACTATGATGATAGTGTGTGTGTACTAAGCATCACTTTTCTGACTGACTGACTTCTTGACATTTTCAGTGTCTGTAAATGGTTTATTTTACTTTTGTTTGATATAATTGCTTTGAATCTTTAAACCTCGAGTCTAATTTTGCCAACGGCTTCACTCACCAAACCGTACTTATCTACTACTAAGATTAAAAAAAAAAACACAAACAAGTGCAAAATACCTTTAATTTCGGAAGTCGGTGTTGCTATATACACGAAGTATCACCTCTGGCGCGCCGCAAGGATCGCACTTAGCTCCAATACTTTTTATTATATTTATCAACGATCTTCCCTTATGTCTGCGATTTTCCGAGCCGTTTATGTACGCCGATGACTTGAAATTGGCACGTAAGATTGATTCTTCAAAAGATAGTGAGCTCCTGCAACAAGACCTTAATCAAGTGATTAAATGGTGTCGAAATAATAAAATGCAGTTGAACTCAAAAAAATGTTATCATGTAAAATACACACGGAACATTAACTCCATCGAAACTGAGTACTTTATAAACCAAGACAAGGTCCAACAAACAGAAATTATCAGGGACTTAGGAGTACTCTTCGATAGGAAAGTAAGCTTTGTACCCCACATTGAAAACATAATTAAGAGAGCTTCCAAAATGGTAGGATTCATAATTCGCAACACGAAAGATTTTCGCAAAACTAGCACGAAAATAATGTTGTACAACAGTCTCGTGCGAAGTATTTTGGAGTACTGTAGCGTTGTATGGAGGCCTCACTTCGCCACCCATATTCTGAGGATTGAGCGTGTACAAAAGCGCTTTATGTGGCATCTAGCTTTTTGTGAGGGGAAACACAAGTCATCATTACCCTCATACAATTCTCGGCTGCAACATTTCAGAATGCAACCCTTATCCGCACGCGGAGATGTTGCTGATCTTTTATTTTTATTTAAACTGTTGCGTAACAAAATTGATTGTCCCGACTTACTTAGATTAATTAGATTTCGGGCGCCTGCTAGATATCCCAGGAAAAGCATAACGCCCCTGTGCCCGCCAAATCGAAGGTCTGTACTTGGTGCAAACTCTCCAATTCCTAGATTGTGCAAGATCCTCAATGGATATAGTGACTTATTAGATGTACACCACGCCAGTCTAAGTGCAGTTCAAAGAGTCATTTTATTGAGCAATCATACAACACACTTGTAGGGATATTGCTGTTTACATTTTGATGTTTTTTTTTTTTTTTTTAATAATTTATTAATTTATTAGTTGTATAATTTGATAGACTATTTCGGTTGTTTATTTCCGTTATGTACATATATATTTTTTAATGATTATGTCTTGTGTTTGTTAATGGATTTAGATATTTTAAAGTTTATTACCACAGTTCAGTATTTTTCAGTATTTTTTTTTGTTGTTGTTTTTAGTTTCTTTTTTATTGTTAGTAATTTATTTTATAGAAGTGAAATTTGTAATCTAATTTCCGTATCCATTATTATTATTATTAATTTTATTTAATTTCTATCTTGTTCATTAATTTGATTTAATATTTATATTAGTTTAATTTAATTTTCATAGTCGCATTATATTCACACTTGCATCAAGAATATTATGTAATCTAATAATATTTAATGATTTTACCACTGTTTTTTTGTGCTAGCGGTGTTAACCTATAATTAATTGTTGCGCCCGCAATTGTATCCTACTATAATTATTAAGTTGCTAGTGTACTGGTGTAAACAGTTGTTGGTTAACCTGAATAAAAAAAAAAAAAAAAATAATAGTTTAGTCTCTCCGTTATTAAACACCGACTTCCGAAATTAAAGTTATTTTGCACTTGTGTTTTTACATTGAAGTCGGTTGTATTTTTTTGTAAAAAGTTTTTTATTTCACACTTTTTAATTGTAGTACCCCTCAGCCAAACTTAAATAGATAGATACCTTCCGCCATTCGGTTCCATCATCAATTCATTATGACAATTCTAATAATAGCAAACACGGCTAAGATACACTGATTTATTAGAGAATTTCGGTTCTTTTCTACTTTCTGGCTTCATCATCAGTTCTATTCCCTCCCCTTTTCCCTTCAGTCAGTCTCCCGACTGCATGTATAAACAAAGCAATTTTACTTGTTACGACAGTTCTGCTATGATTTTTTGAAGAGTTCCGTCTTATAACTTCGAAGTTCATCATCAGATCAAAACAATATTTCTATGGGACTAACTCGAGAGTATAATCTTTCAATCAAAACAAAATTTTCAAAATCGGTCCACAATTGACCGAGATATCGGTGAACAATATGAAATACATACCTACAGCCGAACATACTCGTAGAACCTCCTCTTTTTCAAAATCGTTTAAAAATATTCTACACAGTGTTACTAATTCTGAACAAACTATATTCAGGTTTCGCATATACTAAAAATAATGTTTTATAGTGATCGGAATTAACTGTAATCTATGCATACCGTGTGTCACAGATCACAATACCATGGATCCAGTAGTAGTAGTAAGTAGTAATAATATTTGTGGTGAAATTTTGGACTAAAGAGGTAAGTTTTAATTACTTGTTTCTAAGTAATTTCTTATTAAGTCATTACTTGAGGTTAGAAATCTTCATGAAAAATTTAAATTTTTCTTAACTAGGTAATACAAATTGTTACTTGAGTAATTACTATTAAATTGTTTATAAATACGGGTTTTAGGTGCATTAAATAACCAAAGAAATGTTTATTTTGGGTTTTTTAAACGATATTATTTTCTCCTACTTTTTTTATGCATTCCTTAATTAAACTGAAATATTTGGACGCTTTTTGTTATTACAACAATCCATTTTTCCTCGTGTTCAATCTTTTTTATTTTTAAGATGGAAATTCATTAAATAACTCCTCGCTCTGGGTGAAATGAACTTTATAATTCTTTTTTTTATTATTGATAGGTTCGCGCTTGACCGCTATATCACCTGACGGAAAGCGACGATACGGTCGACGATGGAGCGCGCTTACCTAGAAGAAACCTATTCACTCTTGACTTAAAGATTCCCGGGTTGTAGCCATCAGGAAACACAGACTCCGGCAGGGAATTCCACTCCTTAGCTGTACGCATAATGAAAGTGTTCCCAAAACGCTTTGTGCGTATAGGTGGGATATCCACCATATTACTAGCGACCCACCCCGGCTTCGCACGTGATATATTATATGCATGTATTATACATATAAACCTTCCTCTTGAATCACTATATCTATTAAAACAACCGCATCAAAATTCGGTGCGTAGTTTTAAAGATCTAAGCATACATAGGGACAGACAGCGGGAAGCGACTTTGTTTTATACTATGTAGTGATGTAGTTTAGAAAACCCATCTGTGTTCCTTGATTTCTTGAGTTGCCGTTAGCTTTCTAGGGTCGCGGTGACATTTGATGAATTCGTGTTCTATAATAGTCACATTTATTTGACTAAGTGTTAGTATTAATATGGTACTTGCCTTAATATATTGTTTTGACTACAGTATCATTTATTGGCATTTCAAGTTCAACATTCAACAAAAACTGAAATTTTTTATTTTATTTTTAAAAATGGATGTTTAAATTTTTACCTAAAATAACTCAGATTTTAACGTTATTAACACTAGTTTGACTATTTCGGGTTTCACGGAAGAACCATTGCTCGCGTGCTAATTATTCCCCACGGATCATTGATTGATTATAATCAATCATGGTAGTATCTACGCCACAATACATACTCAAATTGTGATCGATCGTGCTCGGAGGTAGGGGTGGCATTACATACGCCTATGTTCGTTGCAAGTCCGACAACGTATGGCAGTGATAGATTCAATTAAAACTAATGGATGTGGAGGAGCAGGGTCCCGGGGATAACGGCCTCGACTTACAAGTTGTAGGTCGCGGGTTAAAACCCAAGGAGGTGCATTACTTTGTGTAATTTATTTCATCACCGCTCCTCTCAGAACGGTGAAGGAAAACATAGTGAGAAAACCGGCATGTACTAGAAATTCGAAGACATGTGACATCCACCAATCCGCTCTCCTAGAGAAGAGGCCTGAGTCCCTGCAGTGAGAACATCACTAGGCCGATAATGATTATTATTTTATTATTAATGGATGTGGACGACGCGATTGGTTGAGTGATTATTATTATTTTTAGAAGTGTTCTTTTGCTTAGCTCATGGCTGGTTTCCACCAGATTTACCTACGAGCTAAAACAAAGTAAATGTAGCATGTATGGTGTTTTTAGAGTAGAGGTGTGTTGTCGTCCTCCAACTGCATGCATTTCTTGACTATTGTGCACGTGTTTAATATGGCAGCTTTCTGAAGGTTTATATACCTATATAAACCTATTCGTCTAAATTTTTAGGCTACGGAGAAGAAGATAGGATTTTAAATCGTAATCGTAAATGATACCCGCGACTATGCGTCAGATTTGTAAAACCAATACAATGGCATTTTGGAAAAATGCCTTTCAACATGGCCGCGCTGACCATCGTTCAAGGATCTTGTAAACCTTACGGCCCATCCACGACCTTGCCGCCATGAGCGGCAGCGGCGAGCAGTAAAATCAAAAGTATGAAAATGCTTGGAGCACGGGGGTTACGGATATAAAATTCTTGCCAACACCTGGACCGCCTCGACACTGCTAGACTGACAGTCAGTCAAAACTCGTTCCGAAGTGTTTCTTTATATATGCGCCATAACACTAATTTATAAATGTTTTTTCATACAAATACTATAAACACGTTTTGTGGGTATGGGTATGCCTATGTTTATTATTTTTTACGCTTAAACGGCTGGTTCTTGTACGATAAAACCTTTGAGAGATAATGTTCGACTTAGCCGTGGGCGAAGTCGGTGGCAGTAGTTTGTATTTATTATTTCTTTAGACTTATTTTGATAATATGGATATTTTCCGATAATGTTGTCTCTGTTATAAGACTAAATGGTATTTGGAAAGAATAAATATAAAGAAAAATGTACTCACTGTTTGAATTATAAACAACTTCATATTATTCGTAGTAAAAAGCTGACATTTATCGGGAAAAAGTGGATAGTGGTTTTTTTACAGGTTTCTACGGGATCATAGGTAATATAGTAGTAACAGCATATCTATGATAGATAGAAAAATATTATTAAGAATCGCAAAAAAAAAAGAGAGAAAAGAAAATGCGGCTTGCTTTTCGACGTGGAGTCAACTCCCATGATTGCCGCCCGCGCTTCCATCTCAACTCCCATGATTATAAATTGAAAATTTTTAAACACTCAGTACACCGTTTGACATAAAACTGATCGGCATAAAGTGCAATTTTGGTATCACGCTAAAACGCAATAAATTTTCGAAACACGACCCCCTGGGCCCTACCATCACGTTTTTATGACGTCACAGTAGGGCCCCCTATTGTGAAATCGCTAAATTGCCGATCGCTGCGCTGGTTATAAAAGTAGCATGTGTATCAAAGCCCTTACAACCATAAATATTGTTTTTCCTGCTCTATTTTTAGGTGCCATACATTATACTGTCAACCTTTATAATTCTCGTCTATAAAGAAAACAATAAAATAAATAAAATTTAAATTAATTTACAAGAAATAATGACATGCTTCTTGTTACTAATAGCTACAAACGATTCTCATACGTTCACAATTGACACTTGGAGCGCTGCCCAACCTGTAAGCCACAAAGTTTGAAGATAAATGAACAAAAGCGACCAACTCACGCGCCGATGTGAGAGAATATTTCTAAATCGATGCCTCTAAGCAATAAGTCGGTAATTGTAAAATTTAAATTATCAGGAAAATCAGTGTCATTCATTACTGATTGTATATTATAGTCAGCAATCAATCACGCTAAAAACAATTATTAAACAGCTTTTCGAAAATAAATAATTCACAACTAAACATTTTTTTCCCTTGACTCCTGGGACAGATTTTGGAGCGCATCAGTTTAATCATTGCTGTTGACCTGAGGAACAAAATGCGCTCTGTGTTCATTCTGGACAGCACTTGGTCCAACTCCCATACAAAGATTGCCAATGTCCTTAATAAATAGATACAGTTTTTGTTGCATATCTTTTCAGAGAACAAGATTCTATCTAAGGAGTATCGTGTTGTCCAGCAACTGGGTTTCCTAGGTCTGATAGGCAGTCGGTCCATGTAAAACACACACAGGTATCTGGTTGGTGCATCTGTTATATTGGTCGCCGATCCCATTCTTGTTGGGAAAAGGCTAGGAATACTAAGGATAATGATTGCTGTTTGAAATTAAAGGAATTTGTAAAATGTATGAAGTATGGAATATTATTTACGCCAATATCTATTCTGGGAAACACAACTAAAACAAAATAAAATACAAAAGTCTTTATATATAAAAGGAGAAACCGAAAACAATGCACAGCCGAAACTACTGGAAATAGAAGCGTGATATTTTGCCCAGTTTCCTTAGGTATACGATCTAGGCGAGTACTAAGAAATGATTTTCCAAAATTTACTCCCTAAGGGAATGAAATGGAGTCCAAAGTTTGTATGGGGAAACCAATTTACACACGAGCGAAGCTGCTGGCAGAAGCTAATTTATGTATAATACCCGTTTATGAATATATAAGTATGTTTATCATTTGTCTAGTACTCATACCAGAAGCCCTACTTAGTTAAGGCCTACATGGTGTTGTGTGAAAGATGTGGAATATTAAATAAAATAAAAATGGTTGATAGCAAGAAGTCAATAATGTCACATTACCGACTTATTGTAAAGGAGCGTTGGTATATTTTAGTTTCTAGGACAGTTGTCTGTTAAAACAGATGGTTCGTCTATTTCGAACTGATGCTGTTTCGGACGAAGTGAATTTGGAAATTCCAAAAATGAATGAGACATCTTTATTTTTGGTTAAAATGGAATGGACAGTTCTTTCCGCACTGACGTTCGAGACTAAGCGACTAGTGTTTAAAACAAACATCAGTATAGTACGCGACAAATAAGTTGAACCCGTTCCTATGGTTACGCCCAGCCCCCCAACTCGATTAAGGCCGGTAAATCGGTTACTGCGCGTTCAAGGTCGACCGCCATGATGGTTCAACTTTTGCGTCAATGTATTGTTTATCAAAGTATTGTTTCTCTACACTCCAATCGCAACAAGATTAGAGATTTAAACAAACAGTTTTACTGTCCGTTCAACTGATTTTGACTTTTATTGCGTTGTGACACGACTAATGACGGCTGCAGGAAGAAGTTGGTATTGTAACCACTTTTTTTCTTTTAATGCCATTATGTCAACGGAATGGAAGTTAAAATGGGTTAAACGAATAGTAAAAAACCATTTGTTTAAATTTAATATCTAATTATATTACGAATGGATTATAGGGAATAATTACTTCTACCAAAAAGTCTCGGGATAACTTTTCTGGAAAACAAGGGTTATCATGAAACTTTCTGGATCGTTAATAACGCATAATCAGCCTTATAATGTTCCCATTGGCGAGACTCATGCCTCTTTTCTATAAGACAGGGAATGGACCGTAATCCACCTCGTGGGCCCACTCGCGCCGGGGCTAGCCAAGCCATGCTCTGGAGCGAGGAGGAGTGGCAGGCGGTCGCCTCCTTTTGCGAAGCAGTAATGCTAGTAAAGGAGGAGGCCGACCGCATTAGGCAAAGGCGCACACGCCGCCGCCGCCGCCGGGTTTCCGTTCCCAATTTCCGGCCACCGTAGGCGCGGGCTCGCGGACGGTGGGCAATGGGTAGCTCGCTGTCCGTCCGTCCGGTAACAGACCGGTCCGAGCTCAGGTCGTCTACGGCGCGCACCGTTCCCGCGCGCCTCAAGGAGTTGTCAGCAAACTGTAGGGGTCCAGCAGGGCCGAAGCCTACTGGGGCCAAAGGTTATGTGAGACTGTCACCAAAGGCCCCAGGATAAAGGCAAGGAATGGAAAGGTAGGTTTTTAGTCAGTAAAAGTCTGACACTGTTTCCCGCCCCACCCAAGGGCGGGATTCGTCATTGGATGATTTTACGTACGTTAAAAAAAAAAAAAAAAAACCTCGTGGGCCCAATCCGGATTGGTGGATTGAGTTTCAAGATGTTTTTCTTGAGAGCAGTGAGAATGAAATAAATTACTAAAAGTAATGCGCCTGGTTAGGTTGGAACCCGCGACCTACAACTCGTAAATCGTGGTCGTTACCACTGGGTATTGCTGAACCTGAAACTGCAAAGTGATTCAATGTCCTTTGACACAATAACAGTTTGTAAGATATCGAAAAATCTTGTGGTGTCGTAAATATATGTATATATATTTTTTAATGATATAAACTAGTGCTTATCTGCGATCCTACCAGATGGTAACCAGTGATGCGATCGGTGATGGTGAATCAAACTAGTTTATTAGTAGATAGCCTATTCACTGTAGCCTTGAAAACACCCAAATTTGAATCGGACGGGAAGATAGCAACAAGTAAATTGTTCCATTCCTTCAGATGTACGCGTTATAAACGATGAGATGAAATTCCTAGTCCGGTCTGTAGAGGCGTCAACAACGTAATATAGAAAATCATTTGTGTATTTTACTAAATTGTCGCGTAGTGCGTAAAATGCTGTATGCTATTGAAGTATTGTTGATTACAATGGCGTCTAAAATGTAGATGTCTGTCAGCGAGATCGGCGCTACAATTGAGTGTTTGGCACCTACGCTTCGTAAAGCTTATCCACTTTAATATTTGTTAGTAACAAATTAACCCTTAGGTTTCATACGTAATTAGTAGAAAAAAATTGGGTATGGGGTAAAATTTTTGCCATGAAATTACTCTGAAAAAGGTAAATTGTTTATTGATTTTTCTTTCGGTGGTAAAATCATCCAGTTACATTTCCGCCCCCTTGAACGAGGCGGGAGATAGTGTCAGATTTTTATTAACTAAAGTTAGTTAATTCGAGTTTAAAAAAAAGCAAGTACTTAATTTTTTAATTTTAACTTTGCAAATTGATAGTGTTTCACGTAACAAATCTAAATCTAAATATGAAAGAAAGTCTTGTTAATTACACCATTTATAACTCAAGAACGGCTGAACCGATTTGGCTGAATATTGATAGAGTAGGGTAGAGTATGGTAGAGTAGGGTAAGAGCGGCCGCGAAGCCGCGGCCAAAAGCTAGTAGGTAGATAAGTGACTGTCACATCTTCCGCAAAGCATGAGCAGTAAAATTAACTCTAATTTTATTATACTAAGTGTCGACGGATGTGGTATTGAATATTGTTAGTAATATTTCAAAGCGTACTCATTGGCCATCATCCAAGCGCCCAGGTAAAGCAGGCCATTCAATACGCGACTTGTATCTGAGTGAATTTCTGACGAAATTGTAAAGATATACTGTAACTGTAATGTAGTTTTATTTATTTATGTATTTATTTATTTTATACTTTACTAGCGACCTGTCCCAGCTTCGCACGGGTGCAATGGTGATATTAAATATATTATGCATTTATTTAGCTTTGCTTATATTCAGCTTTGCTTAATGTTCCCACTGTTGGGACTCAGGCCTCCTCTCTAGGAGAGGGAATGGGCCGTAATCCACCATGCTGGCCTAGTGCGTGTTGGTAGATGTGACAGATACTGGAATTTTAGGTTCTAGGACATGACGGTTTCCTCACGATGTTTTTCTCCACCGTTTTGAGAGCAGTGGTGATGAAATAAATTACACAAAGAAATACGCCTGGCTGGGTTTGAACCCGAGACCTACAACTCGTAAGTCGGGGCTGTTACCACTCGGCTACCACTGCTTGATTTGGTTTAATGCCAGTTAAACCTAGTAATCGTTCTGGAACTATATTAGATCGCGTTTGGGAATAAGGTGTGAAAGTTTTATGAGTGAGTTTCTAAACCACGTCGTAATTTAGAAACGCTTGCACTAATACAACAAATGCTGTGACTTCGCAATTTGTACGTAAACCACGTGCTCCAAGCTTGTTATTTTGGCTAACGAAGCTGCAGTCAGCTTTAGTAGTGAACCTAGTCTCATTAATTTTCTAGTACTTGTATTTTAAGTCTAAAACCATGACTAGTATTTGAAAGAGAGTTCGTTAAAATATATAGATCAAACAAGCTCTTGTCTGTCGCTTTGCCCTACTGAAAGTAAAAAAAGTTTTTTATTTCACACTTTTTAGTTGTAGTACCCCTCAGCCAAACTTAAATAGATACCTTCTGCCATTTGGTTTCATCATCAAATCATCATGATAAATTTATTCTAATAATACTGAACACGGCTGATCTAATACAGAATTCCGGTTCTAACCTACCTTCCAGCTTCATCATCAGATCAGTTCTATGTATCCACTCCCCTTCTTCCTTCGGTCAGTCACCGACTCCATGTATAAACAAAGCAATTTTACTTGTTACGACAGTTCTACTATGATTTTTTGAAAAGTTCTTTCGAAAACATAGAAGTTGATCATCAGATCAAAGTTAACAGTTTACAATTGACCAAGATCGGTAAACAAACTTAAAAAAATGACATATAGCCGAACACAAAACCTCCTTTTTGAAGTTGGTTAAAAATTGACCCAAGGGAACGTACACCGGTGTGCCACATTTCATCGAAATCTGCCCAACATACACTCAAACGTACTTATAAACTTTCGCGTTTATTTTATTTTGGAGACCATTTGTAAGTCGTTTGTGTGTGTTTAAGTTTGTTACTCCTTCATTTTTAAACGGCTGAACGAATTTGGATGAAAATTGGCAGACAGGTAGATCATAACTTAGATATTTTTTATCCCGGTAGTATGTTCTCTTGTAATAATTTTCTACTATCGTGCGGGCGAAACTGCTGGCAAAAGCGTGTATAAAATTTCGTATATACATATAAAAACTCATGAGACAAAAAGTCGCAACATCCACTCCCTAACTTCAACCGATTCACGACTAATCGTCCCGAAACTTGAACTAAAGAACGGATGCGCTAAACAATCGCATAATAATTCAATTGGAAATGTCACGCTGTTGCCAGATCTCGTCGTGACGTAGTCATCTACGTATTTCGGACGTTGCCAATTCTCTAGATGATCGTGCGTTTAAATAGTCGGGAGTGGTTTAAGGTAGACGTAGCCGGGAATTCCTGTAACGTACGTCTGGTTCGACGAAACAGGCACAATTCGGCTTTTTTATTTACAATGCGATTCAAAGAAGAATAGGAACGTCAATGACCTCTGTCTTTAAAATGTTATTTGAAAAGCACAGATAGCAAAGAAAACTTATTTACGTATCAATAAGGTTTTTTTTTTCACTTGGTTTAACCGAGTCTTAGTTAAATCAATACGAAGAAAAAAACGTTATTGCTTAATCCAAATTAGCGAAATATATTATTTAAGTCATAAGTAGTTACAAAAGAAGACGATTTTCTTTCTTATTTTCGTTGTTGGCGACAATTCACCTTCTCTCCCATAAGTCCATTCACCACTACTCAAAAACTTCAGACAGTGATGTAAAGATGAGCGGAATTAATGAACTAAACGCTGATTAAACTTTTTCGTTCATGATTCGTAGATTTAAAAAAATATCTTGTTTTGCTCGCCCTACCTGATTCAATATGACGTCACAACATGGCGCTAAAACGATCCTATTCTCATTATGCGTTTGATGTCTGCAATCTAGATTTACTCGTGGTTTTTGCTGATGCCAAGAAATGTATAGGAAATTGGACTTCGGTGTACAACAATAACAAATACGTAAATCTACGTCATGAAAGTTTTTAATCAAAATAGCGTAATGGAAATTAACATACGCACATATCCGTACGATAACGTCCTTTCAGAAATGTATTTTTTTTTATTGTTGATAGGTTGGCGCTTGACCGCTATCTCACCTGATCCCCTAGCCAAGTGATGATCGTTTCGTTAACCGTGATCGCTTGGAGTTGGTTACGCTCCCAATTTCTTTGTTCTGATCACGTTACTGAGCGTTGAGATGACGTCAGAACAAAAGAATTGGGGGCATGGCCAACTCCAAGCGTCCACGCTTAACGAAACGATCATAACTTTGCTAGAGAGGGTGTATGTAAGATTCACGCAGGCATATATTTACGAATACGTTTCTATGAATCTACGTGTCCGTGGACAATAGTTTCAGTATAATACAAAGTACTATGTGGACAGTATGCCTTAATCTTTTTTTTTATTGTTGATAAGTTCGCGCTTGACCGCTATCTCACCAGATGGAAAGCGATAAAGCGGTCGACGATGGAGCGCGCTTACCTAGAAGTAACCTATTCACTCTTACCTTATAGATTCCAGGGTTGTAACTATCATAAAACATAGACTGCTAGCATGCATAGCTGCCAAGCAAATTAAAGCAGCGTGATTACTGCTACGAAGCGGCAACGAAACGACGACAAAGTTTCATAGTTTTATATGTATGACTCACGCAGGCGTACACCAAACGTAGTATGATGAATCTACGACTCGTCTATGAATCTACGTGCCCGTGAACAATACTTTCAGTATATCACAAAGTACTCTGTGGACAGTACCTATGCCTTAATCAAAGCGAATTACCCCCAACAATAACCTGGCACAACTCAACCTAAAAGGAAAACACTTCTCACCAATGCGGAACCTATCAAAGCACAATCTTACAGCATTTACAACACTATAAAGTCCCAAAGCGCAAGTTTTAAACGAGTCTCCTTTATGCAAATACTTATTTACATACTTTTTCCATGTTCTGGCTTCGTCCCAAATTTGTGACAAGTCTCGATCGTATAATAAACCGTACGTTTCATGACGTCACGATCCGCTTCTATTTTGAGGGTAGATTTATTTTTCAATGAACGTTGTGTCGATGGATTTTGTCATTTATTGTTATGGATTGATGGTACGTGGTCTGATTTAAGATAGGCTATCGGTAAACGTGTTATATGATAACATGAACTTTGGCTGTAATCACAATATATAGGGTGACTGGTAATTAGTGAACGATACTTAAACACGTGATTGTAATCATGATAACAAACAACTTTGACTATGGGACCAAACCTGAAATCACGAAAAAAATCAGCCGAGTTCAGTAGATTTATGTTCTCCAAACTGGGCAAAATGTACTGAACTTGGCAGATTTCTCCCCTCTAGGAGGGGCAATAGACCATAATCCAGTAATCCACCACGCGAGCCCAGTGCCGGTTGATGGATGTTACACGTCTTCGAAGTGTTTTATTCTAGGACGTCATGCTGATTTCATTGGTTTCTTTCACTATTTTGAGAGCACAAGTCTCGGTATGCAATAGATGATCACTCATCCAAAGGCTGGCGTCGCTAAACGCTATTTAATCTTCAAAATCAAGCCATGTGACCAAAGAGAACTAGTCTTTGCATGCGGCAAACTTCTCAAAAGGCAGTCTGACTAATAACTAGAAATTAAAATTATTCTTTTTCCCTAAAGCTCCTAAAACTTTTAAATAAGTATAGGTAAGCTAGGGCTGCCCCGTTTCTGTAGTGAATCTAGCATGTTTGCGGAAGCTCGTGTTGATAGTTTTCATGCCATCATACGCAAGAGCACCGCCTCCTTACTGCGCAGAGTGCGGGGCAGCACTAATAGCATCCTCCTGAAGGTAGACGTTGACAAAGTCGACTCAACAGTGATGCAAGCTTTCATGCGGGTTCTAGGTAGTCTGAAATGTCTAACTGAGCCTGCATATAAAGCAACATCATTTAATAATTTCATTAATATAATATATAATAATAATATCACACACACTATCACACAACGTCGTATAGTCCCAAGCTAAGCAGAGCTTGTGTTATGGGTACTAGACAACTGATAAATATACTTATATATTTTTAAATAAATACATAGTATAGATAAATTACACCCAGAAACAGAACAAATGATCGTACTCATTACACAAACATTTGTCCTGGGTGGGAATCGAACCCACGACCTCCGGCATAGCACTAACCATTAGACCAACAGGCCAGTCTTTGATGATGTCTTTGATGTACTATGTTTTAAGCAATTTTTACTACTAACTAATTATGGACATTGAAATAAACGTTATTATTATTATACTGTGCTAGATTCCTTTATGACTAGTTAATCAATTTGCAACTTTTTCGATATTAAGTGCTTTCAAAAGTCCAAAGGAACTTTTAGTCCAACAGTCGCGACTTTAGAAGAACTTTCAGTAGTTGTAAATTAGTCTTGAATAATAAATGTTCCGTAATATCGATTAAAAACTGGCTGGTAAAGCTTCGTTTTGACGTCTATAGTTTTTTTTTTATTGAGATGGGAAATCATCCCATAACTTCTCCCGCTTTTGGGTGAAGAGAGAAGGCGTGTCAGACTTTCATTGACTAAAACCACACTTGTATAAGGACACAGTGCGTGGTCCTTGAACACACATGGAAGGTTGTTGCCTTTTGCGTCTTATAGTTGCTCTTACAGTTCATTCAGAAATTTGCTGCACTTTGTAGGAGTATTTATATTCTTAAAACTTAGTTCAACATAAACACTCATTAAAAAACTTATGTAAGCAAGAAATGGACGTGTGTGGAAGTGTGTGGTGTGTGATATACGTGTGGTGTACGTGTATGTATTGTGTGTGTCTCTTTTCAGATGCGGCGTTAGTAAGAATTTCCTGCAAAGAGTTTTTCAGTGTCATCGTACGTTAACTTTTGAAAAAAACTACTAACTATAGTTTTATATTTATATTTTAGTAAAACTTGTTGAGATTGTATCGACATAACGATAAACAAAATGAGTTATGGATACACATTAGTTTATCCAAAAGCTCATTGTGTCCATCGTCTGGTTTGTACACAATTTATCATCGGGAGCATAGAAAAATGTGGAGTCGTCATTCACTATAAAATTAATAGCACCGTTACCGCTGCGTCCAAATGTTTTTGATCTAATCACAACTTATTTATCTTCTTTATATTGTGTCTCTATACAAATTATGTGATTTTTTTAGTTTTTATCTATACTGGTACAATTGCTGTCTTTGTGACTACTCATGAAAAATATTCATCAATATTTTCATCATTTCAACTGAAAGACATTCACTGTTGGATATGGGCCTCCAAGTGTCGCCACAATAACCGGTCCTGAGCGTCTCGCATCCATCGGATGCCCGCGATTCTTTTAGGTCATTTTTCCGTCCTGTATCTTTCGTTGTTTCAGAAAGAAAGAAAGAAAAACAGTTTATTTACGCGAAAATGACGCAAAGCTTAAAACTAATTAACAAACACAACTATTAAATCAACTCCCTTTACACCCCTTTGTAGTCGCTCCAGAGATGAGCTCTAACAGAAGTTGCACCGAGAGGTATTCTGGTGGTATTTAAAGAGATTACTACACTAGACCCCTAACTACTACACTAAACCACACTTCCTGGTCTTCACTCCCAAAAGTCCGGGGTCTATTGAAGGAAACCTTTAAAAAAAAAAAATGTTACTATTATTTTACTGATGATACTAAAACAAGGAATGATAAAACGATTAAGACATTAGCACTATAAGGGCCAAATTCACCAAGGAACTAATCGCGATTATATAAAAGAAAACGCAGTTTGAGCGCCTAATCGAGATTATAGCTTCATTTTGCGTTTCACTGCTATGAATTGAACCTAGTTTACGCTAAACTCAGTTCCAATTCTTTTGTTGTCGCCTATGTTTACGACACAGGTCTTTAAACTAGATTTCGCTGAGCTCAGTTTAGTTGAACTGAGTTTTTATATTGAATGATGAAATCAGCCCTTAGATAGCTAACCTTTGAAAATTATTAGAAATGTCTAACTTAAAGAACCCCACAGCACGAAATAAATTGTTAAACTTACCTACTAATTTGTAAAACTTGTTAATAAACGACAGTAATTACTATTTTATAGACACTAAAGTTCACTAAACTAATATACTTTGAAACTACAGCTATGACAGTAACAAAGCGGTGCGCAATGAAAATATTGCTAGGTAGCGACTTTAACTTTCTTTGTAATTACAAGTTAAAATTGCTACCCGACAAACGAACTGCTAACTTCACAAGTTACCAGTCGCACGATGCGGTTAGCGCAGTTCCTCACGCCACGACGAGCAATGGGTAGCTCACCGTCCGGTAGTCCGGTAAGAACCAAGCCTGAGTTGTCGACGGCACGTAGTGTTTCACGCGTGCCTCAAATACTAGTCACCAAAACCGTTAGGGCCTAATAGATGCCCGCTAGGGCCAGGGGGAATTTCTGCAAGGAAAGCCTGGTCCTGGAATGCAACGTAAAAAAGACAGGTGTCATTTTAGTCAGTAAAAGTCTGACTCGCCCACTCGCCTCACCCTAGAACGTCGTTGAGAGAAGTCAGTGGAAGATAACTCACAAAAAAAAGGTTGACGCAGTGAAGAGAGCGATGGATGGCCGTGCTGCGTGTTATTGTGTTCATATACACGAGACACCCTGTCTTGTGTATGCGAGTTTAAATGTTACTTAATTTTTATTCCGTTCCATGCCATTCCATTCCATCCCATTCTGTTCCATATCGTTCCATTTCGTTCCACAAATGAACTAATCCTGCATCGCGCAAGTAAGATTCGCGGCGCGATTGGAACAAAGAACAAACCCGAAATCATCTATCGGGCAGTAGCCCACCAGATATAACACCTGTCTGGTCGGAGGATCCTCCCTTTTCAACGGAGGTATGTGGGACTTTACTCTCTGTTCCACTACCTCCAAACTTTTAATGTATAGAATTCAAGCATTAGTCTATATCAATAAAAAAATCCAAATTTCTTCCAAATTAATTCAGCCGCTTGGACGTGAAAGAGTAAGAAACATACACATTATTATGCAAGTCCTGAGTTGAACTTTGCGAGTATTGACAAATGCTTGCACTGACTGGACAGGTCCACTCACATCTGTATGGTTCTTTCTTCAAAAGACTATGAAGTCCTCTTGTGATTAGACCAATATTATTATAATTATTTACTGTATGGACTGTAAAACTAAACTTTGACCCCTGAGTTTGTTTCGGTGTTTCTTCTCAGGATAGTCAGATAGGAAACACCGGCCTGATCTAGTTTAAATTGACGGAAAAAAAATGACATTTAAAAGTGTTTTTAAAACTTACTTGCAAAATAAATATCATTTATCATATGTATATAACATAGCGGGAACTGTGACGTCACAAGTGCCAAGCAAGAAATGTTTCTCCGCCTTTTTGCTCTGTTAATGCGGGTCTATTCTTTAGTAAATATTTTAAGTAAATATGTTGGGTTAAGTTACAAAGGGGAATTTGAAAAGGCTCGATTTTGATAAAGGTCTAGTCCTTAAGGATTACGAAAAAGAAAAAGCGTTCAATGCCCCGCACTGGGAATAAAAAGCCTTAAAAATATACATAGCTTTGATTCCTGTCTTGTTCGGTAAATTTGAACCAAGGTAAGGGTAAGCAAAGTAAGAGCAAGGTGAGAGCGGTGGTGGCCGAGTGGTAACGGCCCCGATTTACGAGTTGTAGGTCGCGAGTTTAAACACAGCCAGGCGCATTATTTTGCAATTTATTTCATCACTACTGCTCTTAAAACGGTGAAGGAAAACATCGTGAGGAAACCGGCATTCCTAGGACCAAAAATTCGAAAACATGTGACACCCACCAACCCGCATTGGGCCCGCGTGGTGGATTTCGTCATTCCGTCTCCTAGAGAAGAGGCCTGAGTCCCAGCAGTGGTAACATTATAAGACTGATGCTATGCTATGCTAAGGTAAGCAAATATGTAAAGGTACAAGTTAATCTTAGTATTTATTTATGTTGTTTCTACACTGTGTGCCAAATAAAAGATTTTCTTTCTTTTTGATTTTGAATCTTTGAATGCACATCGACAGATTTTTGGTTGATTACTATGGCATTAAAAATGAAAATCCGCCAAATGCAACTTGACGACACTTTAACTTAAGTACCTACGGCAACACATACATACTTAATATAAACTTTCGACTTTATAATACTCGTGAGGAGTGTGATATTTCTCCGATTATTCCAGACTAAATTCATTTGAATATCGTCGAGAATGTCAGCAGTACTCCGAAGTAGTTCCATAAGGTATTCCTATCAAGTATTGCTCGTTCATCCGGTCGGAGCTCGTGACGAACGATCAGCGAATCGTTCACAGTTATGCGTTTGAGCTTTAGTCTGACTTGCTTCTGAAATGTTTGGACCAATGGTTGTTGCAGGTCGTTGAGTACAGAGTATTTGTTTGTAGTTTGAGGGTCTTAACTTGTCTCAGTTTAGGTTCAAGTTTTAAGCATATTGCTTCGGTGCTGCGTTTTATCTAATTGGGTCTTACTTGTGGATTGGTTATTCTATTTTAATCAGGTTTCGTGATTGGTTAGATTTCTGAATTGATTATTTTGACAAATGACAGGTTAAAGAGTTCGAGAAATATTCAACTTCAAATGCAAATCAAAAATTGATGGTACTTACCCTCAATTTTTGATTTGTATTTGAAGTGATAAATGTGAGAGATGTGTGTTCCATCGACCCATCAATCTGGATCCGAGATGGTGCCTTTCTCAGACTCGTCTCTCTAATACTAGACCCACAAGGATCAACACTAGTCCAGGACAGCAGCTTACTCCCGGGACTGAGACCTTTCCAAGAGAAAGGATGGGTCGTAATTCACCACGCGCGCCCAGTACGAGTTGGTGAATGTTACATGTCTTCGAATTTTTGGTTTTAAGGCATGTGGGCTTCCTTACGATGATTTTTTTTTCACTGTTTTGAGAGCAGTAGTGATGAAATAAGTTATACAATTCGTAAGTTGGGGCCGTTGGCACTGAACCAAACTAACTATTTATACCTGAACCAGGTACTTTTGTATATATGAAAGGCAAGTCCTGATTCATCTGCACACTCATCAACGCTTAGTCCACGGATATCCATTGCTTAGTCAAAACTATTGGACCTAGAACGCTGAAATTTTGCGCAGAGGTTCATTTTATGGCACAAATCTGGGATCCTAAGTTTATGTTTGTGTGCGGGCGAAGCCGCTAGCAGAAGCTAGTCTATGTATATACAAAAAGAAGGCATGTCTCATTAATTCATCAATGCCCATCTGAAATCCTTGGATCACGAAGGTAGATTTTTTTCCTCAGGGTGTTGTTTTTAAGACGACGATGAAGAATAAGAACGAATTTTTCCTTTTAAAATGTTCATGCCTCTTAACCCAGTCGTACGTTTTTATCTGAACGTGTCTACTTATTCATATTTTCGACGCCCTCTTCATACTAAAAAAGAGTGAAAACATACACTTTTATTCACAAATGTCGCCTTATTATTATGAAAGGAAAATATAACGATCATTGAAGGTTTTTACGCTGAGTTTTGTGCTCGGGCACATACTCAACACTCCGATAAAAAAATGTTAAAAGACATGACTTGTGAGTTTTGTGCTCGGGCACATACTCAACACTCCGATAAAAAAATGTTAAAAGACATGACTTGTGAGTTTTGTGCTCGGGCACATACTCAACACTCCGATAAAAAAATGTTAAAAGACATGACTTGTAAATTTTGAATATTTCAAACAAGATAACGAAATACGACGGCACGGGTTCGAATTTGCTTTCAAAACGGTGAAGGAAAACATCGTGCGTGAAAGAAAGAAAGAAAAATAATTTATTTGGTACAACACAGGGCATAACACAATATGTCATATAGGTAACACGAAATGGAAATAAAATTAAACTGAAAAAACAAAGAAGCAAACAATATACAGTTTTATGCCCCACAGCTGCACCAAAATAGGTCCAGTTCAGCATGAATGTCAGACGACTAGATTCTAGACTACTCTCGTGACGGTGCGGACAGGTCTTTCATGCGGTTTTGAACACGCATGCGGGATTGCTCCAAACACGTAATCCAGGAAATGTCATTTTCATACTAGTATTTATTTTAATGCATGGAATACGCATGCGGGACGCAGAGCGTGATCCCGGGCAGCAGTCACAACGCACAGCAACCGGCAAAAAAGCGTCATTAACGGCTAGCGTTTCTGCCCCGCCCCCCCCCTCCTTGCAATCACACATGCGTGATGAAATCTTCACGAAAAAAACAACCTCGAACCAAAAATATAACCTATTACAAACCGCTCCAATTATTATCATCATACATGTATCACTGGCCTTCCAAAACCACTTCTTTACCTAACCCAAAGGTTTCTCAACAGATTTCATTTGTTTGCTACTAAAATTTCAAGAGAACCGAGTGGTTTAACATAAGTCATTCATTTGACAGTGAAATATTTACGACTATACAAGTTTCCGTCGATATCTTACAAACTGTTATCGTGTCAAAGAACATTGAAACATTTGTCAAATTTTGCCAGCGGGGAGGGTTGCCAGTTCAAACCCAGCCAGGCGCATTACTTAGTATAATTTATTTCATCTCTACTATTTTCAAAACAGTGACGGAAAACATCGTGAGGAAATGGGACCAAAAATTCATAGTAATATGACATCTACCAATCCAAATTGGGCCCGCGTTTTGGATTACGGCCCTCTCCTAGGGAGAAAAATAATAATAATGCCTTTAATTCTTACTAATTGGATACTCATATTTAATAATTAAGCAAAATTAGTACATAAACCAATAAACGTACGTAGCTTGAAATATTTGCTTTCCAGAATTTCATTAATATGTCAACATATAATTATATTGAAGTATTGAAATTAAATTATTTTAATTATTATCAGGAATCTTATTTGAATTGATTTAATAATATCTATCATATTATATTTTTCATTTTCTACTAATTTTAAGGCATGGGCCTCTTCCAACCTCTTCTAATTATCCCTACGATAGGCTTCGCGGGTCCAAACCAGTCTTACCAACTGATTGTTATCATCGGCCCAACAGCAGTGCAGTTTGTAATATTTACAATATTTAAAATATGTAAGTTTGATTGCCCATTTTTAGAGGGGATCAACAATTCTAATTTTCGCTTAACTTAAGCCTGGATAGGATAATATAATATAAGACATACGATTTTTAGGGTTCCGTACCTCAAAAGGATTAAACGGAACCCTTATAGGATCACTTTGTTGTCCGTTTGTCTGTCTGTCTGTCAAAACACTTCATCTCGGTAACGCGTGGAGGTATCGAATTAAAACCTTTTACTAAGGTTTGCGGTCCCTTGAAGCTGTGAAAAATACAAGCTTCTAAGTTAATGGAAAAAAAAGATACGACGGTTTATATCGCAAAAAACTTATATTTCGACAATCTCAAGGAATCTCAATTCATAGGGTGCTTCCCGTTGACCTAGAATCCTGAAATTTGGCATGAAGCAAGATCACATAGCACATGTATAGGAAATAAACTGAAAAGTGTTTTGTTGTCACTTGTCACGTCATAAAAAAAATGCTGTTCGTAAAAATCTTTAAGAGTTAATTTGGGAATTGAACTGTTTTCAAAGGTAAGTTTCTACAGAACCCTCAGTGCGCGAGTCCGACTCACACTTGCGCGGTTTTTTTATATCCTGGTAGCTTACCCTTACCATAATCAATTTCCGAAAGGAATACCCGGCCCCGGCACGATAGGCAACGAAAGAACGGGGTAGGTTTTTAGTCAGTAAGAGTCTGACACTATTTCCCGCTCCGCCCAAGGGCGGGATTTGTTATTGGATGATTTTACCTACCATAATAAAAAACCATAATCAACTTTCACACGGTAGAAACCGATGCCTAACGCTAGTGTACGACATTACTTTATCAAAGTTTCATAATATAGCGCCATTACTCAAAGTTCAGCGTTTGCACCTTTGTCTGCGAAGCCCGCATTAGAAATTAGTTTCTACAACAGTTTTATAATGTTTTGTCACGGAACCACTTCAGCGGTGCCGAGTGTATTGCTTTTTGAGCCCCATAAATAAAGATTAAAGAAAATATAAGGAGATAGGACAGCCAATTTGCCTAGCCTTTTTACCCGACTGCGCCAGAAGGAGGGTTATGTTTTTCGAGAGTATGTATGTATGTATGTATGTATGTATGTATGTATATATGTATGTATGTATGTATAATTGTTTGGCACGCTCTGCAGCCTGAACGGCTCGATGGATTTTAGCTGGAGAGGTGTCGTTAGATTCGTATTTACTGTGAGAGTGACACTGGGTATATCAAAATAAAAAAAAAACAAAATGTCGGATTTTTGGCGCCAAATTCAAATACTTGGCACGCTCTGTGGCCTGAACGGCTCGATGGATTTTAGTTTGCGAGGTGTCGTTAGATTTGTAATTACTGTGAAAGTGATATCGTAAAAAAATAAAACTAAAAAAGTAAAAAATAATAAATGGTAATTTAAAAAACTAAAAAACCCGACTGCTTTTCTGAGTTTTCATGAAAAAGCCCTAAAACAAGAAAGTCGTTGTAGCAGTCGGGACCCATTCTAGAAAGTCTGCCGTCTAGTCAGTAGATTTATGATGTAATGGGTCCCGACTGCTACAACGACTTTCTTGTTTTAGGGCTTTTTCATGAAAACTCAGAAAAGCAGTCGGGTTTTTTAGTTTTTTAAATTACCATTTTTTATTACAAATATCTTTGAGTCGGCTTTTAGTCAAACAGCAGGCCTTGCTAAACTACGACCGTTTTGTTTCGATTTTCTTGCGCCTCCAATTCCTTTATTCTGACGTCATCTCATCGCTCAGTTACGTGGTCAGAACAAAGGAATCGGAGGCGTGGCCGACTTGAGGCGTTCGACGCAAGAGAATCGAAACGAAACGGTTGTAACTTGGCTAGGGGGACAGGATGCAGCGGGACATCAAGACCGCCTAGAGGACACGGTGGAGCTGTGTCCCGCTTGGGCAGAGCACCGTCGTGTTCTCTTGGATCCGGCGCGGTGGCGATCAGCGGCAACGACCTCTCGCGCCGGGCCTTCGTACAGGCACTGGTCTGGAGAGAGGAGGAATAGCAGGCGGTTACCTCCTCCGAAGCAGTAATGCTAGCGAAGGATGCTATAAAAAAGTCATGAGAAAATAAATAACGCAAATCAATAAAACGACTCAATATTTCACGTCAAATGATAAATGATATTTATTTTGTAAATAGGTTTTTTACAAACACTTTTACACGTCATTTTTTTTTTTTGTCAGTTTATGCTAGATGAGGCCGGTGTTTCCTAGCTGACTGCCCTGAGAAGAAACACCGAAACAAACTCAGGGGTCAAAGTCTCTTTTAAAAGTCCATACAGCAAACATGTAATGGTCAAATCATATGAGAACCATGCAGACTCGTGTCGTCCATTTACTATTTCATTTTCACCCTTCTAGAAAACATTTATGAGTCCCTAAAACAATGTTTCTAATTCATAACGCTTTAGCAGCACAAAAATATTCAAGCAATACCAGACTGCCAAATAACTATGATTTCTGGCCTAAACGTGATATTACTTTGTCTCTCACGTAATGAAAAAATATTCAGGGACGTTGAATATTATCCAAATGTCTATTTTATTTTGTGTTTGTGTTTGTTTTTCATTGGAATATTACGGTGAAAATTGAGCTGTGTTTTTGGTATGCGTTTGGTATGAATTTTTGTTGCTTGAAAGTAGGTAGGTATTAGCTGTTATAATGCGGATGAAAGACACACCGCGGCAGACCACGAAGGAGATGGTGAGACGAGAAAGTTATCCTTAATTGTAACGACAAAAAGAGTAACCGTGATCATTGGAAAGAATGGAGGGAGGTCTTTGCTCAGCAGTGGGACAGTACGGGCTAGAAATTTGACCTTGACTGCAATCCCACCTGATGTTAAGCAGTGATGCAGTGTGTAATTGTAACAATAGTGATAGATGAGCACAACAATAAATCGCGAATACACTGTTTCTAACCTAAACTAATCCCTGCAGCATCCCTGCGGTAGGATCACGGTCAACAATTAGTTTTTATAAATGAAACTGAAAATTTTTATGTATGTCTGTGTGTTCACACTCTAACGAATTTGTGTGTGACACTTTTTGTGTATGAGTGGACCATGTTCTGGAGTAGAAAAGATAATTTTAGTCATCATCATCATCATTAAATTTCAGCTAAAAGATGCCTACTGTTGTACATAATATCGCCACTACAAACGGTCCTGTGTATACCCGGGACTCTCACCAGGTCCACCTTAATTCAATTTAGAAAATTTACTATTTGCCGGCTGCGGTCTTCCTATCCGATTATAATTCAGGTGTCTTTAAAGCTAGAGTGAATAGGCTCTTAATAAACTAATGCGCTTCACCATCAACGATTACATCACTGTTTACCAATTTAAAAACAGAATGTGATGCGGAAAGTAAGTTTAAATTAGTCTTCAAAATCAAACGCTCACCATGGAAGTAGAACGTTCGCAAGTTTTTAACAGTATTTTCGTCTGATTTAACGTAAAGGTAAATTTTCATCTAGCAATCGGAGTAAACATCGCGTCTGCACTATTTCCAACAGTTCGAGGCATGCCGTCAGGGAGACGGCATGCCACAAACTTTATGAGCGATATCCGATTATTTTTCAACTCTGTAGCGATTCATTGGAACTTTTCGCCGAACGTTCGATGCAGTGCCTTTCTACGAACATTAAATTGCTCTATCTAGTGTTCGTGTTTTGCGAATGGGGAAAACTTTGATTACAATTTTAATTTTGCAACAGCGACCGAGCAACGAATGTTTTTGAAATTGGCCCGATGCAATTTTGTAACGTTTTCGATCGGGGTTGTGTTAATTTTATGATGTTTCTGTGAAAAATTGTGTTGTAATGAGATAGTGATAGCAGTTTCTGTTGAATTTGTGTCTACATTATTACCTACCTTTTGTTTGTGTTGAAAATACTGGCCTAAATAATGTACTTTTACCTACAATTCTACGAAAACAAATTATTTGTCTTGGTACGGCCATATATGGAGTAGGTAGGTAGTTAAAGTTATGAGCGTACACGTGGTTGCATAGAAAGTAAGGAAAGAAAAAAATTAATGGTGTGAGCATCTAAAAGAAAATGGTGATGTTTTTCTTTTAATTTATTGAAACTAGTGCAGTCGTTGTTGATGAGGCGCACTAGTTTATTAAGAGCCTATTCTCTCTAGCCTTCAAGACACCTAAATTATATTCGGACGGGAAGACCGCAGCAGGCAAACTGTTCTTGTTGTACGCGGTATAAACGACGAGGCAAAACGCTTAGTCCGGCCCGTAGAAGTTTTAACAATGTAAGTGTGGATATCCGCCGTGACATCCAAAAATGTATTGATTTATAATATTGTGTTCAGCAACAAAGATTTGACTTTGACTTTGTCGGGTTTTCCGATGGCAGAACGAAGATGGCGGAATCAAGTCATGCAATTCCCGCGCACATTCAAAAATGCATCCTGAAAAAACCGAAAGGCTGGCTACTCTGCGCCTGTGCTCAAGGCTTTGAAGATTGGACTTAACCAAATGTGGATCACCAATTAGCCTCTTCGTACGTCTTTTCACCTCAAGTAACATGACAAGAGCAGGAAGATCATGTGTTTTTGATATACCTACAGTTCTACGAAGATGGGCGGTCTCCAATTTTATTAATAGTTGACTGTCACTTGTTTTTCTACTATTTCTTATTCGCATTTTAGTTTGTTCCTACCAGACATTAAATTATATACTACCAATAGAAAGGACATAGCGAAGAAAATCGTAATCCAAGACTTGTTACCTAGGTAGTAATTCGCTCAGTCTAGCGTGGACGATTGGACCTAACTTCAGTTTATTTTCGTAAATATTTTTCGTATTTACTCTGTAATTAATTAGAATTCAATCATTTTCGCAAAAAAATCTAGAAAAAAATAGCGTAAAAACATATAAATTACAAAAATTGGCATGTTTACTATTGAAAGCTATACGACATAGGATGACAGTTTTTCTAAGATATTTCTTCTGATATCCGCTCTATAGTATCTCTTTAAATCTCTTTGGTTCCTACCTTATAGATTTTAACTGTAGGGGCCCAGCAGGGCCGAAGCTTACTGGGGCCAAAGATTATGTGAACATGAAACCCGGGGCCCTGGGACGAAGGCAATGAAAGGAGCAGGTTAGGTTAGTTCAGTAAGAGTCTGACACTATCTCCCGCCCCACCCAAGGGCGGGATTTGTCATTTGATGATTTTACTTACCATACAAAAAAACCTTATAGATTTTTAGTTCCTTCACATACATTTCACTAGTCTAACACAGAAAAGCTTTCACTACATCCAATGTGTTTTTGTTTCAGGTATGTGACTGAAAGCCAGATATCTATTGTCCTGGAGACAGAGTGAGTTTGCGCTTCATACTATTATGATTCTTATTGTTTAATTGGTAAGGTTCGTATTTGTGTACTCACGGAGTGGGTGCAATTGTTGTTTTTTTTGTACATATCTCAATTGACAAGATTTTTTATTGAGTCTCGAAATACCTTCAGATTCTCCATAGATAATGGGAATAATGGTAGAAAATTTTGTTTTTCTAATTGTTCAAACAAATCATTAAGAAAAATGTACAGTTAATTAACTTCAACACTTTATTAGAAATCCGCTGAATAAATCAGAAAAGGGTTTTATTATAAATTAAAAAATAAACAGTTGTCGTCGAAATCACATTCGATTTCTGATTCCTCATATAAAAATTGTATGGGTAATCTTTTGCTGATGGTGAGCAATGAAAAGCTCACCATCCGATATGGAACAGAGTCAGCTTGAGGTTGCGTTATATATTCCACGTGCGCCTCACATATATGTCAGCATGACTGACGGGACTTGCTAGGGTTGTAGGATTCTTTAAAAGAGTTACCGTGACCCTGGAACACTAAGGGCAACTGAAGGAACACAGGTGGGTTTCAGTCAAACCTGAAGGACCCAGTAGGGACGGAGCCTACTGGGGCTAAGGGGCAGATACTGAAAGGAAGATTCGACTTTGGTATGAAAGGCAACGAAGGAACAGGAGTGGGTTTTTGGTCAGTCCAATAAAAGTGAAGCTAAATTGCACGTTCCAAAACGTAGATCTCTATGGAAAAGAACGTGCAAGAATCACTTTGTATACTTTTTTTAAACCATTCTGTAAAATTTAATGATGTGGCCAGAACATAAAATACTAATTAAATAATCTATGTTGGTACGATTGGAAATGGCAACCGAGTGTACCTAAAGTAAGCAAGCTATTCACTACCCTCAGCGATAGCATCAGGGAAAACCATAACCTTGTGGCTACGGTACGCGTCACAGGGTACGGAATCTTTGGTAGTGACTGGAAACACCATCTATAGTGTGTGGGATATCGATTATTATTCCCACCTTAAGTGTGCTGGATTGGAGAGGGATCACTACCGGGATCGGAATAAAACTCAGTAAATCAAAACAAAATCACTTTTAATTGTTATTAAAATGTTCGATCAACTTTCAGTAGTTTTACACAAGTTTTACACATAAAATACACAGTTTTGGAACAAGTTTAGGAACACCAGAAAAGTGCTATGCACTAATTACACAGTTTAGGAACACTAGAAAAGTGCTATGCACTAATTACACAGGTTATGAACATAATAACACAGTTTATGAACGCTAGAAAAGTACTACGCACTAATTACACAGTTTATGAACATAATTACACAGTTTATGAACACTAGAAAAGTACTACGCACTAATTAAACTAGAAAAGTACTGAACAACTGAATACTGCAGGAACTGGAACTGAACTGGTCAAATCTATGAAATTCCCTAGGACTATACTTTGCCAGCTAGGTGCAAGTAGTGGTCTTGGTGATCTTTTTAATGAAATAACGTCTAATCAAAAAATACTCGGATTAGGTCCGGTTTTGACTAGCCAATCAGAGTCGTCTATTTTGCGACCTAACTCCGACAGGTTTCGACAGGTTAGGACTTGTCGAAAACGGTTTGGCTCAAGACAATTTAACATGAATACAAAGGCCCACATAACCACGGTCCACGCATACACATCCATGCTTTGGTCGTTAAAAGTGTATGTATTATGTAAGGTGTTGTTCATGTGTGTTCTCTATGCTACTTATATGAGTGTCCTGCACAGTCCTCCCGCCGTGCGTTGTCTGTCGTTGACGACGCAGTAATGCTTGGTGCAGGATCGCTGTTCTCGATTGGCAGTACGACAATCTTTTTCACGGGTCGTCTCAGAATTCCACCTTTGGTGGTCACATCTACTGTGCGTACGATTCCATCCGGTCCGGGAAACGTGTTGCTGATTCGCCCCCTTATCCAGACATTCCTTGGAAGATTGCCATCCACTATCAACACCAAGTCACCAATCTTGGGAATCGTTCCTTTGTTGTGCGGTTCCCTTCGGTTCTGTAGCTCTGGTAAATATTCTTTGAGCCATCTTGCCCAAAATATATCAGCAAGCCTTTGGGCCGCACGCCAACTGGCGCGAAGACGTAGGTCGCTGTCGTCGAAATCCCCTGGCGAAGTTATTCGGCTTGATCCGCCTAAAATGAAGTGATTAGGTGTCAAAGCTTCGGGATCTTCGGCGTTGACTGACACGTGAGTGAGTGGACGGCTGTTCACCGTATGTTCAGCTTCAATCAGCAGGGTGTGGAGGACTTCTTCCGTCGGGAAACGCTCGTTTAAAGTGGCGTCGAGTGCGTTCTTCACGGACCTGACCATCCTTTCCCAAGAACCTCCCATGAAAGGCGCCCCAGGTGGTATAAATCGCCAGTCGATCATTTTCTTTGAGGCTTCCTCTGCTGTTGCTGTGAAGATGGCGGCACGAAGTTCCTTTTCCGCTCCGTGAAAATTCGTCCCGTTATCCGACCATAATTGTGTGGGACATCCTCGGCGTGCTATCATACGTCGCAATGCCATGATTGCTGAATCCGTGTTGAGCGATGCCACAAGCTCTAAATGTATGGCCCGCGTCGTGAGGCACGTGAATAGAGCGACGTATCTTTTTTGGTGACTTCGTCCCACAGTTATGGTCAATGGCCCGAAATAATCCAAGCCAGTGAAGGTGAATGGCCTTTGATGGTGTGCCAATCGACAAGACGGTAAGTTTCCTGTCATTGGCTGGGGTGGAGAGGCTGCCTTGATGCGACACCGCAAACACTTGTTAATTATATGCTTAACGGTTGGTCGCAATCGGAGTATCCAGTGTTGTTGGCGACATTCGTTCACAGTGGTTTCGACGCCAGCATGATGTAGATGACGATGGATATGTTCGATCCATAGACGGGTCGTAGGGTGATCTCCGTCTAGTACCATCGGTCTCTTTAAGTTATCTGTAATGTCTGCCATGTCGGTGATCCTACTTTTGATTCGGATTTCTCCTTCTGTGAGTTCGATGCAGAGCGAGTGTAAACGACTCGTTCGCGAAACAGTTTTTCCATTCGTCAAATCTTTCATCTCATCTGGGAAAGATTGCTCTTGAGAAGCTCGTAGAATCAGGCTTTCGGCTCTTCTTAGCATCTCCGCAGTGAGAGGAATATGGCGGATAATGATTGAATTCTCTCGCTTCTCTATTGTTTTGGTCGACGATATCTGTTTGTTTTTCTTCCAGTCAGGATCGTTACTACTATTCTTTTTGGTTCTCTTATAGTTGATATCTTGTTTCGCTTGTCGACATAGATGAAGGAATTGTATAACTCGTGCTGCCGCTCGTAAGTACCTCTCCCAGCGTGAAAATCGGTTAACGTTAGGTATGACTTCTTTGATTTGAGTGCTTCTATCTTGATCTATAACACTACAAGATCTCTCTTCCCCGGTGATTATGACGGAGTTTCTCTCATCGACTGGCCATGTTTCTGGTGGTCCTAGGAGGAATGCGGGACCATTGAACCAACGATGCTCTTGATTGTAATTCTCTGGAACATCTCTCGTGGCGTCGTCAGCTGGGTTCAGTTTAGTTGGAAGCCAGCGCCATTCGTTGGTGGAGCTGTGCTCTTCAATCGCAGCTATTCGATGAGCGACATAAGGCTTGTAGGATCTGGCTCCAGTTCTGATCCATGACAGTGTGGTTCTGCTGTCAGTCCAGAAAGTGGTCGATTCTGGTGTTCGTTCGTGTTCCGCCTTGACTGCTGACGCCATACGTGCCCCTAGCACTGCTGCTTGCAGTTCCAGTCGTGGGATTGATATGAGCTTTAATGGTGCCACCTTGGCTTTGGCTGCGACTAGGCAGACACGGACTTTTCCGTTCCTGGTCATCGTTCGCCAGTAAACAGCTGCTGCGTACGCTGATTCACTCGCGTCTGTGAAAACATGCAGCTGTAGTGATTCTCCAGCACTGAATCCTGGGTATGTTCGTGGGATAAAGATATGTTCCAACATCTTAAGGTGAGTTAACCACTTCCTCCAACTCACTGCTAGGTCGCTGTCTAAAGCTTCGTCCCATTCAGTTCCACGGCGCCAAACTTCTTGTAGAATCTGTTTAGCTCTGACGGTCACTGGCGATACAAGTCCCAAAGGGTCAAACAGTGACATCACTATTCTCAGGGCTTCTCTCTTGGTAGGTGTTTCATTTTGAATAATATTTGGAGGTATGCGCGCCAAATTCAAATTGAAAGTGAGTGAGTCTTTACTTGGTTGCCATATTAAACCGAGAACTCGTTCACTCTCGATATTATCTTCGAGTTTGATTATCTCTTCGTTCGTTTTGGTGGTTTCACCTAGTGCTTCGAGAAGGGCGGTTGAGTTAGATGACCATTTTTTGAGTTCAAAGTGCGCTTCTTTATGGATATCGCGTACGGCTTGCGAGACTTCCACAGCTTCTTCAATAGTGTCAAAACTGTTCAGATAATCGTCCATGTAGTGCTTTCTCTTGATGGCCTTCACCGCTTTCGGATATTTGTCCTGAAATCTCTCAGCATTTGTATTTTTGACATATATTGCTGTTGTGGGTGAGCAGGAAGCTCCGAAGATCAATGATTTCATGCGATATTGTTCAGGTGGCTGATTGTCTCTTCGGTCTCCCCTCCAAAGGTAGCGGAGAGCGTCTCTGTCTTCAGGTCGTAATTCGACTTGTAAAAACATCTCGGTGATGTCAGCTGTGACGGCAATTGAATGTTGCCTGAAGCGCATGATTACTCCTGGTAGTGATTGGAGCAGATCAGGACCGGTGAGAAGTTGGTCGTTAAGCGAGACTCCTCTGGTTTTGGCTGCAGCGTCACACACAATTCTGAGCTTATCTGGTTTCATCGGGTTGAAAACCGCAAAGTGAGGTAGGTACCAAGTTCGATTCTTAGTTGTTGTGGATGGAGCTGGTTCGGCGTATCCTTTTGATACAAGTGCTTCCATTTGTTCGGAGTACCTTTTCTTTAGCTCAGGATCCCGGTCTATCTTCTTTTCTACGCTGATTAATCTATTCATTGCGCTATCATAGTTGTCTGGCATCATGATGTTTTCATCCCGCCATAATAAAGCGGTTTGGTATTTCCCTTCCGGAGTTCTTTTCGTGTATTTTTGAAGGATCCGGAGAGCTTTCTCCTCAGGATCATTGAAGGGCTTGTTGGGAACTACTTGCAGATTATCCATTGTGATGTGTTCTTTCACCAATTCATGTAGATCATCATCTGTGGTGGCGTGTCTAATGAAATTAACCCGATGACCAAGTGCTCGAGTATGGCTGCCGTGTAGGACCCAGCCCAGTGGCGTAAGTGATGCTACGGGCTGGCTCTTCTTCCCGGTTCTAAGATCGGTGGTGATTAGGAGATCCCAATTGTCCTGGCCGATGAGTAATCTGGGTCTCGCATCTTCGTTTATAATCTCTTTGAATATATCTCGGAGATGTTCACAGTCTCTGACTGCCTCCGCTGGTATTCTCTGGGCAGCCAACTCCAGGTGCTTGACTGTTCTAGCTCGCAACTTGCGTTCGGGGGAGTGAAGACCTTTTATGAAAAAGTTCACTCGACGAGATGTCACGTCGACTGTGGACTCGCCATCGAAAGAGGTTATTCGAAGTGGTTCGCTTGATCCCTCTGCCCCGATTTGATCGGCTAGGCTCTCATCGATAAGCGTCACTGTAGAGCCATCATCTAGGAGAGCATAAGTGTTTACAACTCCCGCCGGTCCTGAAAGTTGTACTGGTATGATCTTGAGGAACGATACCTTTGGTGTCCATGCTGAATGCACCTTTTCTTGTTCTTCCTTGGGACAGCTTGCTTCTTCTTTTTTATTGTTCGTAGCTTTCGTGGCGTGCAACATTTTGTGGTGAAAATGTACACAGTCGTTTAATTCACATTTCTTCGGCTTACAATTATGCTGCTTGGTTCTAAGTCTGAGGCAACGGAAACATAAGCGGTGTTTCTTTGCAATATCCCATCTCGCATCAATAGTTGCTTTCTTGAATTGATTACATTCTATGATGTTGTGCCCTTGTTGTTCACATAGGTTGCACTTCGGTTTGTTCGTTTCTTGAGTGGTGTGTACCCGTTGTTGTCGTCGCTGCGTGTTCTGAGTGTTCAGTGTTGTCGCAGCGACGTTCTCAGGTAGAGCATAAGGACTACAGATTTCAGCTTCAATCTTGATGAATCTGGTGAATTTCAAGAGATCGGGTTCTGTTCTAGGTTGCGCAGCTGAGAACTGGTACCATTGTCTCTTCAAGGTCGGCGTAAGTTTTTCAACAATAGCTTTGGTTACCTCTGGGTTGAAAAGGTATTGTCCACAGTTGAGGGCTCGCAGTGTACCAACAATGTTTTCAACTTTGGTGGCAAAGGTGCAAAGTTCACGCGGAGATTCAGTGAGACGCGGTAGTGTTCGTAGGTGCTCCATCTCCGCCATTGCTATCGAGTCTGGGCGTCCGAAGCGTAATTCGAGTGTTGTCATAACTTCGTTCGGATCAGCGTTTGCTATTAATAAGCCTTGGACAGCTTCTTTTGCCGTTCCTCGTAGACTCCTTCTAAGCCTTGACATGTTCTCGACTGGTGACAATCGATGTCCTGTCTCACAGTAGGCGGCACGGAAGGTGAGCCAGTCTTGATGGGCTCCATTAAAACATGGCAGTTCGGAATGTCTCATCGGCTGCTGGTACTGTGCAGTTTGCACAGCGTGTGTGATCGCGGCAGCAAGTTCTCTCATGTCCGTTCTTGGTTCATGAACGGCTAACGACGTTGACTGTTGCACATTGGCTGATGGCACGGACGGCGGCACCCAGGTCGTAGTAGATGGTTCGTTTTGACGAGTGTAGTGTGGTGCCGTAGTGTATATCGGTTGCCATTGGTTCGTTGTTGTGTGTGTGAGATTATGAGACCAAAGTGTAGTGGGATTTACCTGAATTGGTATTGGATGTGTTTGCGCAGACACGTGGTTCTGTTGCCAGGATGCGGCGGTGATCTCTGGCGGCTGGTTCGGTTGTGGCTGCGCGTGCACGGTGCTCTGCTCCCACGATGCGGTGGTGATCACTGGCGGCGGGTTCAGGTGCGACTGCTCAGCCACCAGGTTCGGCTGCCAGGATGCGGTAGCGCTCACTGGCAGCATAATGTTCGGTTGCGGCTGCTCAGCCACCAGGTTCGGCTGCCAGGATGCGGTAGCGCTCACTGGCAGCATAATGTTCGGTTGCGGCTGCTCAGCCACCAGGTTCGGCTGCCAGGATGCGGTAGCGCTCACTGGCAGCATAATGTTCGGTTGCGGCTGCTCAGCCACCGGGTTCGGCTGCCAGGATGCGGTAGCGCTCACTGGCAGCATAATGTTCGGTTGCGGCTGCTCAGCCACCAGGTTCGGCTGCCAGGATGCGGTAGCGCTCACTGGCAGCATAATGTTCGGTTGCGGCTGCTCAGCCACCAGGTTCGGCTGCCAGGATGCGGTAGCGCTCACTGGCAGCATAATGTTCGGTTGCGGCTGCTCAGCCACCGGGTTCCGTCGCCAGGATGCGGCGGCGATCACTGGCGGCGGGTTCAGGTGCGACTGCTCAGTCGCCAGGTTCGGCTGCCAGGATGCGGTAGCGCTAACTGGCAGCATAATGTTCGAAGGCGCCCCTTTTTGTATAGGCGCCGTATTCCTTCTTGCAGACTCAGTGTTCAGTTCTGTCAGTGGGTGTGATGAGCTTGCTCCCGCCGGTAAAATCGCTGGGGTGGTCCATGACACAGCAGTGGTCACTGGAGCTGTGTGTTCGTTCGGCGATTTCACTTCGGCTTGATAAGGTCTGTGTGATATGGCTAGCAATTGATTTGAATGTAGCCACGTAGTTACTCGTTGATTGTTTCCAGCTTCGGAGGCTATGGCGGATAGCTCATCATCAGATGTTTCAGCTTCAATTTCAGCGAGGCGAGCGGCTGCTAATTCCATTTGTCGTTGTGCTAGTTCAGCCTTGGCCTTGGCTACGCGGCGCGCTTTCGATTCTCTATGGCTTTTTAGTGATGCAGGTTTGTTGGGGCGACTACTTTCTATATTTTCAGTAACAGGTTCTTGCTGTGGTGTGACATGTTTGACTGTAGATGCAGTCACTGCAGGCGCTTCTGAGGTTTCAGTGGTCGTTTTGGTAGCCTCAGTTTCAGTCGTACCTGATTCAGTTGTAGCCTCTGTAGTGGTGGTGGTGGTAGTCTCCGTGGTCGTCTCAGTCTGTTCTGTGACTGTGGTTGACGCCTGGCCGCCCCTTTTGCCAGTAGATCTTGTGACCGGCATTGTTACACTTATTGTTCGCACTTAATAATTCACTGAGTTTCTCCAGTAGTGACCCTCTCAATATCCGGCTCTCGAAGGACCAATGTGTGGGATATCGATTATTATTCCCACCTTAAGTGTGCTGGATTGGAGAGGGATCACTACCGGGATCGGAATAAAACTCAGTAAATCAAAACAAAATCACTTTTAATTGTTATTAAAATGTTCGATCAACTTTCAGTAGTTTTACACAAGTTTTACACATAAAATACACAGTTTTGGAACAAGTTTAGGAACACCAGAAAAGTGCTATGCACTAATTACACAGTTTAGGAACACTAGAAAAGTGCTATGCACTAATTACACAGGTTATGAACATAATAACACAGTTTATGAACGCTAGAAAAGTACTACGCACTAATTACACAGTTTATGAACATAATTACACAGTTTATGAACACTAGAAAAGTACTACGCACTAATTAAACTAGAAAAGTACTGAACAACTGAATACTGCAGGAACTGGAACTGAACTGGTCAAATCTATGAAATTCCCTAGGACTATACTTTGCCAGCTAGGTGCAAGTAGTGGTCTTGGTGATCTTTTTAATGAAATAACGTCTAATCAAAAAATACTCGGATTAGGTCCGGTTTTGACTAGCCAATCAGAGTCGTCTATTTTGCGACCTAACTCCGACAGGTTTCGACAGGTTAGGACTTGTCGAAAACGGTTTGGCTCAAGACAATTTAACATGAATACAAAGGCCCACATAACCACGGTCCACGCATACACATCCATGCTTTGGTCGTTAAAAGTGTATGTATTATGTAAGGTGTTGTTCATGTGTGTTCTCTATGCTACTTATATGAGTGTCCTGCACATATAGCTAAACATACTCTATATCTATACCTACACACAAATAAAACTGAAGAGTCCATTTGTTATACCCCGTTAAATTTTGGTTGTTTTAATCCCGTGGAGGGTCGATTCGGTACATGAAACACTATTGATATGTAAAGAGAAAATAAAAAAAATAAAGTATTTTTTTTTAAACTCGCATTAATTTACGCATGTACGAAATTAATGTCTTTGAGTAAATGTCAGCTGAGTGAGGCCAATGAACTGTAGGTAGTACGTAACGATCAACAAATACCTACAAAGTCATTGACCCGTTTTCTTAAAGAAATGAATTTCGTACATGCGTATTTAATTCGACTTTTAGATAAAAAGTACTTTATTTTTTAATTTTATCTTTACAAATCGATAGTGTTTCATGTATCAGATCGACCCTCCACGGGATTAAAACGACCAAAATTTAACGGTGTATATTTAGTTGACCATTACATTTTACTGTGTGGACTTTAAAAGAGACTTAGACCCCTGAGTTGGTTTCGGTGTTTCTTCTCAGCGTAGTCAGCGAGGAAACACCGGCCTCATCTAGTTTAATCTGACGGAAAAAACATTGATGTTTAAAATTGTTTTTTTCGAAACCTATTTGCAAAATAAATATCATTTAGGTAAAACTAACAGCGCCTAACTAAAAGCTTATGAATCTTTACGCAGTACATACTTTAAGTGTCTGTAAACCAAAAAAATAAAACTGTCTGTCCATCCGTTTGTTTCAGTAAATGTCCAAAATGGCTAGACTAATTTTAACAGGACTTTGACATTTGTGCTGTGGTTACGAGATTGACACGGACGAAGTTGAAGGCATTAAAAAAACATTAGTTCGCGCTGAGCTAGAATATCGGCTGACTATGCCATATTTAGTTAAAATTATCACGAGCCGCAAATCCAGTAATTGATGACAGTCACTGACACGCTAAGTTTGTTTAGAATGTTTCGACTATACCGCTTTTAGCAGAGGCCGCCGAGGTGCTGTGTGTGCTCTGTGGTAAGCGCGCATGAACTGTGGCGGTATGGCGTGACTCAGGCGCCAGACTTTGTGCTTGCCATAGCTTTTACTGCTTGGATTTATACTTTGCTAAGAAGGTATAAATCAGAGTGAGTGAGACATTGATAACTGAGGGGAAGCGTAGGTCAGGTTTGGTGTTTTAACACGATTGTGTTGCGTTAATAGATTTGATCAAATATTCTATTTTCATATTTCCATAACTTTACAAGTCTTACTAGCCAATCTTGTTGTCGGATTAAAGTCGTTTATAATAATAATAATATTCAACAAATATCACACAACGTCGTCTAGTCCCAAGCTAAGCAGAGCTTGTGTTATGGGTACTTGATAAACATACTTATCTATTTCTAAATAGATAAATTACACCCAAACATAGAACAAATGATCGTGCTCATCACACAATCATTTGTCCTGGATCGAACCCAAGAACTCCGGCCACTAGAGCAACAGGCCGTTTGAAAACTATACCACAATAAAAGTTTTATTTATGTCTAAATACGTTGATGGGCGATCTGAAGCAGCCTTACAAACATTGTCTCTATCTAGTTCTATAAGTATCTGGTGTTGTTATCGATTACGATACTTTTAGTATTCTATAAAACAGCGTTTCTTTTAGTTGGTATAAAAGGGAAATCTTATAGGATCAATTTATTGTCCGTGTGTTTAGTCTGTTCAGAAACTTTTTATCACGGACGTGTTGAGATATCAAGCTCATAATAATTAATAATAATAAATATATTTAATTTCGATCGTATAAGGTTCAAAGATTTCAAAACATAAGAAAATAAAAAATCTATGCCAAACATTTAAGTCAATAGAAGGCCGTTTATGCTCTGTTTATTGAACATATTTTGATACTCGCAAAGGGATCTAAACCTATACTAAATACCTGGACTTTCTGTTCCCAATTTGGAAAGAAGCAATGCAATTGCAATAATACAAGTTAAGAATGTTTTGCTTTACTTGTTTTACTGAAATTGCAATATCCGAAAACCCGTTCTGTAATTACGTAAAGAATATTATGTATAAAGTTGTTATATTTTTTTTTTTTTAAGCGTAGGTTTGTACGAAACCATCGGAGCATAAGTCCGACTCGCACTTGCCGGTTTTTTTTTTTAAATCCATCTCTACCTTACCCAATTTCACTTACCTATCAAAGTCCAACACTAATTCGGTTCACTCAAACGAAACTCTTTCGGCCGTAAACTCTAAAGAAAGATGTCTGCCAGACGCCATTTAATTACCATGAAAACGGCTGAAATGGCTGAAAACGAGTGAAACGTTGGCTGTACGCGGACGTCATTATGGACGCACTTTATTTGAGTTTGTGAGGCCGGTTATTACTGAAACTCTGTATTTCAGCGTAGTTCATTTTGGTGTGTGGTACAAGTGTGAGAGCAAGCGTATCTGTGATGATTGTTTTGCTGTTTACTTATTGCCTTGTGGATTTGAAGTAGCGTTAGGTCGAGTCGCGGGGCGATTTTCGGTCGCCGTAAGTGCAGGCTTGTGGACGACGAGCAATCGGTAGCTCGCCGTCTTGCCAGGTAAAGACCAAGTCTGAATTGACGGCGCATCGATGTCAGAAAAACTGAGACCGATGCCTGCTAGAGCTGCATGAACGTTTTTAGAGTTAATGTGGCCCTAAGATGCAAAGGGCAAATGCCGAATCATCTATTAGGCCTACCTATTTGTTATTTTAAAAGTCGGACACATCCTCTCGCGCTACCTTAGAGTTTCATACTTAATTATTCTAATCATTGGTTTCTAAAAATACAATATTAACTCATTACTAATTTACACAACGAATGACAGGGTTGGCTCTCGAATGTTAGTTCAACCGATCCCGGCAGCCATCTTGCATTTCTTTTTTGTTTTTATTTATTTATTCACTAGCGATCCGCCCCAGCTTCGCACGGGTGCCATAGTGATATTAAATATATTATGAATGTATTATACATATAAACGTTCCTATTGAATCACTCTATCTATTAAAATCCGTTGCGTAGTTTTAAAAATCTAAGCATACATAGAGACAGACAGCGGGAAGCGACTATATTTTATACTATGTAGTGAAAAGTCATATTAGTCTATTAATTGTAAGCTAGTACCAGTTATGAGCTTCAAAAGTGTTTTAATTGCAGAAAAAACCCAAAATAATATCTCTTTATTTTTCAAAAGTCTTAAATATATAATTTCTGTACTCGCTATCAGTTTATACCTTACACGAAATAATTACGGAGTGTAATGTTACAAATGAAATAAATGCACTGCCTACGAGTTACGTATGTACGTTTAACATAATGAAGTTATATGATACCGACATGAATATTATAAACACACACGGCTGTGTTTGTTACGGTGTCGGCAATTCTCACTGGAGTAGAAAAATGGCGTTAATGAGATCTGTTTTTGTTTTTAATTTCCTTTTTTGTTCGTTTCTCTCTTTTGCAGCATAACATGCAGAAGGAACATACAAGTAAAAAAATCTCTTAAAACACAAGTATAGAAAAACATCTGCAAACTGTTTGATAGTTACGTCACAAAAAAAATAAAGATTCGGAAAAATCTTTGAAACCCATTTTGGAAATTGAACTATTTACATAAGTAAGTTTGTATGGAACCAGTGCATGAGTCCGATTCGATATTGCCTGGTTTTAATTTTAATTTTTACCAAATACGGAATACGAGGCTTTAAGTGAGAAACAAAAAAAAAAATAATCCAAAATTAATTTTCTTCAACACTATGTCTCTCTCTAAGGGAAACTAATCCAGAATAATTAAATCAAAATAATACAAAATTTTCATACCTGAAATCTTACAACACTTACCTCAAAATATATTTTACGAGCTCGGGTCGACAAGAGCGTCAAATAGTGTCAACGATGTCAAAGTTAACAGTGCGTGGGATGTCAAAGCCTCATCCAAGAAGGGCGCTTTTAAGATCATAAAACTAACATCATTCGGAAGGCTGAGCATGAAATTATGCCATAATATTAGATGGTTTTTCAGTTTGACCTGACTGTCTGTCTGTCTCTCCGTGGCATCGTAGCGCCCAAACGAATGGACCGATTTTGATGCGGTTTTTTTAGTTTGAAAGCTGACTTAATCGAGATGGTTCTTTAACCATTTAAGAAGATCTGTCCAGGCGTTTAAGGTCACCAGCTCGTTTGTTAGCTGCAGTAGATATATTAAACACTTATAATAAGTATTTACTTTACTCTCAAACATTTATATGTCCAAATATTTGAAATACTCATGTACAAGCTGGTGCCATTGAGCTGGTATGATGATGGAGCTCGAAGGTAAGAACCCTGGATTGCCTATTAGCAAACCTTTCGATGTTGGGCCCATTAGATTCGCCTTCATCAGTGTTATACATTTGTCGTGTTGACGAGGACCTGATGCTAGCAGTGGGAGGTGGCTGGTGGAACCCTGGAATGCCTACTAGTAAATACATCGGGTTTGGGTTCATTAGATTCGTCTTGACCAGTCCTATATATTTTTCATGATGACCCTTGTACTTTGCTAGAACTGGGAGGTGGCTGATGGAACTTTGGAATGCCTACTAGTAAACCCATCGAGTTTGAGCTCAGATTAATTTTGATCAGTTCTATACATTTCAAATTAATGAAAAGGACTGTCGGGGGTTTTTTAATTTTATACTTATAATCTGTCTGGAAGGCCTTTTTTGAGGAATGAAGTCTTCTAATGACTTGTCCTGCTCTGGGTGGAGAGAGACGGCGTCTCAGGCTCTTACTAAGGATTTGGTCCGTATGTATCGCACTGTAATGTTATCGCACGGTCGGATGGTAGAGACGTCCCTCCGTTTATTCCATCTATCGTTGACCCGCACTTCCACTTCGAGCAAAATCTATCTAGTTTGTCCCGCCATCTCTTTCGTGGTTTACCGCGACCCCGTCGCACTGTTTCATGGTACCAATTTTGTGCTACTTTGGCCCACAGTTTGTCGGGTATACGGCAGCCATGTCTTACTTAGTGGACCATTTCAGTTGGGCAGTCTTTTGGAGCACATCATCTATCCCTGTTTTGGAACGCAGTGTCGTTAATTTTTTTAATTGTTGATAGGTTTGCGCTTGACCACATTCTCACCGAATAGAAAGCGACGATGCGGTCGACGATGGAGCGCGCTTACCTAGAAGTAACCTATTCACTATAGACTTAAAGATTCCTGGAAACAGACTGAAAAATAATAAATTATTAGCAAAATATTAAAAATAAAATTAAAAGCTCTACGATCCTCTTTCATGTTAGCAAAACGACCGAGAAAATGAAACAGGGTGGATGATATGCGCGATCTTTTCCCCCGACGAAGCTCATCGACTTAACGTCAAATAAAACAAACTACCCTCCAGCTTAGACCGCGGCTCACATGAAAAATGGCAAGCTCTAAAACTTTCAGCTGAAAAATTTCCATTTTTTATGAAAATTCCTCCGGCCAAGAAAACATACTACCCTCCATCCGCTCCCGGGAGAATTTTAATTATGTTTACATTCCTTTGGTGTAAAAACAACGCACTTGGCTATTTTTCACGGCGGTCGACGGGTTGCAACTTGGCTGTGTTTAATTTAATGGAGTTGGTACCTACATTTTTCAAGTGCAGTAGGTTTATGTTTTTTTTTTTAGCTCTTTTATGGAGCCCGTAATAGGGTTAGCCTTTTTATTTTAATTGCTTTCCGTAATATAACTCAGTTAGTTTTCTTCCTGGCCTACTTGCAAATTCAGGTCGGTTTCGAATGAAATAGAGTACATAGTTAACATGAATGTGCGGATATTGATATTATTTAATTGGTTAACTGTAACCACATTGTAACACTGTTCGTTCGGGATCTGGTTAAATAATTAAGTTTCTACAATCAATCGAACTTTCGTGATAGAATCGCACTTTCCTAAGAGTGATTTTAATATCGTGCGGATTTCATCACGCATGCCGAATCACTCCGCATGCGGGGCAGCTGCCCAATATCACCCGCATCCCGCGTGCGTATTCCACGCATTAAAATAAATACTTGTATGAAAAAGACATTTGCGGGAGCTACGCGTGTGCAGCAATCCCGCATGAATGATGAAATCCGCACGATATTAAAACACACTGAGTGGTAGCGGGAGTGTGAACGCACGTAGCTGAATCGATGGGGCGATTGGCAACACGCTTTTTTTCTCACTCTAATAAATAACAGTACTAAATGATAGAAAAGGATGAAAGTATAGTAAAGTATGATGTGGACAACTAGAGCTCAACTCTTCCCCAGTTTAGCTCATCCTAAATTCTCATATTTATAAGGAACGTTAGCATGTAATTTCGCTACATTTAAACATGTTGACATTGATTTAGCCTGAGCTGATATTGAGACTCGAATTTCAATATTTATAAGCAGGCACGAAAATACTAGCCTTCGAGAATATAACTTATAGTTTTTTTTATTATGGATAAGCACGCGTTGGAGCACTATCTCACCTGATGGTAAGCGATGATGTGGCCGACGATGGAGCACGCTTGCCTAAACGTAACTTATTCACTCTTGACTTAGAAAGTTATGGCTATGTGGCCATTCAAGTATTACGTACGCACTATAGGGGGTGGTCTTTGCTTTGCTTATTTTTGATGACATGGGGGATGGGGGGTCTGGACGGTGATTACGTCAGCTGTTTTTTTTTTTTTAAGAGAACAGTCTCGATGTTCCACAATCACATGAAAATTAGTAGACAGACATATATGACTGAGCAATGTTTACGTAAGCATGTGTGGGGAGAGTTAGATCTTTGCTTACTTTTGCTGACGAAGGGGCGGGGGGTATTAATATTAGCGAAAAATCTGCTTACGTAATACTTGAACGGCCCCGGTATCAGGAAACACAGACTCCGGCAAGAAATTCCACTCTTTAGCTGTACGCATAATGAATGTGTTCCCAAAATGTTTTTTTTTTAGTTATGTAATTGGCCTTCTGAACTTAATAAAACAGAAATGAACTAAAGTCGTATGAAGGCACACACCTCTGTAATCCCATTGCTTATCTTTAAGTGGCTCTCCGCCAAGTTTGAGAGATAAAAGTGGGGAAGGCAGCGTTAACTTACTTCACACTTTATTACTACAAGTTTAGTGGTTTAATAATGTTAAATAAAATACATAAGCACATGTTATATACATAGACTAACTTCTTCCGGCGGCTTATTCCGCGTGCATGTAGGCGAGCGTTGATTCGAGAAATTTCGAGCGATGAAAAGACGCCACCCCCGGAGTAGTTAAAGCTAATTGGTTTAGACTAAGACATAAGATGAAACATTGGCAGAGGTAATATTTATAGTGTTGAATATGTATTTATATGAATAAACTATTTTTCATTTTTTTTTTTTGTCAATGAAAGTCATACCTCCCTCCCGCTCGATTTCCCAATTCAAAAAAGTTAACGGTCCACCCCCTACAAAGAAAGAACCAGCGTTATGCACCACGCTTGCTCTGCGCTTAGCTATTACAGACCAATATAAAATGAAATATGTTTATAGGTTAGTAAAAGAGTTCCCCTACTGTTTTAATGTCTTACATAGTTGTAACTAAGTCTATAAAGTCGTAAACCGATGAACTATATTGCACTAATGCGTCATACTTTGCAGTGTATAAAACCACAGAATATGTTGGTAAGTATAGAAGGTCAACTCCATGCAATGAGTGAAAATTCACACATACATAGATACGCTTCACGTGCAGTGAGTTCATGCTCACTTTCTATCGGCATTTGGTTGTAAATAACCGTACGTATGCGTCTGTGTGCGTGTGTCTTTTTTGTTGGTGAGATATCATCGAATCTCCCGCTGCAGCCCGCTCTAGGGTGAAACAAAGGGCGTGTCAGATCTTTACCCACCTGTGATTCTGAAGTAACCCTTTGTGTTCCTGGGGCACGGTAACTTTTTCAAATACTCCCGCGGTCTAGCTCTTTGGTGTTTGCTGATACTGCTGATACATCGGATGGTCAGACGGCGAGCTGTACATTTGTCTACGGTCTACTACGACGGTAGCGGTTGGCTGAGACGTGAGAGAATCCGTTCCCTACCGGTTGCCAACTTACACCTGAGCCGGCCTTTTTCACCATCTCTAACTGCCTAATTTTTTTCTAATCTGGGGTAGACTAGTCAAATGCAGCAAAGTACCAGTATTTTAGATGGAGAGACGGCCTATCTGACTTCGACAACCGAAGCAACTGGGTAACGCTATGGCAAAACCTTCATTCCCACTTCGGCTCTGTGGCTTTCACTGTGTGTGTCTGTGTGCTAAATAAATGTATTCTTTTTTCTTTAAGATTAGTCATCAGAGTTCCTGGAATTCGTACTTATTGTCGGCCAAAGATTTCTAAGTGTCAAGTGGGACTAAATATTTGACATGCTAGGTACGGAGAGGTCTCGGTACGTGTTGTCGATGGCCATTTACGTACAGGCTTCGGGCTAGCATCAACAGTTCTTCTGTAGGGACTGTTCTGTGGTAAAACCATAGTAAACTATATTAAAACATAATTCCGTTGCTTTGTTGCAGCGCCCAGCTTATGCTGGCGGCTTAGGATTATGTAATTTTACTTAACTACTTATCTCTAGAGGGCTTTCACTTGCAAACTGTTAGGTGTTGATCTAAGCAAGATTGGGTGAGTTGTTGGGTGCAATTATTTCAAAAGCGCTTTAAGAGATTTCAAGATACCTCTTATAATAGCTGAATGCTGACTATTTTTAAAGTGCATAATGCTAGTTGTAATTGTTGTTGTTGTTGTATTGTTGTTGTTGTTGTATTGTTGTTGTTGTTGTGTTGTTGTTGTATTGTTTGTTGTTGTTGTTTGTTATTGTTGTTACTTGTATTGTGCTTCATTGCAGGCCAAATAAACGTGTTTTCTTTCTTTCGTGTTTTCTTTTCTTTCTTCTATTTCCCCACTCTACCATCGTCAACGTCAAGCATGGTTTAAAAGCTTGTTGCTTCATCTAACGTAATCTAACGTGATGTTTTATGAAAAGGCAACGCGATAAAAGAGAGATAACGCCTAAAAACTCTATTGGCATTCGGTAAATCCGTGATTTACTCGAATATTTCATCACAAAACTTGTTCCAGGAAATACGTGTGAACGTATGTTTTTTTAAAACCCTTAAAAAGTTTTTGGGGAACAAAATCTAAATCAAAATATTTTTATTTTACATAGGCCTACATGGGCACTTATAAAACGTCAGAAGCTAGTGCACGGTTCCAAATTGGTCGTTTCCAATGGAGAAGAACCGGCAAGAAACTCCATGGTTACTCTTTTAAAAAAAGGTTTATATTACAATATTTTCATATTACAGTATTCATTAATAAATTATGTAAGGACAATGTAGACCAGTCAATATTGTACCAGAAAGCACAACAAAAATAATCATAAAAAAGTGAGTCATGATAAGAAGTAATCTAAGAATTTGCGGAGTCTACAGTGGTCTCACATTTACATTATAGGTAGAAAGAGGCTATATAAAAGCAAGAAAAAATAAATAATTACATTATCTGATGGTCTATATAATAAAAAAAAATATTGCAAAAGCAATGTGTCAAAATAGAAAGTAAATAAGTGTCACATATTAAAAACAAAGATGGAGCAGTTAATAGACACATCTACAAATAAGCATAAAAGCATATCTTGTAATAGAAAACAGGAATAAATTGAGAAACAGTTTAATACTAACGTTTAGAAAATCAAAACAACATTATTTAGCTTGCATAGCCTTCATACCGATGTCACAGTATATGGGAAAATAGAATTTAGCATAATAAATATCTTTCATTCTTCGCTGACGTATGACTGGCTAGGTTAGAACACAGCTATAAAATAAATACGATCCAGTCACGCGATATTTTCTAACGTATTTCGTAGATTTTTTCAAATAAAATTTGTTAGAAATCCGATAACTAATGTTCTGTGGTTGGAAGTGCTTTTTGATATATGATGCCTGGTCTTGTGGTGTTTTTGAATCTAATCTGTTTGTTTAATCTGTTTTAGCCTTTTCCTTCCTCATTTGTTACTATACTTACTTTAGTTCAGGGTCGTAAGATGAGTTACTGTAGCCCTGGAACGCATAAGGCAACCGAAGGTATTTTTGGTGGTTGAAAATCATTCAATGACATCTCCCGCCCTTGCTCCGCCGCGGCGGCGGGCCTTCAAACCACCTGCTCCTCAGCTCGCGGGTCGCCCTACCCCTCCGCGCCTACGCGGACTTAAATTACACTCTAGGGGCAGAGCAGACAAGACTGCGTGAAGTCGGTTTTGCAGCGATTCGTTTCTGTCACTAAATTTTGTAGCACGACATGTTAGGTTTTAGTTTATTCGAAGTATTGAAAATCGGAATGTCGTTTTTCGAACCGAAAACCCTTCGAGCATTTGATTCTTCGAACGTATGAAAATCGGAAAACTAACAAATCGCATTTACGACTTTCGGTAAAATAAATATCGTGATTTTTTATAATAGACATTATAATTCTTAGGTATTACGAGTATGAAATTCGGACTTTTGAAAATCGAAATATCGAAATTCGGAATAAAATATTTCGGAGTTTTGGGTGTTCCCATAACATTTCCTTCCATCCTATATTACTGTGACTGTGAATTTTGTGCGATGTCGACACCGATGGTGACAAACACTTTCTAGGAATAAAAAGATTTAGTCACAAGTAGAGATCTATTTGAAAGAGTTTCGATTGCGTTAACGTAAAAAAAAACAACAACCAAACACAAACTCACACTAAGAACTCAGTTCACAAATTCTACCTTCGGGAAAATTTCCACCAAAACCTGTTCTTACGAAAAATCTAGACCATAAAAATAATACAGAGAGAATTCAACCGAAGAGTAAAGGTCCTTGTTCTAACAGTTTATATATTTACGCTATCCATCAAGCAGGGTAAGTAGAGGAGCCTACTATTTGCTCTAGTGATAAACTTGTGAGTGAAACCACTAGGAATTCCGGTGAGCTCCAGAATCTTTGTATAGTTGGAGTATCTTTGTGAGTTTGGTGCCGGAATTTGTTGGTTTAAGCAAGTTTGATCGGCGAGTAATTAAGTAGATACACCAAAAATGTTATGTTGATTTCTCCGCTTTAATAAATCACTGCATCAAACTGCATACCAACTCGACAAAATTAAGTGAAACTTTATGTTTTGTTGGTTTATCTCCGAAGTTCTTTATCAGATTTTCGCCAGATTTAAATGGGACTACCCAGGGAAAATACTCGTCCAAATGAAGACATATTGTCGCTGAACGTGATTTTTGCGGTCAGTTGGGCAGACATGTCGCAAGACAATGAAATTTTGAAAGAAAGAAGAAATGGGTAGATGATAATGGTAGTTGGGATGGGATGCATAGAGATTGTAAAATAATTTTAAGATTGCGTCATTTCGCACGATTATAATTTTTTTTTTCTCTTTTCTTTCTTTGCTCAACCGTGGGTAGAACACAAACTGTCTTAAGCGTAGTAACCTTGAAAGTAATCCATGCCTCATGTCTCATGCAATTGCTTAACCAGCTATACTATGCTTTTGATTTCTTTTTTCAAATCATTGGCATATCATCATCGGATTGTAATTTCTAGTTCAGTTTTAGGTGGGAAATCATCTAATAACTCCCGTTCTAAGACTGAGTAAGTGGATGTGTCAGATTTTTACTGACTAAAATCATACTTGTGTCCTTTAGTTGTCCCTTGCAGTTTAGGACCGTAGGTTTCCTTTCCAGAAATTCCCAACGGCCTGCCATTTCTAGTGTTACATAATTATAACCAATCTGAATGATTGATTGACGGATCAACGCACAGCCTAAACCGCTAGTCGTAAAGACACGAAACTTAGAGGGTATGTTCTGTGTGCGAAGTAGGTATCCGATAAGAAAGGATTTTTCGAAATTCTACTTCTAAGGTGGTGAAAAAGGGGGTCATAGTTAGTGGGAAAAAGCTAGTGTGCCTCTAAGATCCTAAGTGTAGGAGAATGCATTGGTCTTAAATTACTGATACTACCTCCTTCTGCGTAGCAGTAATGCTAGCAAAAGAGGAGGCCGACCGTATCAGGCTACGGCGCTAACGCCTCAGCCGCCGTCGTAATTCCGATCTCAATTTCCGGCCACCGTAGGTGCGGGCTTGCGGACGGCGGGCAATGGGTAGCTCGCTGTCGGTTTGTCCGGTGACAGACCGGACCGAGCCCAAGTCGTTTACGTAGCGCACTGTTCCCTTGCGCCTCAAGGAGTTGTCAGCAAACTGTAGGGGCCCAATAGGGTCGACGCCTAGTCTGGGGCTTTGAGGAGGTATGAAAATGCATACCAGGGCCTTAGAACCAAGGCAGGGAAGGAATAGGGTTGGTTTTTAGTCAGTAAGAGTCTGACACTATTTCCCGCTCCACATAAGGACGGGATTTGTCATTGGATGATTTTACCTACCATAAAAGAAAACCCCATAGTAGGGGTTATCTAGGAGCCATATGAATAAAAGAGACCCCGAAATCCTGGCAAGCTTCGGTTCGCACCTATTCAGCCTAGACAATACGTCTAGATCGAGGAATAAAAGCTTTTGTTTACCCTTCCTATTTGTAGGAAAAATGCATTGTTTCTTTTTCCTCTCCTTGGAGTGGGAACTTGGAGGCTGTTTGAGATCTTGTTCCGATTTTGCCGTAACCGATTTCCGATATAAGCAGCTTACAAAAATATATTACGTTTTAGCTATTGACTGAATAATTGAGACTAATGACTTATGATGAAATATTTGAGATGCTGTAATTTTTCAATGTATTTGGATATTTTTAATTTTATTTTTTTTTATATGTTTTTTTCCGATATTTCAAATATAAATTATTTTGCTAATTGGCTTACAGACGTATCTATTAAAGCAAAGATCATTAAAATCGATTCAGCCTTTCTTGAGTTATAAATGGTGTAAAGCTAGAACTACATTAGACCGCGGCACACGTATGGTTCAAGTGTAGCTCTACAAGTCTAGTTTCCATATACCTAAAATGTATGGAGACCGACGAGTCCAGATCGGCGTGTGTGGCACACGTGTGCGCAGTGTAGTTCTATCTTAACTAATATAAGATCAAACGAACTTCTTAAGTGAAGTTCGATCGATATAATATGAGTGGTTTCATTTGAAGATATAAATAAACAGGTAGTCCTTTCACCTACAAGGCAACACTCGCACGCTTTTAAAAGTTATTTATAATAAGAACAACAAATCGATTTATTTTTTAAATGACAATCGATTAAAGTACCGACTCGTCTACCCCACACTATACTAGACGGTAACAACACTCATTCTTTTAGAGGTGCGACTTGAGTTCAAGTCTTCTCGTGTTTTAGTAAAAATAAACTGGGTTTTGGGTGGGTTGGGTGTTTATATCTTCAAATGAAACCACTCATATTATATCGATCGAACTTCACTTAAGAAGTTCGTTTGATCTTATATAATATTTCGTGGTTTCATTTTCGATATAAATAAACAGGTAGATGTTCAGAGACTGTGATACCTATTTTTACATTTGTTTTATACCTCTCGTATATAACAAATAAAACATGGTAGCTTAAATCAATTTTTATTTTTTATGTTTACGAGTAATGTTTCGACAACAATTACAGTATCTGTGTAATCATTTAATTTGTAACTGTTTTTTTTTTTTTTTTTTTTTTTTGTTAGGTAAAGTCATCCAATGACAAATCCCGCCCTTGGGCGGAGCGGGAAGTAGTGTCAGACTCTTACTGACTAAAAACCTACCCCGTTCCTTCGTTGCCTATAGTGCCGGGGCTGAGCCTTCCTCTCAGAAAACGGCCCTTGGCCCCAGCAGGCTTCGGCCCTGCCTGCCTGCAGCTAGCAGGCTGGGCCTCTACGGTTTGCTGACAGCTCCTTGAGGCGCGCGGGAACAGAACGCGCCGTCGACGACTTGGGCTCGGTCCGGTCGGTTACCGGACGATCGGACAGCGTGCTACCCATTGCACGCCGTCCGCAAGCCCGCGCCTACGGTGGCCGGAAATCGGGATCGGAATCCCGGCGGCGGCTGGGGCGAGCGCCCCGTTGCCTCTGCCTGATGCGGTCGGCCTCCTCCTTTGCTAGCATTACTGCTTCGCAGAAGGAGGCGACCGCCTGCCATCCCTCCTCGCTACGGACCATGGCCTGAACCAAGGCCCGGCGAGAGAGATCGCTGCCGCCGATCGCCCCCACGAGGACACGGCGATGCTCCGCCCAGGCAGGGCACACCTCAACAGTATGCTCCACCGTGTCCTCCGGGTGTTCCGCACAGTGACGACACCCGGGCTAATCCTCCGCACGAATCCGGAACAGGAACTTAGCGAATTTGCCGTGTTCGGTAAGAACCTGCGTCGTGCGGAAGTTTAGAACGCCGTGAGGTCTTTCCAGCCACTCCTCAAGGATGGGCCTTATCGCCTCGATTGTGGCGCGCCCCGAACGAGGTTGCGATAGTCGCTGACGCCATTTCGCCATGAGATCCCGCCGAAGCTCTGTCCGCCAAGCCTCGACTTGTCGCGGCAGCGGAATTTCGCCCCGGCGTTGCATCTCCATGCGCTTGTCGTGCATGTGTGCAAGGACTGTTGCCTCCAGATCCCACGGCGGTTGGCCAGCAAGGAGGGTCGCCGCCTCGCGGGAGATCGTTCGGTACCCTCGCACCATGCGTATTGCCATGACCCTCTGGCACGCATTCAGCTGGGCCCTCGGTTGCTGTGTCAACGTCGGTGCCCACACCGGAGCCCCGTAGAGGGCCATGGACCGAACGATTCCCGCGTAGAGCTTCCGGCAGGAGGCGTCTGGTCCCCTAAGGTTGGGCAGGAGCCGCCCGAGAGCAGCCCCAGTCCGATTCAGTTTGGGAGCCAGACGTCGGAAGTGCTCCTTGAAGTTCCACCAGCTGTCGAGGACGAGTCCCAGGTACTTCATCGTCGACCCGACGCTGATGTGAACCCCTCCTACCGTTAGCTGGGAACCCGGTGGTGGCGCACCCCGAGGGCCGTGGAAACACATGGCCTCGGACTTGTGTAGTGCCACCTCGAGTCCCAACTGCTGGATCCTGTCAACGACCATCGCAACCCCGCGTGTCGCTAATTCGACCGCCGTCCGGTACGACTCTCCCCGCGCTAGGACCAACGTGTCGTCCGCGTAGCAGACCACGCTGACCCCGTCGGGAAAGTCGCCGCGCAGCACGTAGTCGTACCCGATGTTCCACAAGGGTGGTCCTAGTACCGATCCCTGTGGAACACCGCACGACATCTCTCGACGTTTCCACTCTCTCTGGTGACCGGGGTAGATGATATACCTCTCCGATAGGTAGGCCTCGATCACACGACAGAGGTAGTCGGGCACCCGGTGGTACCGGAGTGCCGTTCCAATGCAACTCCAGGGCAGGGAGTTGAAGGCGTTGGCAATGTCCAAAGACATTGCCACGACACACCTGCCCTGGGACACCGCATCCCCCGTCGTGAGGGCTCGCACGCGCATGATGGCGTCCACCGTGGAGCGCATCCTGCGAAAACCGAACTGTCCGTCCGACAGGTCCGGCCCCACCCTTGCAAGGCGCGCGACGAGGCGGTTTGCAATGACTCTTTCAAAGAGCTTGCCCACCTCGTCGAGCAGCACAATGGGCCGGTACGCGGACGGAGAGTCCGCAGGGCGCCCAGGCTTCGCTATGAGGACCAGTTTGCCCGTCTTCCAGCGAAGTGGGAACTGGCCCCTCTCCAGAAATGCGCTAAAGAGCCCCCTCAATCGAGGCCCGAGAGCCTCCATGGCCAGGACCCAGGCCCTCCCAGGCAGGCCATCAGGTCCTGGGGCGGTATTCTTGGCACTCAGCCTTCGTACCGCCACTCTCATCTCTACCTCGGTCACCTCTGGAATTTGTAACTGTTGCGATATTAATCAAGGTATTGTTGTGTAAGCAAATAGATTTTGCAAAATTGGATTTTCTAACTATGGACCGAAAATAAAACTTGGCAAATGCCTTGGACGACGCGGCCCAGCCAGCAGTTTATCGAATGGGATCAAGAGTAGGCCCAGCCGCGCACGCCGTTGACGTGGCAGCATGGCGGGCGATGTGCGCCGTAAACTGACACGTCGATGCCGCTCGGACACAACCGTCTGTGCCGTCGCGTTCTTGTAAGGACGCTACACAGTAAATAAGAGGTAATCTGTATCTAAAGGCCTCAAGGCTTTTATTGCAGATAAATAATTGACTATCGTTGTGACTGGGCAAATACAAGGATTTTCCGGAAAATATGGAAAAAAAAAAAAAAAAAAAAAAAACTAGCTGGTCTTGTCTATCCCTGCTGAGGTTTTAGTAATATCCTTTAGAACAATCTTGATACCGTTTGAATTTCATGTTTTTTATTTTTTATTTTTCATTTCATGTTTTTTATGTATTTTTATATTTATATATATATATATTTTTATAAATATTTTTATATATAATTTTAATTTTATATATATATTTTTTTTCATTTCATGTTTTTTATGTATAATTAGAGACACAATAGACAGACAATAAGTGTGCGGACACTGGTGTCCACATGGTGCTTGAGTAATTAAGTAAGAAAAAAGTTTGTACTCTGTGTGCAGTACAAAAACTTAGCAGGACGGTAAGAAGTATGTGAAACCTATTTCGTAATATGGTCCAACACTATTTGAAGACCTCAAATATTTGAGCACTTAGTTGAACTTAAGTTCTTTCCTATGAGTAAAGATAAAGTTGAACGATTGCAGTTAATTGATCTGTAAGACGCACTTTTATTATCATAATGTTCAGTTACAAAAGGAAGGACTATATGAACTCTTTTTCTTACAGTACTGCCACCACATCTTGTATCAAACGCGATATTGCTTTAGGATACTTTCTGATAGTGAAGCGAGCATCAAGCGCAGGGCGGCTGATATCCTGCTGCGAGAGAACGCAAGCCTGAGAGTAGCGGTACTCTTAGAGAAACCGTTTGGTGTATCGTATGTTGTTGTCTGTAATGCCACAATAATAATTTTGGGTGTAGTTCTTAGACAATTATTTTTTCCGATTAATAAATCTATTAATTTCGGTTAAAAAGTCAGTGTAGGCCACATGGAAAAAAAAACCTAAGGTACCGGAAGCTTTATTCAGTATAATCTTTTGTATGCAGTTTTTTAACGAAGAAAAAGAAGGAAAATTGATGCGAGAAGCGAATAAATCAATCTCTGCTTGACCTGACCGTTTTACAATACATTTAAATGCGGGTTGTGATAACTCCTATTCGACGACACTTTTCGTCAGTTTCCACATTATCTTTTGTGTTTATAATATACGAAGCGGATAAACACAGCTTTCGGATCTAGCAACATTGTCAATTAGTACGAGTACCTAAGTGCGCTTCAATGGGGGTCCTATGGGGATTTTGAATACCGCCAATTAGATTTAAACAGTTTATCGTGGTAGTGTTATCTATACGAAACAAAATACCACGCTCAGTTTGTTGCCGAGCAAGACATTTAAACGAAAAATACGACTAATGATTTTAAACAGTTGATAATTATGAAAACTAATTTCACTTTCGTTTCAACCACTACTGACTCGTATGGCGTTACTAAACACCCCCCCCCCCCCCCCAGCCTGTACGTGACGCATTGGTGTAAATTTTTTGCGCATAGCTTTAGGGCTTAATCATTTACTTTGTGAATATTTTGAGAACATCAGTTCTAATCCTTTAAGATACCATGGGGAAGTTTCACTTTTATGTCAAGTGTACCGCGTTGTTGGAGAAACAAATATTTATTTTCTTCTAATATATATATTATTATTTTTTTTTTAATAACCGTTGCTGTTAGGCTGAGCAAGCTGCTGCTAGCGCCTATTCTCATTAACTGCGTGAAATTTCTAATTGAAACAGTGGGTAGTTTGGTTTTTTTTTTTAAGTTGTATAAATGTAGGTACATAACATTGGATGTAACTTTAAAATTACATCAGTGGTGTCATAATTATTAAATCTTAATTTGCTTGATGTTTAAGTTTGTAAAATGCTTTTATCATAATTTATTTCGAACCCCAATCATTCTAGTAATGCTAATTTACACTACGAAACCATTCTTCGTAACTACTCTTTAAACGAAGCAAATTGTCTAAATATGATGCAAATAGAAAGCCACGATTACGTCTGAAACCTAGAACGTCACTGACAATCTTAGTAAAACACCTAGAAGCTTTAGCGACCCCATAAGTAGGTTACAGTATCTTTTGAGTTTTGCGTGATATAATACAATCGAAGGCCAAAAACAAATATATGACACTGTTCGGTGACAAAGATAAGTCGATATACTTCCTTCATATCTATGGTCACCATATACCAGTTTGTTTGTAATAACTTACAGATCATTCGACTATTCACCATTTTAAAATGTGTTTTAGGTCGAGAAATCGAACAGATTTTATATTCAATATAAACCTTTTACCACCTTTGGACTTTGAGGCTTAGAATGTACTTATTAGAATTAAAATGATTTGAAATGGTCTTCAACCTTTGATATAGCACATAGTTTTCTTAATTTCTCGATAGCTATAGCTTTAGCGTTTGCGTAATTCGAGGAGCACAAGTATGAAAAGGCTTGCATGTAAACGGAATAGGTATTCCTTACATGATCCCTTGAAAAGTGTTGGCAATAATAATGCCCTGCCTGCAAATACCTGTGTTACTGGTGCCCAGGGGCACAAGACGGGTTCTAATTCGCCTTACATAACGACGATGCTGTCGCCGTCACCGCTGCTGGTGGACGCGATGACATGGGGAATTTCCCCTGAACCTCTCGCTCCCCCCCCATTCGTTGGGTAATAAGAGGGGCCGGACCAGTTTTCCTGGAACTGGTGGTGCGCAAACTTTGGTTTTATCAGAAGGCCCTGTTTTTCCAATAGTTTTAGACGTCTGTACCGGACAAAAATCCGGTAGAGAGAAACTAAACAACGTCTCATCATGCTCGCTGACCTGTAGGATATCGAGAAAATTAGGCTCCACTAGTCCAGGTGTAGATAATCATTTTGATTGGAACCTGGTTTTCGAAGTTATGTAAGTCGCATAGAATGCGACAGCCGTCATGAAGTGTTTTGATCGTTTCGATCTTGTTATCACTGGTTATTAATGACCTTATAACGGCTGTAATATCTGAACCCAATTTTTACCTACCTGCAAATATCTCAATGACGTTTGATTTTGCACTTAAGTAATTTATAATTACTGGGTATGAGATACACTTTTTTTTTTTTTTTTTTCTCCATTCTCTTTTTGGGTAATGGTAACCATAACTTGGTTAAATTCTTGTGTATTTCCTGGCCCCATATAGGTCCATAAAGGTTCAGTTGTCTCGCCTAGAGTGTTCAGGATATTTGGATCCGCAATAGGCTCAGGAAGCACCAGCGTCGCTGAGACAATGCTGGTAGTAACGACATCAAATTATCATCTTGAGTCGAAGACTAGCAAAATGTTAGGTCGAGGTTCATCGGGGTCAGATATATCGACAGAGATATCAGCCCCAAGACCAGGTTGCGGCTCTGTTTCTAATGGTGGTTTTGATACAACCCACATCACTGATTCATCTCATAAAAAGAAGAAATCATAACGTAACACAACTATGTAGGTAGAAGGTATGTTAGAATGTAATAGTTCCAAATTCGAATCTATTACCAATTTATTTGTAACGCCTCGTTCGCATATGGAATCTATGGCGAATAGAATGTTTGCCGCGTTCAAATTTGAATCTATGGCAAATTACCAGTATCAAGGCTGTCACTTAGACCAGTACTTGTACGGTAGTAGTAACCAATAACAGGGACACATCTTGTTGGTTAACGAATCTCGGCGCCTTCTTTTGTATTTATCCCGTGACATTTCCATTTTCTTCATGTAATAGTCACTACATCATGAATGAACTTTTAGGTACCGTCGATCACTATTTTTTAAAATTCGAACTAAACAAAATAAAATAGGTAGTAACGCGTGCACTCGTTGCCTCGCACGGAAAAAGAATGAGTGTTGTTACCGTCTAGTATAGTGTGGGGTAGACGAGTCGATACTTTAATCGATTGTCATTTAAAAAATAAATCGATTTGTTGTTCTTATTATAAATAACTTTTAAAAGCGTGCGAGTGTTGCCTTGTAGGTGAAAGGACTACCTGTTTATTTATATCGAAAATGAAACCACGAAATATTATACTTTTTTTTTAAACAATTATCGTGGGTGCATTCACAAACATGTAAACTCACATACACAAGACACCCAGACCCGGAAAACCTATCTGTAGGCGTTACAAATATTTGTTCCGTGCGAGGATCGAACCTGCGACCCGTAGCGCAGCAGCCAATCGCTCAACCACTGCGCCAACCGTGCCGTCAAACGACTCGACCGTTGACCGTCGTCGACTTTGTTTTATGTATATAGATATCTAGCTTCTGAGTATGGTTTCCGCACTTACTCCTATGCGGTCCATTGTACGTGGATGACTACAGATATTTTTGTAATAATTATAAAATTAAAAATTAAAACAAAAACCCCTGACAGTCCTTGTCATCAATACGAAATGTATAGAACTGATCAAGACGAATCTATTGAGCCCAAACTCGATGGATTTACTACTAGGCGTTCCAAAGTTGCATCAGCCAACTCCCAGTTCTACCATCAGCTCCTTGTCATCATGAGAAATGTACTCGTATAGAACAGGTCAAGACGAATCCAATGAGCCCAAACTTAATGGGTTTACTAATAGGTATTCCAAAGTTCCATTAGCCAGCTCCTAGTTCAAGCATCAGGTCGTTGTAATCATGACAAATGTATAGCTAAATACATATGTTAATAAGCATTCCAGGGTTTTTACCTTTGAGCTCCGTCATCAGAACAGCGCAATGGCACCAGATTGTTCACGTGTATTTTAAATATTAGATCACACATATGTTTAAAATAAAGTAAACACCCATTAAGTGTTTAAAAACCCTACCGCAGTTAACAAACGAGCTGATGACCGTGAACACCTCCACAAATCTTCATAAATTGTAGCTAAGAGCCATTTCGATTAAGCCAGATTTCAAAAAAAAAAACTGCATCAAAATCCGTCCGTTTGTTTGGGCGGTACGATGCCACGGACAGACAGACAGACAGACAGGTCAAACTTATAACATCCCTCTTTTCCGTCGGGGGTTAATAAAATGTAATCACAAATCACGTTCCCTCTCTGATTTACTGAACAATATAAATTGACTTCACAATCATAAGCAGCTTTGCTACTGACAGCAGATGTACTCGCAAGATTCTTAGAAAGACTTTCTGTGTTATTTACAAGAAATATGTCGAGTCTATTTACGGTTGCTGAAAAGATTTTAACAATAATATTTGTCGAAGAATATTCCTTGATAATATTTTTTGTCAATCGTCGTTATTCATGGAAATTTATTTAAATGTAATGTTATAAATACAGAACTGAAAGAATATTTTTTTATCGTGAAAGTCAGAGTATATTTTTATTAATGGAATAGGCACTACATTGTGTCACAATAATATTTTAAAAGCAAAAGTTTGTGAGTGTGTAAGTCACTAAGTTTCTGACGCGGTTGCCACTCCAAAAACCTTTTATTTTATTACTTTGAACCTTAAAGATGAGTTTGAATTTACGGTCATCTTAATACAAACCAGAGCTTGACTCTCGCCAAATCGATGAACCGCAAAACATAAGTAAATAAACCAGTAGATATATAGTGAGGGGCGTAGTCAATCTCCTATTACCGCCACAATAACCGATTTCCCTTAACTGACTTTTACAATTTCCGTTGAATGATAAGCAAAAGCAACTTCTTACACAATAATGTCATTTTATAACTGTATCTTCATCATTTTAACGTTTATTCGGTCATATTATGAAGCAGTTTTTGCTATAGCTGGTTTATTGTGTAGTTTTTAATTCGAAATGTACCTATATTTTATCCTTTACTAGCTTTTGCCCGCGGTTTCACTCCCACCCTACCCTAATGTACCTTACTCTGTCCTGTTAAATGAGCAGGTTATGGACTTTTTTATTTATTTAACGGGATAAAAATTATGCTATATCCGTCTCCTGTTTTTAAGCTATTTTCCCACCAATTTTCAGCCAAATCGGTTCAGCCCCTTTTTAGTTATAAATAGTGTAAGTAACACGACTTTCTTTTGTAAGTATATATAGATAACATTCCAAGTGCAAGTCGGACTCACGCAACGAGGGAATCGTACAAACTTACCTATGTAAATGGGTAAATTACCGAATTTAGTCTCGATGATTTTTCCGAATCGCATTTTCACGAAGATTTCTGTGACGTAACTGCAAAGGATGCCAGAGTTTCTATGAAATCTGGGCCCACCATCCAACAGTTACAGTACGGCCGACGGATCTTGACGAGTCTGAAGTTAGGCTCACCGAACTTTAGCGCTGGTGTACTCTTGTGTGTGTATGTGTGTTATATCATTGGATAGGTAATTTCGAGATGAATAAAAGTTACTACGGCACCTAGTTCCGAATCTTAGTCCATTTACAATAATTGTGAACTGCAAACGAACTGATGGGAGAGGACATTGGATGATTTTCCACCATAAAATAGCCCCGGAAATGGATCCATAAACTCGATTCATCATCAACATCATCAGCCTTTTAATGTTCCCACTGATGAGACACAGGCCTCTTCTCTAAGACAGGAAATGGGCCGTAATCAACCACGCGGGCCCAGTGCGGGTTGGTAAATGTCACATGTCTTCGAATTTTTGTGCCGGTTTCCTCACGATGTTTTCCTTCACAATCTTAAACGCCATTAAAAAAAATAACTATTTATATAATTAGGAATATTACGAACCAACAATAATTTTAAACCCGAAATACATTTTTCGAATCCACCGTTCATTTTCTTTTACATTTCCAGTGATATTTGCAAGAATAATTCCGAACAGCAATGCGGCATCACAGTAAAATATAATTACTCGTCCAATTAACGGTACAAATTGACTGGCAAGCTGATTGCATTGTTATATTCGATGCATTTCGCCATCATTACTTTATATTTTAAATATTTCCTCATCTGTAAACGGCAGGACGTTGTTGTGAAACTTTGTTAAACGAAGTTTCTGGTCTCGTTTCTGTGACTTCATCATTTTTTTTTTATTGTTGATAGGCTCGCGTTTGACCACTATCTCACCTGATGGAAAGCGAAGATGTGGCCGACGATGGAGCACGCTTGCCTAGAAGTAACCTATTCACTCTTGACTTAAAGACCCCTAGGTTATAGCTATCAGGAAACACAGACTCAGACAGGGAATTCCACTCCTTAGCTGTACGCATAAGTATATATACGTATGGGAGGAATCTCCACCATGTACCGGTGGCGCAACGCCGTACGTCTTGTGGTCCGATGATGGAACGGACTAGGCGGAATAAAATTATGCAATTCTAATGCACACTCCCCGAAATGCAAACGATAGAAAACCGACAGGCTAGCAACTCGGCGTCGATGCTCCAGACTTTGGAGTTTTGACTCGACAAGTGCATCATTGCCGATGATCCTCTTGGCTCGCTTCATCATTCTAGGCTATGACCGTTAATTGGCACACAGGTTGAGCAATCGGCTGCTGGACTATGTATTGCGTGCGGCTTCGATTACCGCACAGAACAAACATTAACATCGTCCCATGATACAGAGCAGTGGTGGCTGAGTGGTAACGGCCCCGACTTCCCCCCGGTTCAAACCGAGCCAGGCGCATCACATTGTGTAGTTTATTCCATTACCACTGCTTTCAAAACGGTGAAAGAAAACATCGTGAGAAAACCGCCACCTCCTAGAACCACAAATTCGAAGACATGACATCTACACGTCTACACCGTCACCGGCCCGCACTGAAACCGTAGACTTGTCGCATTCTGCGTGTGGCCACGGCATTAAGCTGAGTACTTGGCCGTTTTGCACAGACGTGGCGCATATTTCTCACTAAGTAATGATTTTTGTTAATTATTAATTTGCGCCTTTATCCGGCAATAAAAAGTTTTTCTTTCGTTTTCTTTTCCAATCCGCACTGGCCCCGCGTGGTGGATTACGGTCAATCCTTCTTCTAGTGAGAAGGCATGAGTCCAAGCAGTGGGAACATAATGAGGCTGATGCTATGCTAAAACAAATCAATCCAAAAAATCCTTGTTTTAAAAAGAAACAGACAACGAAAAAAAAAAACTTGCTGGCTCTAGTCTAGTCTCTGATGGCCACAACCTAGTTTCCTACCATCATCCAAGTGTCGCCACAACAAATATGGCGGCGGCATGGCTGCAGCCGAGCTGCTGTCGCTTTACATTTTGCGACCAATTTTAAGGCGCCCTAACAATAAACAATGATTTGGATTTCACTTGACTAAAATATTCCTTAATCTAATTTTGTGTTAACTCTAGTAAAATCCTTTTAACAAATTTTTAATGAAGAATTCTAACTTTAAGTAATTACTTAGTAAGAAATTACTTAGCAACAAGTAATTACTTCATTATAAATACAGGTGTATTAGATTAAAAGATCCTCCTATGGGAAAGAAAAGCGTTACCACAAAGGTAATCCATGTTTTACTAGAAAAGATAAACCCGAAACTTACCTAATTCACTCGTATGTAATGTTCACATTTACAGGGACGATGATCTTGGATTTGGGGAAGGTAACTGTGGAGGGACATTAACAAAATGAGATCGACCCCTTAAGAGACTAATACCCTTTCAAGGGTGTAAGATGTACAACCTTTATGACTACGCTTTTAAAGGATATTCGAAACTTAAATGTGGTTTGTAATATGAGGATAGAATTTCGGCTAAGAAATTGTTATCTTGTAATATGGAAGCAGAACTTAGGCTAAGAGAGTGTGTGTCCCGATGTTTGTCTGTAATCAAACCTTGTAAATTAAATTTGATTCACTTCCCGGTTACCGATTGAGCTAAAGAAAGCATTTGAAACTATGCATGTGTAAATCAGATTTTTTTTTTTATCGTAGGTAAAATTATCCAATGACAAATCCCGCCCTTGGGTGGGAAGTAGTGTCAGACTCTTACTGACTAAAAAGCTGCCCCGTTCCATTCTTTGCCTTGGTCCCAGGGCCCCGGGTGCCATTTTCACATACCCTTTGACCCCAGTAGGCTTCGGCCCTGTTGGGCCCCTACAGTTTGCTGACAACTCCTTGAGGCGCGCGGGAACAGTGCGCGCCGTAAACGACTTGAGCTCGGACCGGTCTGTTACCGGACGGACGGACAGCGAGCTACCCATTGCCCGCCGTCCGCGAGCCCGTGTAAATCAGATGACAATACAAAATTATTATGACTTGAAGCTGATCTGATGGTGGAACCGGAGGGTGGCCATACGAACTCGGTAATTAAACAACACAACCCTATCGAGTTTGGGCGACGATTTGTCTTAACGAGTATTTTGGTGCTAGACGGGTTACCAGGACTTGATGATGGAACTGGAAGATGGCCATGGAAACCCAATAATAAGTGTAACTAGATAATCGCATCGTGTTTGACCTCTATGGAATGGTCTTGCTGACTATTAATTATATAGGTATATAAGCGCTATAAAAGCTTGCTATAAAAAAAAAATCCATTGAAACTTGTTGATCTTAAGCTTATCCGCACATATCCGCATGCGGAGCTGCTGCTCGGGATCACGCCACGCATCCCGCGTAGATATTTCCCGCATTACAATACATACTTGTACCTATGAAAAAGACACTTGCGGGTGCAACGCATACGGAGCAATTCCGCATGCGTGATGAAATCCGCACGATATTAAAAACACCCTTAGAACCTTTTTATTCCGGTAATAAGTTCTCTTTTTACATTCACGTGGGTGAGATTTCTCGCAAAGACCTTAGTACTACAATAGGTATTATTTTTCAGATATGAACTAAACTGTTTTACTAATTAAAATCTAAAAGAAAACGCTGCAGGCTAGCAGGGTCGAAGCCTGCTTGGGTCATGGGTCAGTTTCTGAAAGGAAGGCCCGGCCCCGGCACGATAGGCAACGAAGGAAAGGGGTAGGTTTTTAGTCAGTAAGAGTCTGACACTATTTCCCGCTCCGCCCAAGGGCGGGATTTGTCATTGGATGATTTTACCTACCATAAAAAAAGACGTGACATTCTAAGTGACATTAATTTGATTATGTAGATATTATATTTTTGTCTGCTTTAATAAAAATAGAAGTGCAGTTTCTGTTAGCAAGTAGGAATATATGGGAAGATATTTGAGCAGGCATTCACTGTGTCGTAAATGTGTTAAGCGTGAGCGAGCGGGTGTGTCACTCTTAAACTGATTCGTAAAACCCACCTCTGACATTGAGTCGCCCTTTTAACACTTTTTTTTCAGGTGGTGGTAAATCATCCAATGACTTTTTCCGCTCTTGGACGAAGCGGGGGGTGTGACAGACTTTTTTTACCCACTCCTGTTTCCCGTTTGCCGTCGTTCCAGGGCTCCGGGGAACACTTTCTCATAACCCATGGCCCCTACGATTTGCTGACATCTCCTTGAGATCGTCTTCAACTCCCGACACCCAGTGTCTTCTTCGGCGGTGGCCGTAAGGACCTCTGTTCCGCCCAAGCATGGCACACCGCCTTATACTCTACCGCGTCCAGTTTATTTCTACCTTGGTTTTTATTTAAAACTTTCTATTTTGTTAGAAACTAAATTGAATTTAATTAAAGCGCGAGATGATCCTTGTGCACATTGTACATCACTACATAGTATAAAACAAAGTCGCTTCGCGCTGTCTGTCAGTATGTATGCTTAGATCTATAAAACTACGCAAAGGATTTTGATGCGGTCATTTTTTGAGTGAAGAGGAAGGTTTATATGTATAATACATACATAATATGTATGTGTAGTGTGTGTGTGTAGTGTTTTCTTTTTTAACCCAAAGGTTGACTGGTAGAGAATGCCTTGTTGCATTAAGTCCGCCTATGTACCACTACTGTACATGAAGTTTAAATAAATAAATAATAAATAAATAAATAATATATTTAATATCATCACTGCAACCTTGCGAAGCTGGGGCGGGTCGCTACTGCATTATAATATTATAGGTACTTAACATGTTTTTTTCGTCACACGAAGAACCAAGGCAAGCGGTCTAACTAGCGTGCACGGCCGAAAAGGCAACCCGTATAATCCACAAATGTATCTCAAATTTAGATCTTTGCAGCCATAACATGCAACGTGAACGCAGCGGTGTCGCTAACAAAGAAACCCGTCCATCCGTACGTCAATCATGTGTTTGTCCAAAGCTTATTTTTAGACTTTCAATTAGCTTTTAGCATTCTAGTGTAGAATTACTTGTCTGACATGGTAGCGTAAAATTGGGTTTAGCTGGAATAATTTTGATGAGTATGCCGAAACTTCTGACAAAGGAAGTGACGTTTGGTTCAGTTATGAAGTTTATTGTTCGAAGTTTTTAATTAGAAATTTGACAGATTGAGTACATTGACCTACTTATTTTTAAGCGACATTTAATAAAAGGTGTAACTACACAATACTGGTAAACACTGGAAAATACTACACAATTAAATACTGGTAAAAATATTATTAGTTACAAGACCTCCTAAGTAAGGAGGTCTTGTAACTAATAATATTTTTACCAGCGGGAGTTTAGGAGTGAATAGGCTCTTAATACTATTTTTCTTGTCTTAACCCTTTATCCGCTAATCTTAATGAAATATAACTTGGGACACAGTCTAGGTCTTAAGGTACATTTTGACTACGACACTTTATACGCAGTGACGTAACTATACCATCCGAAACCCTTAGCAAAATCATTGGATGGGGTCCCTGGAAAATCGTCAACTTTGTAATTTAATCGGATCCTTTTCTTCTTAATGCTTTTAATAAATTTTATAAATTAACTAGAATTTGTATTTTTACTTCTGAACTTAAGACTTCCTGGACCGGGGTCCCCACCAGGCCAGGGGCTCGTGGCATTTTGCGAGCCTTGCTACCCTATAGTTACGCCACTGTTCATACGGTACCTATACTCAGTGTATACTTCGGGTGTCTCTGTATGAACACGAGTGTGACATTAGAAACACTCGTGTTCATACTGAGACACTCGATGTATACACTGAGTATACCTACCGAATGAAGTGTCGTAGTCTAAACGTACCTTTAGACTTGTAGTACATGCAGGATTTCGTAGTTTAGTTCATAAGTGGCACCGTAGATGTCGCTACAGTATAGGTACAGCTAGGGGTAAAAAGTGCAGTTGCACTCTACCCATAATAAAGTATTTAGATTTTTTTTATAGAAGAGGATCAATGGATCGTCACTCAGTTCGTTTGTACCGTAGAACCTAAAGAATTAAATAAACCAGTTGTGGCCCAGTGGCCCTCTTTTACAAAGAAATTTTATACACTTTAGCATTAGTAGAGTGCAACTGCACTTTTGACCCCTGACCGTACGTCACATTGATGACGCCAACCATTTTTTACACAATCCTTTATATTCCTCGAAAATCACTTTCATGGAGTTACCTGTTTTTGTGTTATGTAGGCAGTAGTAAATTACGACGAACGACGGCGACGATCTCGTCAGCTATTTCCAAATCCCAATCGTACACGAGTCAACCCACAGTCCAAACCATGTCTGGCATGACAAACATTTGCGACAGCAAGACGTATCAAATTGAGGCGACGTTCACACATGTCCGATTGTCAACACTAATTGCTGACTGTCATAATCTGAACTTGAGAGATTTAAATTAACATTGTAGGATGTTATGATATTGCCTTCGCTTATCGTAGTTTTATTCGCAATTATTGTAAGATTTTTGGGACGGCAAACCATCAAACAACTTTTATAAAGACAACAAACACCATGACAGAAGACTTTTATGTATTAAATTAAATACTTGATGTTTCCTTGTAGCTAGAACCTGTGGTGCTATTCTCTAAGAAAACGTAGCGCTGCCGCAACTTCGAACATCCAAATAGGATACATTGCATAGGAACATTAGGTTGACAATCCAATGTATCTTATTTGGGTGGTCGTCGTTGAGGCAGCGCTGCGTTTAATAGCACCACTGGTGATCTTTATCAAGAGTGAATAGGTTACTTCTAGGCAAATGCACTCCATCGTCGAACACATCGTCATTTTCCTTCAAGTTAGATAGTGGGTAAACGCGAGCCTATCAACAACAAAAACAGAAAACTTATGTTTCGAAACATGAGTAGCATCAGCCTTATAATAGTCCCACTGCTGGGACTCAGGCCTTCTCTATAGAAGAGGGAACGGGCCGTAATCCACCACGCGGGCCCAGTGCGGGTTGGTGGATGTCACATGTCTTCGAATTTTTGGTCCTAAGACATGCCGGTTTCCTCACGATGTTTTCCTTCACCGTTTTGAGAGCAGTGGTGATGAAATAAATTACACAAAGTAATGCGCCTGGCTGGGTTTGAACCCGCGGCTAAGTCGGGGCCGTTACCACACGGCCCCGACTTAGCCGCTCTCTCACCACTGCTCTCAAACATAAGTACTGAGGCAAAAATATCTCAAACCCGACCTGTATAAAATCTAATAACTTATTCAAACAAATACCTCTTTAAATATTAATATTACAAGCTTTTAACGTTCTCAAGAGAGACCTTTTGAAGGTGTTTTATACTGATTTTGGCTATTTCGCACCTACATAAATTATTTTGAAGAAAGCTTATTTCAAAGATGTTCACGTCAGTTCTATTTGTAGATTTAAATATGATTTTACTTATACGAAGTTGAAAGTCGACAAAAGACGACTTTCAACGCAAAGTATAGCAGCTGAGAAAGTTTATTAAAAAATGTATTGTTTGTTTTCGTATTTTTTTCGTTTATACAAATAAAATAGAATAAACTTTATTGGATACTAATAAAGTTTGTCAGTCGTCTAGTTCTTAGTACAAGGCCTGCTTAGCTTGGGACTAGATGTTGGTGTGTGATAGTTGTGGAAAATTATTGTTATTATCTTTGTTTGTCGAATTCATATATCAATAACTTCACTACATAGTATAAAACAAAGTCGCTTCCCGCTATCTGTCCCTATGTAAGCTTAGATCTTTAAAACTACGTAACGGATTTTGATGCGTTTTTTTTTTTATTCAAGAGGAAGGTTTATATGTATAATACATGCATAATATATTTAATATCACTATTGCACCCGTACGCAGCTGGGCGGGTCGCTAGTTATAAATATTTCTTTAAAAAGACATTTAGAAAATAGTAGCTAGGTTAGAACCCCAGAGACAAAACCTTCCCAAAATGGGAGCTTCATCGAGAAGTACTGTCTTCTGGATCAGGCCCTTAATCCATCCGAGCTATGACAAGCTTTTTATTAGTAATTAATGTTTGGGATTGGCCACGTGACAATTCTGTTATCATCACCATCACTATCGTTTCAGCCGAAGATTTTCTAGTACTTTGCCAAGTGACAATTCCATAGCGCCTGTTAATCCTGTACCCATATTTATCTTCGTCGCTTGTAGAATATCTGATCCTTTTTTCAAATACACTACGTTTGAATTCTCACGATACAAAAAACGCGCGTAAACCCACACCTTCCATAATAAACTGCCTTGCAAAGAAAATATCCCATCTCCCTCGTCATTGTACACACCGCCTCAGGCACTGCTCACAGTTATAAAGGCTAGTACAGGCTGTCAAAGAAGCTACTTCATATATACAGCTTAGAGGAGTGGTTCTCAAAGTTGAATGGGCCGCGACTCGCCACCTCATTTTTTGGAGGTGGACAATCATCTACCTAGTGAGAGTGAGAAGACCTGTCAGACTATTACTGACTAAAACCATACCTGTTTCCTTCATTCACCATTACATTCTAGGACCAAGAAGAAGATTAAGTTCTCCCATGGCCCTAGCAGGCACCGGCCCTGCACGGTTTTTATGAGGCGCGCGAGGAATATTACGTGTTGTCGACGGCTCGGGCTTAGTCCGGACGGCATACTATCCTTGCTCGTCATCCGCAAGCCCGCGCTTACTGACTGGTAGTCGGGGTCAGGGTCTCAGCGGATGGAGCGAGAGGATGACCAACTGTCCATTCGCTCATGCGTGCGCTCCTTCGCAGAAAGAGGCGACCGCCACCCATTCCCTCTCGCTCCGCTTCCGATCACCGCTTGGATATGGCGGTGTTTTGCGCAAAGGGCTCACCTCTAGGTTTACATGAACGAAAAAGTGGCAGGACTATATGAATGAAGGACTGATCAATCAAAAAAAAACATTGAATGAGTAATATGAGCTACTGAAGGGAAGAAGTATTTTCATAGCTTCGCGCTTCTGCACGGTTACTGCCTGTTACCGTCCGTCAACCCAACCGTGGGCCTAACAACCGATCTGTCGTCCAATTTTTCGGGCCCACCACATATTCTCCCAATGACCTACACTTTGAGAACCACTGGCTTAGAGGCTTCAAAAGGCCCCAACCCTCCCCCGAACGGCTAATGGCCTTCCAACTTTCATAATAAGAGTTTATGTTACAACCTACCCTCTTTAATGACTTAAAATAACAACAAATTTCGATGGCGAAGCAATTCGGAAGTAATTTAGATGACGATAAAGCATCGCTCCGTGTTTGGGCTTGTCTTTTGATTCTTTGATGGGCTTCAACAATTAACCTTGGCTGTTAATGCTTATCCACTGTTCTGGGCTGGTTTTTCGAACAATAGTATCTAGTTTGGCCGACTAAGCGAATTTTCATGGCCTCTTTTGCTGTTAGGTAACTTAAATCCGCAGTATGACAAGAGTGTCTTTCGATTTATTAGTTATTTATCAACTAAACATCGTATAAGTAATGTTTAAAGATAAATAATGTACAGAAACAGATGTTTCTGTACATTTATTTTTCTTTAATTCATTAATTCCTTAAGCAATTATTCTTGTATTGTATGTGCGTTCACATTGTTCACAAACACGCCAACTCACAATAAATAAGACACTGAAATCCGAAATTACTATCTGTAGATCATACAAATATTTGTACCGTGCGGGAGTCTAAAGTAAGTAATAAATAAATATAATCTATACCATCTCATTATTGTACCTATGTACTTATGTAGCTTTAAAATCATCATCATCATCATTTCAGTCGGAAGACATCCAATGTTGGACATTGGCCTCCCCAAGTGTCGTCACAATGACAGGTCCTTAGCATTCATCGGGTCCTCGCGACTTTCACCAGGTCCACCACCTGTTCCAGTATGCAGTTTTGAAACAAGTTTTCAATGAAAATATGTTTTTCATCGCAAGCTTTATATAGGGTGACTGGTAATTAGTGACCGATTTCAGATTTGGTCCCATAGTAAAACTTGTTTGATATCATGACTACAATCACGTGTTTAAGTATCGGTCACTAATTACCAGTCACCCTATATACTCATATAATTAATACTCATCAAGTTAATTCCAAAGAATTCAAATACAATAAGGTTTTCTTATTGCGATTATTATCGAGTTTGTATGGCCATCTTCCAGTTCCACCATCAGACCTTGGTTACCATCTAGCACAAAAATTCTCGTCAAGACGAATCACACGAGTCAAAACTCAATAGAGTTGTGTCGTTTAATTACCGAGTTCCGATGGCCACTTTCCAGTTCAACCATCAGATATAGCTCCACGTCATAATAATTTTCATGGCGAAATGGCGTCAGCGACTATCGCAACCTCGTTCGGGGCGCGCCACAATTGGGGCGATAAGGCCCATCCTTGAGGCGTGGCTGGAAGGACCTCACGGCGCTCTCAACTTCCGCACGACGCAGGTGCTTACCGAACACGGAAAGTTCGCTAAGTACCTGTTCCGAATTCGTGCGGAGGATTCGCCCGGGTGTCGCCACTGTGCGGAACACCCGGAGGACACGGTGGAGCATACTGTAGAGGTGTGCCCCGCCTGGGCGGAGCATCGCCGTGTCCTCGTGGGGGCGATCGGCGGCAGCGATCTCTCTCGCCGGGCCTTGGTTCAGGCCATGGTCCGTAGTGAGGAGGGATGGCAGGCGGTCGCCTCCTTCTGCGAAGCAGTAATGCTAGCAAAGGAGGAGGCCGACCGCATCATGCAGAGGCGGCACGCAACGGGGCGCTCGCCCCAGCCGCCGTCGGGATTCCGATCCCGATTTCCGGCCACCGTAGGCGCGGGATTGCGGACGGCGTGCAATGGGTAGCACGCTGTCCGATCGTCCGGTAACCGACCGGACCGAGCCCAAGTCGTCGACGGCGCGTTCTGTTCCCGCGCGCCTCAAGGATCTGTCAGCACACCGAAGAGACCCAGCCTGCTAACTGCAGGCAGGCAGGGTCGAAGCCTGCTGGGGTCAAGGGCCGTTTTCTGAGAGGAAGGCTCAGCCCCGGCACTATAGGCAACGAAGGAACGGGGTAGGTTTTTAGTCAGTAAGAGTCTGACACTACTTCCCGCTCCACCCAAGGGCGGGATTTGTCATTGGATGATTTTACCTACCATAAAAAAAAAGTCATAATAATTTTGCATTGTCATCTGATTTACTGAACTTGAGAGCTCAATCGGTAACCGGGAAGTGGATCAAATTTAATTTACAAGATTTGATCATAGACAAACATCGGGATATGTGAAACTAAATAAAAGCTTGTAATAAACGAATTTGAGCGTAGCAAGACCTTTGTATACAAGTAAATTCTAAGCATTATAACGAGGGTCCAAAAGGTCAAAGGATTATTAATTTTACTAATTTTCAGTTCTGTTTACTTTCAAAATGAAATGGCTAGATATTTTACAGCCTGATTACAAGCTGACCCAACGAATTATAATAATTTTGCCGTATACCAATTAGGTTTTGTGTGTTACAATAATATTTTCAAGCGAAAATTGCTGGTAAGAACACCAAAATTATCAAGTGCTTTAATTGGTATTATTCATGTTCAACCATTCGTTATTTATTTGTATGCCTATGAATCTAGAACTTTCCTTTTTATTCAGGTTACATATTGTACGAAGTGTTATTAACTAATTATGTTAAGTATATCTAACCTGTAAGGTCCCACTGGAAACTGTAGGGCCCAGCAGGGTCGAAGCCTACTCTGGGGCCTTGGGAAAGTGTGAAAATGCGTACCAGGGCCCTGGAACCAAGGCAACGCAGGAATTGGGTCTGTATTTAGTCAGTGAAAGTCTGACACTATCTCCCGCCTCGCCCAAGGGCGGGATTTGTCATTGGATGATTTTTACCGACCGGAAAAAAACCTATAAGGCCCCAGTGCTGGATATCTTCCATTGTTCCCGGTTCTGGGCCACTTCTTACTAATTTCTACAAAAAAAATACCTATTATAAAAAAACAGTTTTTATTTTAACTATGCCCAATCCTCTTTATAAATCCGGCAGGAAAAATATCATTTGTTGATTGCCTAAATCAAAAAAATTACATGGTCTACTCGAGTTCCAAATATCATTCATAGTCCGTTCGAGCGTTTAGCTTGAAGGGGAAACAATCACACACACACACATACATACAAACTTTCGTCTTTTAATGTGTACAAAATCTAATGTGTACAAAATAAAGACGTAGCTTGTCCCACACTGAAATAAAAAAGGCGCCATTACGGTAACACGACCTATAGCGAAAACACCATAAAATTATATTTTCCACATAAAAGTTTACCGATTCTCGTCGTAATATTATGCAAATGAGGACTCAAACACATAGGGGTTTTATGATCAAACCCATTTGTAAGGAATTTAAGTGGAACTAAATGCAGAGTTTTGTTGTCATTGAGGCGGTTAATTTTAACTTCCGTTTTTCCACATACATATAGGCTATATATATAATTTAATTTAATAATTAAAATTATTATAATATTATTTTAATTATAATTAAAATAAATATATTATATTATAATTATAATTAAAATAAATATATTATATTATAATTTAATTTAGTAATTAAAATAATTATTAAACATTTAGTTATTAAGTTATTAAAAAATAAATTAAAATAATTTTAATAATTATTTAATTAATAGGTAATTATTAATTTAGTATAATCTAATTTTCTAGTATTTTTACTATTCCGTACCTCAATAGAACCAAACGGAACCCTTATAGGATCACTTTGTTGTTCGTCTGTATATCTGTCTGTCAAGAGCCTTTGTCTCGGGAATGTGTGGAGGTATCGAGTTGTAATTAAAGACAATATTCTCAAATCTGTGGTCCATTGAAGCTGTGAAAAAATCAAGCATCTAAGCTAATGAAATACGAAGATACGGCTGTTTTTGTCACAAAAAACGTAAATTTTGATACTCAATGGAGTCACAATCCATAGGGTACTTCGAGTTGAACTAGAATCCTGAAATTTGGCATGGAGCAAGGTTTTTTAACACAAATATATGAATATATCTGATAACTGTAAATATGTAGTTACGTCACCAAGAAAACTTCTTTTTCGATTCGGAAAAACCTTCGAGACTCGTTTCGGGAATTCTACTGTTTTCATCAGTAAGTTTGTGCGGAACCTTCAGTGCACCCAACTCGCACTTGTCAAGTTTTCTTTTGATTTTGTCGCTAAGAGAACTGAAAGTAGTTTATATGTTCAAAATCGACTACTCAATGATAACTATCATTTCATCCGAAACACGTTCACTGTTGGACAAAGGCCTCTTAAAATTTGTCGCTACAACGAACGCTCCTGTGCGTCTAGCACCCATAGGATTCCTGCGATATCGTCACTAAGATATCCAAAAATTGAAGACATGTGACATCTATCAATACGCATTTGGCCTGCGTGGTAGATTATGGCCATTCTCTCTCCTAGGGAGGAGAGCTGAGTCCCAGCAGATTAAACATTATAAAGATCATAGCTCATTAAAGCCACCAGGAACCAATCCCGCACCACCTCTTCGCACGGCATCCACTCGTTGTTGACAGGTGGTTCACGGGTAGACGCCGCGTTATCACCAATAAACCTCGCGTCGTTAACCAGTCCAAATAAAGAATCCGCAAAGAAAGCCGCAGGAGGCAAAGCGGTGCAAAGTGGGTGCCGAGTGGCTCTAATGAGCTGTGGCTTAAGGCTGATTATGTTAGTTTTGATCAGAGAGTAGTAATGCGAGCCTATTGCTCTGATATACTACTACATAGCTAGACAAATGCACAAAGGAGGCAGTTCAGAACATCTGTTTGGTTAATCCATGACATCCGTTCATGTAGATTTGTTGGGATTATAGACTACACCTGTTGTACGAATAGTAGCTCTGGACCTTAATCCTTATTGTTGGCTACAGTTTAGGAATAAACGGATTCGCAATGGACAAAAATCGCGAAAAAAAATCTGCAGGTCAGTTTGTTTTTTTCGCGATTTTAGGTTTCGTCCCATAGTAAAAGTTGTTTGTTATCATGACTACAATCACGTGTTTAAGTTTCGTTCACTAATTACCAGTCACCCTATATAGATAGATATACCTCTATCGATTCGATCAGGAGAAAACGGCCGCCATGACATTTAGGTTGCTATGTAACAAAAATAAAAAACAAATCCAACCGTCTACTTAAAATTCTCAACAAAAAACCGATCACAGAAGTTTCCGCTTGGCTAAAACTTGAACTCTTACTGAAAAGGCTTTTTTGTATTTGTTCAGTCGGCTGAAATTCCATAGCAGTAACGCCATGGGGTGGAAAACTTATGTAAAAGTCCGACTCGCTGTAAACTTTGAAACAAGAAACAATAGTGAGCAAAAACCCTGGCACGTGTTTTCTAGGCTTGTTTTGAAATCTGTATTAATATTACCTACTAAGAAATCAAATGGTTTGTTCATAAATGGCATCGCTATTTTTTTGGTTGAAAAAATAAAGAAAAAATTTAAAATGATAGATGGTTGATGGCGTGGTTGGCACAGTGGTTGAGTGACATACTGCGCTTGCCGCCATTCCGGTAGGCGGCAGAAAGATAGACATATACAGTATACAAAACAGGATAGATATACAGTATCAAAATACAACGCGGTCAAAACTCATGGAAAAAGAATGGGCCTTTTGAATCCAGAGCTGTATCAACCTGTCACGTTTATACCATTTAAATGGTCATATAACTTGAGACAGGGTACGGAGCCTGTACAAAAGTGCCCACTGTCCTTTGGTATTGAATGTTAATCCTACATGTTGATTTTTTGTAAATTCCTATCATTGATAGAATCAATCCTAAGGATTATTCTCACCACAAATAAAATTGTGTTTTAATTCCAGAAAAATATGTGGTTCTTGTACGAACAGTTTAGCGGAATTAAGTTACGGGAGCATAGCCGAGGGAAAAATAAAGTCTCGAAAAAAAAAAGAATCCATGCAAATAGGTCAGACTTGAAAGTTTATGTTGTGTTTTTAATTTTTCATACTGCTGTTGAAAGTTTTACTTTGAGTGTATATTTATTGTTTGCTTTAGTTTCAACTTGTTGAAGAGTTTTCCGTCGAGTAAAGGCATCATCACACTAATAAATAAAAAAGCAAATTTTTATGTGCATTTTTTTTTAGGTGGGAAATTTAATGATTTTTCTGGCTCTGGACTCGTCTGTGTCGGAATTTTACTGACTACAACCACACCTATGTTCTTTCAAGTGCCCTTTGCGTCTCAGGATCACGAGTCCCCCTTTCAGAAATCAATTCATGGCCATATTAGGCATCGATCATGCGGTGCTCCTACGTTTTGCTGACAACTCTGACCCAGTATTCCGGGTCTGGGTGTATTGTATAGTATACCTACAAGTGAGTTTCACGTTTTTTGAACACATCTATGGGGGAATAATTCCTAACGTGAGGCAATAATTTGGGATTGCTTTTAACAATACCTACCTCACCCCAATCCAATGAAACCTTAAAAATGATTCGGTTTATTCCATACCTCAAGGGTATATAGAAAAGTTGGCATTGATTTTGAACATAATTCCAATCACGTGGACGAAGAAAGTTTCCCAATGTTTAGTAAGTACTTGTGAAACACTCAATTTTCGAAACATTTCACGTTTTGCTTTGAATAAACAAGGAAGGTTATACAATTTGTTTTGAAAGGACACAGTTAGTAGGTTTTAAAGCGTAAAATTAAATACACTAGGGGAAAAAATTATGACGCACAACGCTGTTAAATCGTCCAATAACAGGTCCCGCGTCACGTGAATGCGTTGTCGACATAGTTTATTCAATATGACTTATTATTAATTCAATACAATTGTAAGGTTTGATTATAAATATTTGTATTTGTGCGTCGACGCCATCACGACGCGAAACGCGTTCGGTCCGGACGCGTTTCGCGTCGCCGTTTATACCGCGTACATCGAATGACTGGATCAAATTGCCTGCTGCAGCAGTCTTTCCGTCCGATTATAATTTAGGACCCTTCAAGGATTTAAGAGTTGTGGTCAGCAAAATTCTGACAATCCCCATCGCTCCACGCAGAGCGGGAGAAGTTGTAGCTGATTTTCTACCCAAGAAAAAAAGATGGTAAAGATCTCCATCTGGCGGTATGATTTGGTTACTTTCTTTTATTTATTATTATTACATTATTAGCGTATTGAGTCACACTGCAGGGCAAAGGCCTCCCTTCCATTCTTCCACAGAAGTCCAAAGCGTCATGCCATCTCCTTCTGGGCCTAACGCGTCACCGCGCCGGCTCTTGATGTTTCAGTTAATTACTTATAAAAAAAAAACTTAATAAAATACATCTACGTCGCTCAGCCATAAAAATTAAGCCAAATGTCCCAAATAATGTTACAGCCTTAACAGATCTGCGTCTTAAAAACAGTTCACCTGACAATACACTCACACACACACAAATTTTTATGATTTCCTTATCGACACTTTATTGGTTAAGTTCAAGTTTACCATCGATAAAACTTGGTCGGCTTCGAAAATTTAGTCTACTGTACTTTTACGGCTTATTACTCAGACCATGTAAAATTTTGTTCGGTAGGTTGGGTAACAGGGAAGTAAGTTTTTTGTTACAAAGTAGAATTTACCCTTTTTTAACCGATTTCAAAATAATAACAGACATCTAATTTAAAAAATTAAATACCACTACTGCCATGCCGAAAAAATAACTAAAAAAAAAACAAGATTATAATTTGTTTATAATCATCTTGTTTTATAATTTGTTTTGTTGTTTCTTGATTTATTTTTATCTTATAATTTGTTTATAAACATCGTTTTTTCTTTCTTTTTAATTATTGTTTTTTCAAGATGTGATCTTGCGGTTTTTTTTTTAATCTCGACATTAATTCTCTATTAATGCACTCTATTGTTCCTCTATTAAAATTTAAAGCATTTGGTGTCAATGCTTCTGAGATGTAGGCTGATTTTGGATCGCCTGTTGTTTTCAGTGCTTTATTGTTATACATATTTTTCCTTTTTGTTGGCCATATTGTAGGACTTAATAGCTTTCTTCGACGAATTTTGATACTCAACAAAGATTGATTTATTTTGGACCATTTTTTTCCTGTACGCTTGATGCAGCGTTGGAAGGCCTCCCACAAGGTGGACCAATAACCTGGTGAGGGTCGTGAGAAGTGATGAGAAGCATAGGATAGGTCATTATGGTGACACTTGGGGGAAGCCTATGTTCAACAGTGGACATTTTTCGGCTGATGTTTATGACACTTGACGTTTTTGATGTGGGGTAATGGACAATTTTAAGGAATTGTGCAGCTGGTTTACGACCTCGTTCAGATTTTTGTCAGTGATCTTTATTTCTATAACAGTTTCAAGCGGTTTTCGCCGAAGTACGTCTACTTCGTCTTCAAGAGATCTAATTTTCTTAAGCGGTTTTATTACACGTGTAAGAAGATCGGATATTGGTTTTGAAAAACCCTCATACTTATCGTTGGCTTGATATAGTTAATAAATATCGGCTTGTTTACCAATACTTCTTAAATTAGGTACAGACTTTTCTTCCAGACACCGTCTCCAAGGACCACGTTTCAAATAATGTTTCATTACAGCATACATGTAAGAAATCCCAGTTCTAATTCCCATATCGCATGCTTAATAGAAAAGAGGCCTAACTCAAAAAGAAGGTATTTGAATCTTAAAAATTATGTTTCAATAATAAGGTTCAATTTTGATATACCCTCTTTTATGAGTTATTTGTGTTTTCCATTAAATAAGCGATATCACCCCAACCTTGTGACCTTGTGATTAAAATCGTTACATTCGCCTTTTAATGTCAAAATATGGCATGACAGTGGCCTAACTCAACTGGTTTTCTTTTTAAAATGGGGAAAAAATCGAATTACTTCTCCTGCCCTGAGGGAAGTAAGAGGGAGCGTTAGACTTTTACTGTGTAAATCCGCCCCTCACGTACAAAACCACTTTTTGTTCTTCCTCGTCTAAATAAATACCCGTAATACATTTTTATACCATTCCAATAACAATTATAACAGAGAATTTAAAGACATCGATCTTTTTAACATTTCTCATAAAAGCTTGAAACAAGAAAAAAGTCGATATATCACCTAATTAAACTTGAGTTTTTTTTAATCATTTCACTTAGGTCGTGTTTTCGGAGACGCGGCGCGTTAGGCGTTTCGTCGTACATTGCAGCAGCGGGCCGCGTCATCACTCGCGCAAACACAAACATATGGCAATGTACGACGGACCGCCCGACGTGCCGCGGAACGCGCCGCGTCTCCGTAATCGAGCACTTAGTTTTAAATATGTGCTTCGGTGAACTTAAAATTAAAATTATAGTCCTAACGCGTCTTCCTTATTTAATCATCTGAATACCGTAATTAGAGACACAATAGAAGACTATAGGTGCGCGGACACCGGCGTTCGCTTGGGGCTTGAGTAATTAAGAGTATATCAATTGTACTAAATTTTTCCATTACTTTGGCACTATAGGTCTTTTGTACGAGTATCTAAACAAATAGCTAGCTTAGAAATTATATTTTTTGTAATATAACCAACACATTTTTTTGGTATTTTGATAACAAAAAAATACAGATGGACTTTTTTTGGTATCAAAATACCAAAAAAAATCCATCTGTATTCTTGTAGTTGTAGCAGGATTCAGTAAGGACCAATAACCATTTTTATGGTAGGTAATCATCCAATTACTTCTCTCGCTATTTTTGTTAAACTCTTACTAACTAAACCCCTCTCCTGTTCCTTCTTTGCCTTCATTTTAAGGCTCCGGGATACACTTTCGCACAGCCCATGGAAGTATCGGCCCTTGTGAGCTCCGTCCATTTTGCTGACATCACTTTCAGGTCCACGTGGAATATCTACACAATGCGCCATCGAGCAAAAATCGTCTGAATCTGCCTATAATTTTATTTGTTTTATTATTGATAGGCTCGCGTTTGATCACTATCTCACCTGATGGTAAGCGATGATGTGGCCGACGATAGAACATGCTTGCCTAGAAGTAACCTATTCACTCTTGATTTAAAGACCCCTAGGTTGTAGCTATACAGAAACACAGACTCCGGAAATTCCACTCCTTTGCTATACGCGTAATAATTGTGTTCCCAAAATGTACCTACCACAGTGGCGCAACTACGGCGTTGCGCCACCGTGGTAGGTACATTTTACTCGTCTAGTAGTTCGATGATGGAACGGACTTGGTGGAATTAAATTGTGCAATTCCAACGCATACCCCAGAAATGTAAACTGTAGAAAACCGACAGGATAGTTTAAATAAATAAATAAATAAACTTTCGCCTTTATAATATTAGTGTAACTAAAGCACCGAGCCAAAAAAGAAAAGCAGTTGTTGAAACACAATATTCCTTGCTTAAATATAATTAATTTTAACACAAATTATAACTAGATACATTTTAATTTTGACGCAAAATATAACTACATTTTATAGTGATTTCTTCCTCCAGGATGAAACCCCAATGATTTATAACTCGCGACCGTAGTGAGTGTAATTTAATTAAGTGTCATACGCGACATGGTTTAAGATCGGCCGCAAACTTGACGGTTCTATGCGCTAAGCCTTCCGGTTTTGAGAAATTTGAAGCGAAAAAGGGCTCCTGAATAATTGTCATAAAGAGATGAACTCGAAGAGAGGTTGAAAGGGATTCTACCAAAATTAAAAGAAAACTCGGTCTTAGTCATCGATAACTCTCCATACCATTCAAGAAATGTAGAACTTCTACCAACTTAGCTGATTCTGTCTGTCTATGTAAAATACTCATGCACAGCTGCTTCTTGTTAGATTGGAATTAAAGTCGTACATAGCTGGGATTTTGGAACTAAACAAGGGCACTGTCGCCGTTTTGCTACATTGACAGCTTTAGTACTCACAAATATATTTCGGTTGGGCACGCCTTAGTTATGGCGGTAAGTCCCCTCATTGAGGAGTGACTGGAAAGACCTAACGGTGTCCTTACATTCCGCATGACGAAGGTTTCACGCGCGCCTCAAGGAATTGTCAGCAAACCATAGGGGTCCAGCAGGGTTAATGGGGCCATGGACCGGTTTCTGAAAAGAACGTTCGGCCCTGGTATGAAAGGCAACTAAGGAAAAGGAATAGGTTTTTAGTCAGTAAAAGTCTACACACTATCTACCACTACACACTATCTCCCGCCCCGCCCCAGTGCGCGGAGATGTGATTATTATTATTATTATTATACACTTTATTGTACACCACACATACAAAAAGGAAACTAAAAACTAAAACACATACATACAATGGGCGGCCTTATCGCATTCAGCGATCTCTTCCAGGCAACCTGGAATGGACAGTAATTGCCTGGACAAAAGATGGGGCTGTCAATGGTGTGACAAAACTAGTATCAAATATATAAATTATAATACATACACAGATATATATATATTCTATATAATAGATACATATATATATATACATACTTTTCGCTTTTTACCAGCGCAATAAATAATTGAATACGAAATAAATTATATTCCACATTACAAAAAACAGAGTAAATAATCTGATTACGTACCAAAATCCAACATAAAAACCGCTACGTGTGTGCTTATCCTAATGCAAGAGTCGAGTCATGGTGAGACGACGCCATAGCAGAAATTAATATTGTTGCTATATGCGCTCCGCGTATAGGTAGGTGCATGTGTCGCCATGTTTTTCACACGCGTAGGGGAGTTTTATATTGAAAAAGTATTTTTAAAGGGTATGTAGTAGTTTTATGTCCCTTTAGTCATTAGTGAATGTATTTGTATTCCTAGCAAACTCAGAATTTATGATACGAAGCTGAATTATCCATCGACGAATCACCAATTTGAAAAATGGGATACTTAGGGACTCCTGGATTCAGTTTGGTTGTTCAGTATATATATAATATATATATAATATTCCACAACTATCACACAACACCGTCTAGTCCCAAGCTAAGCAGAGCTTGTGTTATGGGTACCAGACAGCTGATAAATATACTTATATATTTCTAAATACATACATATTATAGATAAATAACACCCAGACACAGAACAAATGATCGTGCTCATCACACAAATATTTGTCCTGGGTGGGAATCGAACCCACGACCTCCGGCATAGCAGTCAGGATCACTAACCACTAGACCAACAGGCCAGTCGAGTCAGTGTCCTCATAACCCCCGAAATAGACTACAGAATTAAAACTATTCAATTTGTATATTACATTAAGTATACATATTATATATACAACATTACTTTTAGTATATTCGAAAACCGAAACTCGTGTCTAGTATTTTTATGTAAAGAATCTATGTACAAAATTTCATAACTGTATCATGAAAAATCAAAAAGTTTTTCGCTTGTTATGAAACCTTTTGTTCGCAAGAATACGTGGTCACCGGGCCATACGAGCGACTAAGGGGTTGTTTTGCTAACCCAACTGTGCGATCCCGCTTAAACAATTTTTATAAACAGGTTATTTTCAATCATGAACACATAGGAATAGATAAATCTTTACCTGGACCAGTTTCAATTGGAACGATCTATAAATCGTTCAATGGAATGGACTTTAGGAGGTAGGTTTTGGAGGCAAATGGCTTCCTAATGACCGTGATGGGTATTGTTCGGCAAGTTGTAATTAGTGCTCTTTGTAGTCATGATTTTGAGAGGAGATCGTGGCTAAAACATTAACAACATACGGTTGTTAATATAGTTGATCATCAAAGTTAAGCAACGTTTGATGAGGGCTGTAGATGGTTTTTTTTTTTTTGGTGGTGGGTAAAATCATCATATGACATCTCCCGCCCCTGGTCGGAGCGGGAGATAGTGTCAGACTCTTACTGACAAAAAACCTTCGTGGCCTAAGATACCAGGGCCGAGCTTTCCTTGCGGAAGCAAACCCTTGGCCCCAGTAGGCTTCGACCCTGCCTGCCTGCAGCTAGAAGGCTGGGTCTCTACGGTTTGCTGACAACTTCTTGAAGCGCGCGGGAACAGTGCGCGCCGTCGACGACCTGGGCTTGGTCCGGATGGTTACCGGACGGTTGGATAGTGAGCTACCCATAGCTTGCCGTCCGCAAGCTCGCGCCTACGTTGGCTGGAAATCAGGATCGGAATCGGAATCCCCGCGGCGGCTGGGGCGTGAGGGCTGTTGCCTCTCGCGTACGGCCTCCTCCTATGCTAGCATTTCTGCTTCGCAGAAGGAAGGGCTGTAGATGAGTGACCATCTTCTCATAACAAGATTCTTCCTTACCTTGGAAGACATGTTAAACGATTCGACGGGTAAAAAGTAAAAAAGTTATCGGCAATTTGGTGATTTTCTGATAATTAGGTACGTTAGTTGGTATATTATTTAGATATTAAAAAAAAAAAACTGGGCAAGTTCTTATGTAAATAGTTCAATTCCCAAATCAAGTCTCGAAGATTTTTCCGAATCGAAAAATCTTTTTTTTTGTGACGTAACTACAAGTTTACTGTTTTCAGATTTATTCCTATATCGTGCTATAAGACCTTGCTTTGTGCCACATTTCAGGATTCTGGGTCATCAAGAAGTACCCTATGAATTCTGATTCCTTGAAAACGAATTTTTTGGCGACATAAACGGCCACCTCTTTTTGTCCGTTAACTTAGAAGTTTGATTTTTCCACAGCGTCGTAGAACCGCAAACCTACTTCTAGGCAAGCGTGCTCCAAATCATCCAAATCATCGCTTACCGGTGAGACAGTGGTCAAATACGAGCCTCTCTATAATAAAAAAAAATTGCTGGATTAGTGAGTAGAAATTCTCAGCCCAAAAATAAAGTGAGTGCCATTTTAATGTCAAGAGATCCTATTGCAAGGGTCAGGCGTGATGCTATCAGAAGCGATTACTTCAATTAGGTGAAGGAAAAATCTCTCATTAGCGTTAATTAAGAGGCCCATGTTCAATTGGAGGAGTTAACCTAATTATTTCCCGGGACTTTTTCCAGGAACAATAAATTCTATCTTTGATTAATTTTTGAGTGGCTTTTGTCAACGTGGCTTCGCCTGCATGAACATCGGAAATTAATGAACGATGAAGTACTTACTACTTTACAAACATCGTAACTCCAAAACCATAAAAAATGTCCATATGAATGTCTGTGGGCTTTATTTTAGGTGGGAAATCATCCAATGCCCTCTCGCTCTACCTTAGAGTGGAAGATGTTACTTCCACTCAAAGGTAGAGCGAGAGGGCAAGTCGGGCTTACTGACTAAACCACACTAGGATTCATTTTCAAAAAATTTCGGCCCCTGCAGGCTGCAGTTTACCGTTATGCACGAGCAAACCCGCTGGCAGAAGCTAGTGAAATATGTGGGGAGACATTATCAAAGTCTCGACAACTACCATTCGGCGAAGTGGTCCGATACTTAAACACTCGATATAGGGAGTAGGTGCAATCGTTCGCTAATGGACTCGCCCCATCTCCGTTCATATTGTAATACCTTCATTGTGCTGTTTAGTCACGGAGTAGAATTCCTGCAGCGTAGGTTAGCTACAAGCTGGAAGTCTTTAAGTCAAGAGTGGATAGGTTACTTCTAGGCAAGCGTGCCATAATCGACCACATCGTCGCTTTCCGTCAGGTGAGAGTAGTCAAGATTGGACCTTGCTGAACGTCCTGGATTTAATGCCAATGGTGGTGGCCATTAGCTTAATTCTGGAGAACCTCGACAAACATCTGAGGAGGCTCTTGTAGGGCAGTTGGAACAAGCGCTTGATCCAGAAATCTGTTGGTCCTGGACAGAGCGCGTATGAGATTCCTCTCTCAGGAGCCCTGATCAAAAACAAAAGTATAAGTGAAAGTGGAATCGACAAATGGCCCCTTCCTTGCGCGAACAGTATAAACTAGTTTGTGCCTCCTATACACCATTAAATTTTGGTCGTTTTAATCCCGCGGAGGGTCGATCCGGTACATGAAACCCTATCGATTTGTAAAGATAAAAATGAAAAATAAAGTACTTTTTTTTTAATTCAAATTAATTTACGCATGTACAAAATTGATTTCTTTATGTAAACGGCAGCTGATCGAGGCCAATGAACTGTAGATAGTTAGTACGCAACAACCGACAACTCCCTATAAGGTCATTGACTCTTTGAATTGAATTGAAAAAAGTACTTTATTTTTTAATTTTATCTTTATAAATCGATAGTGTTTCATGTATTGATTCGACCCTCCACGGGATTAAAACGACCAAAATTTAACGGTGTATAAGATCTGATTAAAATTGAGAGCGGTTTTCGCACTACTTCCGATCCGAACCCGTGAAAGTATGGTCCGTAGTACTGTAGCTGTAGAACTATTACATTACAATAAAATTGTGGCGGGGACGAGCACGCGCATTTTTCTGCACTAGTGCGGAAAACAGTCAATTGTGTGCCTAAAAGCGGTGATAAGAGGGGGATTGTGTCGGATCGGATTCGGATTGGACGTAGTGCGAAACCGCTCTGAGGAAGGAAGTGCAAAATGAATCGGAAGATCAGAACTTTCGGAATCAAAATCGAACCACTGTAACATCTCTGATTTTTACTATGAGAATAGGATCAGAAATGGTAGCGTTATTCTTATTGTTATTAGCCTCTTGTTTACACATACTAATAAAAGTGAAAAGGGAAGTTGAGTCGTCTTTTCTAATTCAAATGTTTAAATAATCGGTTTGTGTGCACATCACCTTGGAATCGTCCTGGAAAGTGTACAAGATACTTAAGAGACTATTGTACACCCACATTAGCTAAATGACGGTATTTAGTCCCACGTAATAGTTATCGAGTCTTTTATAGTCACTTATCGGGTGCAATTGTCCGAACATTGCTGTTAAGGCAAAATAGAAGCGGAAAATATCTTCGAAAACACTTTGGCTTGCGAAAAAGGGATCAATTTGTAAAATAAATGATAGAGACACTTACCAGCCGTACTGTAATCACACTAGTATAAAGGTAAAAGTTTTTATGTCCTTCTGAAACGGCAGAATGGATTTTAATGACATTTGGCACACCGGTAGACTATATCTTAGAGTATACTCAACCACAGATAAATAGTATCCTATGTTGTCTTGACAACATTTTCTACTATTATGTGAGCCAATGATAGAACCATGCTCAATGTTTTTTAGGTCCTAAATTATACGCTTTTTAAAGTGTGAAATCATCTAATGACTACTCCCACTCTGGTGTGGAGCGACAGCGCGTGTCAAACTTTTACTGGCTAAAACCTTATCTATGTTCATTCAGTTGTACATTACAAGCATCCCTTTCATACTTGTGCCCATGGCTCTAGCAGGCATCGCCTCTACTGTGCCCCTACGGTTTGCTGACATCTCCTTGAGGTGCGCATGGAACTGTACGCGTCGCCGACGACTGGGGTTCGATTTTATAGGATGGAGTGGATGGCGAATTGCCCATTGCTCTTGTCTGCGGGCGCCACGCCTACTGTGGCTGGGAGTCAGAGTAAAACCTGTAAGCATAGCAAGCTTTTGAAAAAATAAAATAAATCACACAAATATTTTAATGGCGAAAGTTTATTTGAAATAGATCCAAATCTAATTGGATGAAATTTAGTACACGGGGAGACCATGTCCTGGAATAGCACATACGGTACTTTTAATTTAGTTCTGGTTTCTTTGGAACAATTTTTCAGTTTCATGCGGACGTAACCGCTGGCAACACCTAGTAGGTATATAAAAATCCATAATGACCCGACATGGTCCACGAACATGCCTATTTTCGCTGCGACTTTTTCATTATCTGTTTTTCCAGTGCTAACTTATGCAAGCGTATTTCAGTATAATACAAAACCTACACTGACCAGAGCTCTTACCACGACGTGCTAAAACGTATCGGAAAAGAGAGATGGTGCCTTAAACAACATAAGTTTTAGTATATGCGAAACCCAAAACACTTCTTATTTATATGTAAAGAATCTATGTACAAAATTTCGTAACTGTGTCATGAAAAACCACAAAGTTATAAGCTTGTTATGTTACCTAATTGTCTGCAAAAATACATACCACAGTGTTTTCTTTATAACCCAAAGGTTGACTGGTAGAAAATTCCTTGTTGCATTAAGTCCGCCTATGTACCACTACTGTTCATGAAGTTTAAATAAATAAATAATAAATACATGGTCATCCGGGTGACCCAGCTATGCGCTGTCGCTTAATGCCCTGTGTTATACTTAGTGCCGATGGTGTCCAACATGTGACCTTTTTTAAATATTTTTTTGGAAAAAAACTATCATGGTGTAAAAATTATTAGAATCGATTCAGTTACTGATTCTGAACAAAGTCTGTTCAGGTTTCGCATAAACTAAAAATAATGTTGTATATATAGCTCAATTCCTTTAATAGTTCAGTTTAGGTCTCTGAATGGATCGTGTTTAGAACTCATAGTAGGGCCTTGAGGAATTAAAAGCAGAGTGGTTTATCCTTTTATCGTGCTGCACCATGCCGAGCCACTCAGGGTGTTGCAAGTGGACGGTCTAGCAGTGGTGCTGGTGGCTAACGACTGTTACTGTGCTGACTGTTTAGCTGTGTCTTGTTATAAAATATTGTAACGTGCAATGCTGTGTTCGAGAAGCACTTGGAAAAGAAAGGTTTTTTTTATGGTAGGTAAAATCATCCAATGACAAATCCTGCCCTTGGGAGGAGCGGGAAGTAGTGTCAGACTCTTACTGACTAAAATAAAATTTCAGGTCGAAATTATTTTTTCATATATACAGGGTTAATTTTCCTAATGAAATGTGTTTTAACACAGCTTGTAGCAGCTGAAAGTGAAATGATTTATGAATTAATACAAGGAATTCTAGTGAAATAAAATGCTTGATTCTATTATTTAATTGAATTTTCTCAATGTTCCTAAAGATGCGTTTACATTGAGAAAAATGAGTTTCTTTCAATCTCTATCTTTTTTTTTTGCAAGTATCCATCACTTTAGTAGTTCATTTTATTTAGTGTAGTAAATCATTAAATAATTTTCCCCGTTCTGGATGAAACCGCGAGGAGTGTCAATGTTTTAGGAAAAAGAAAAAAAAGAAGGAAATATAAACATTTCACCGACTAAAACTTACTCGTCAGTTAAGGAGAGCTGAGATCGAGTCGTCAACAACGCTTAGTGCTTCAAAGAGATGTCATGTCAGTAAACCAGGGTGACCCAGCAGGACCAAAGCCAGTTAGGGTCGCGGGAACATTTGAAAGAATTAGCGTGGTCCTAAAACGCAACCTGAAGAATACAGATAGACTCAGTAATAATCTGACACGTCCTCTTGACCCACCCTAGAAAGGGAACCGTAGACGCCCAGCCGGCTAACTGCCGGCAGGCAGGGTCGAAGCCTGCTGGGGTCAAGGGCCGTTTTCTGACAGGAAGGCTCAGCCCCGGCACTATAGGCAACGAAGGAACGGGGTAGGTTTTTAGTCACTAAGAGTCTGACACAACTTCCCGCTCCGCCCAAGGGCGGGATTTGTCATTGGATGATTTTACCTACCATAAAAAAAACCCTAGAAAGGGAGAAAACATTTGTTGATTTGCCACCTTAAAAAAACACATGTTACTTCGATTGCCATTTGAGTTCCAAAGTCTCAATTAATCTTTTGAACAAAAATCATCAAGTCCAGGTCCCTTCAGTATCTGAATTAATAATGTAAAACATACATTATACAAAACAACACATCTTAAAAGTCACCATTCAAAGGAAACAAACATTTTCATCACAGGAAAAACTTGTCAGGTACAGAATTTACTCTCCAGAGAAACCAGAAACAGGTCCTGAAGGGCAACTCTAAAACTAATTAGTGTCGTCTTCCAAGATTGCAGATGTTAAGTAGTAATCGTATATTAACTGAAGTGCCACTTGAGTGTAATAGCGCTGTGAGGGTCAGCGCATACCGAGTCACGACACTGCGCGCTATATTTAATACCGCGGGATGATATAAAACTTTATAGCATAAGCAATTAAGCATAGCATAATCAGCCTTTTAATGCTCCCACTGCTGGGACTCAGGCCTTCTCTCTAGGAGAGGGAATGGGCCGAAATTCACCACGGGGGCCCAGGGCGGGTTAGTGAATGTCACATGTCTTCGAACGTTTGGTTCTTAGACATGCCGGTTTCCTCACGATGTTTTCCTTTACCGTTTTTGAGAGCAGTGGTGATGAAATAAATTACATATAGAACTTAATATGCTGCACAAAAAAGGTTCACATTTTAATGAAAGAATTTAGATTTTAAATTCCGCTGAGTTGAACGATGAACGTGAAAGATGAGTGGTGGACACAGGTGTGATTTTAGTCAGTATAAGTCTCACACACCCTCCCGCTCCACCTTAGAGCAGGAGAAGTCATTGGATGACTTCCTACCTTAAAAAAAGCTCAAATAAACTACATATTTATAATGTTACACATAAAAAAATTATCAGGGAACCCGTGACAACCAATTTTTTGTGTCGCATCGCTTTTTTTCAAGTCCGTCGCGTTTTGTCGCGTTCGGTGTGAACCCTCAGCGAACCAGCGAAGTAGAAACTTTGCAAGCTATTATTATTTTTTAAGTGTTTCTCTGCATAAAGCGTTATCTCAGCCTGAGTGCCTGTTTTATAAGAAGGTTGCACAACTTTTGTGATTTTTGTTCAAGAGATTTTTCGCAGAGATTTTTTTTTTTCAGCTGTTGAATAGAATTTGGTTTCCGTTTCGTTGGTTCCTGTGTTTGTAAATAAAAAGTAGGTTTAACTTTGAAAAGAAGAAATGGGATTTAATGTGGTCTTAACATCCGCAGTGTTTTTATTCAAAAGAATAAAAGATTCCTTAGACGAATGTGTGGCTAAAAGTAATATATTATTTTACAAATTACTAACTTAGGGCAAGAAAACCTACTAGTCTAGGGGCACTAAACTACCCCATAATTCCGGTTTGAAACAGGGATGTGTTGACACCACGGGCATTCGAGTCGCAGAGCAATGTCCAGCCACCATTGGCGAGGGTTTGTGGACGACGAGCAATGATAAGTTCATCGTTCGCCCGTCCTGTAAGGACCAGGTTCCAATCGACGGTGCGTAGTAATCCACACATGCCTCAAAGTGTTACAAGACTGAACGGTCTGTGTAGGGCTAATGCGTGCTTGGGCTGCGATAACGTTTGAAAGAGTCACCAGATTGCAAAAGAGAACTGAAGGATGTGAGTTTTAGCACAAAATAGATAGGTACAGAAATCAATCTTATGTATATTCTTCACTTTTGACACCTACGCTCGGCGGTCGCGCTAGAGTCGCCACCAGCGCCGCTTTGTCCGAGCGCGCCCGGGCGCAGTGAAAATACCTACCTATTACATGGCCATAAAGTCTTATTCGCTTTCTCATAGGCCATCGGGGTACTTGCCTACCTACTTAACTGTTCTGGGTTACGTTAAAACCAACCACCAAAATACAAGCAAATACACACTTACCTCTTTGAAATAATATACCATTAGATGTTGAATTTAAACAACCATCTACTGAACATTTGTAATAACTTTTTTTTCGTTGCTTCATTGTTGCACAAAAAGTTCACAGACGCATGTCTCAAACGGGTAGCACTCGAGCTCGTACTGGTTTGAGCGCGCGTGAGATATCGTGCCCGTGAGCGGTGTCTATGTGTGCGTTGCTCGAGCAAGCTTTGTAGTGTGTAGATTGTCTGCTGTACTATCTCTCTTTTGTCATCATCATCATCATTATCCAGCCTTTTAATGTTCCCACTGCTGGGACTCAGGCCTCCTCTCTAGGAGAGGGAATGGGCCGTAATCAACTACGCGGGCCCAGTGCGGATTGGTAGATGTCACATGTTTTCGAATTTTTTGGTTCTAGAACATGCCGGTTTACTCACGATGGTTTCCTTCACAGTTTTGAGAGCAGTTGTGATGATATAAATTACACAAAATAATGCGCCTGGCTGGGTTTGAACCCGCGACCTACAATTCGTAAGTCGGGGCCGTACTCGGCCACCACTGCTCAAATCTCTCTTTTGTGCTTTTAGTCAATAAAAGTTTGACACTTGCTTTCGCCCCAACCTAGAGCGGGATTAGATCATATCCGACCTAAAAAAAAAAACTTAACACTTTTTCCCGTTGTAGCCAAGTTAGAACACGGCAGCTAAGTGAAAATATTTCATAGCGGTGGTCGGTCGTACAAAGCGATTATATTGGTGGTATAATTACTGGCAGTAATGGCCGGTCACCCCACTATATGGGAGAAATAATAGTGATGCTTAGAATGTTCTGGGAATATTAGTATGAGGTTTTATTGTGTCAGTTTTAATCGTAATGTGTCTTTCATGTTTTAATTCGGCAGTAGTTTTTATATTGATTACAGGAGATTAGTATAAGACCTGTGTTACAATGTAAGTGTAAAAAATATCGTTGATAAACAGTATCATTATTATTTTTTCTCGTTTCATACTCATGGGTTTTTTTTTTTGGTAGGTAAAATCATCCAATGACAAATCCCGCCCTTGGGTGGGGCGGGAAATAGTGTCAGACTCTTACTGACTAAAAACCTACCCCGTTCCTTCGTAGCCTATCGTGCCGGGGCCGGGTATTCCTTTCGGAAATTAACCCATGACCCCAATAGGCTTCGACCCTGCCTGCCTGCAGTTAGCTGGCTGGGCCTCTTCGGTGTGCTGACAGCTCCTTGAGGCGCGCGGGAACAGAACGCGACGTCGACGTCTTGGGCTCGGTCCGGTCGGTTACCAGACAAACGGACAGCGAGCTACCCAATGCCCGCTGTCCGCAAGCTCGCGCCTACGGTGGCCGGTCATACTCATGGGTACCAGATAAAGTTCTTCAATCACTGATCTGAACAAAAATTTTTATCTCTGCCAAAAAACTCTTATTATTGTTTTGTTAGGCTATTTTAAATACCTTGAAAGATACGAGTAATAATACATAGTTTATTCTACGCTAAATTATGAAGATTATACGTCAATATTATCTTAAGCTTTTTTATCTGTATTAACAAAAACTAGTTAAAATGAAACTCAAACATCATTTTAAATGTAAAATGAGGAAAGTTTTGGAATGAAAATAAGTTTTCAATAAATTTTCATAACAAGCTTTTATAGCGCGGTATATATCTATATAATTAATACTCATCAAGACCATTCTAAAAAGCTCAAACATAATAAGGTTTTTTTATGGTAGGTAAAAATCATCCAATGACAGATCCTGCCCTTGGGCGGAGCGGGAAATAGTGTCAGACTCTTACTGATTAAAAACCTACCCCGTTCCTTCGTTGCCTATCGTGCCGGGGCCGGGCCTTCCTTTTAGAAACTGACCCATGACCCAGGCAGGCTTCGACCCTGCCTGCCTGCAGCTAGCAGGCTGGGCATCTACGGTTTACTGACAGTTCCTTGAGGCGCGTGGGAACAGTACGCGCCGTCGACGACTTGGGCTCGGTCCGGTCGGTTACCGGACGATCGGGCAGCGTGCTACCCATTGCACGCCGTCCGCGCCTATGGTGCCCGAAAATCGGGATCGGAATCCCGGCGGCAGCTGGGACTAGCGCCCCGTTGCATTTGCCTGATGCGGTCGGCCTCCTCCTTTGCTAGAATTACTGCATTACTGCTTCGCAGAATGAGGCGACCGCCTGCCATCCGTCCTCACTCCGGACCATGGCCTGAACCAAGGCCCTTCGAGAGAGATCGCTGATCGCCCTCACGAGGACACGGCGATGCTCTGCCCAGGTGGGGCACACCTCTACAGTATGCTCCACCGTGTCCTCCGGGCGACTCTTCCGCACGAATCCGGAACAGAAACTTACCGAACTTGCCGTGTTCGGTAAGGACCTGCGTCTTATTTATTTATTATTTATTTATTTATTTCTTTATTGTACACCTTATCGTCTTGCGGTAGTTGAGAACGCCCTGAGGTCTTTCCAGCCACGCCTCAAGAATGGGCCTTATCCCCTCAATTGTGGCGTGCCCAGAATGGGGTTAGGATAGTCGCTGACGCCATTTCATCATGAGATCCCGCCGGAGCTCTGTCCGCCATGCCTCGACTTGTCGCGGCAGCAGAATTTCGCCTCGGCGTTACATCTCCATGCGCTTATCGTGCATGTATGTAAGGACTGTTGCCTCCAGATCCCATTGCGGTAGGCCAGAAAAACACGGTAGGATTATCTTTTTACGCTTATTACCGAGTTCCTATGGCAGTCTACGAGCTCCATCATCAGAATCTGTTTACCATCTAGCACCAAAGTACTCGTCAAGACGGATCAAACGAATCCAAACTCGATGGGATTGTGTCGTTTAACTACATAGATCCTATGGCCACCTTCCCATTCCATCACCAGATCAACTCCTAGTCTTAATATTATACAAAATTACTTGTATTGTTATCTGATTTACACATACATGCAAAATATCAGCTGAATCGGTAACCAGAAAGTGGATCAAATTTAATTTGCATTTGATCACATACAAACATCGGGATAAGTTAAACTAAATAAAAGCTTGTAATAAAGAAGGTTTTATTATTAGGCATTATTATTCATGTTTAAAGATTCTTCGGGCTAGGTAACCTTGGTTCTCATGCTATCCGCATGAGGACCAAGGTTACCTAGCCCTCATCATTCATGACGCGATCACGCAAGGAAACTCCGAGCATAGTCCTTTCCATTGGCCTTTGGATTACTTTAATCCCCCTGGTTATTATCATATGAAAGCGTTGTCATTATTAAATGCGAAGAATATTTCAAATGCAATTCAAATACCAACTTATTAGAAACATATTCACAAAACTCAACATCCTACACCCCTACATCTCAATATATAAAACTCAATATTCCAAGTTCTCCACCCCTTTGATACAGGGTGTATAAATTTTGCGCGAATACAGTGTGTTTGTTAATGCTCTACGTCGGTGCTCGTTATAATCCGTATTAGCAACATACGGGAGCATTTTGTGATGATAAACGCTCCATAAGAAAGCGTTTTATAGCAACTTATGGGCCTGTGCACATCACGTTTTTTAAACGCGCCGTCGACGCGCTTTTGTAGCGATACAGACCCGCCTGCAGTTCGATACGGTACTAACTGAGTTACTGTCTACATGAAACTAAGATTTGATGTAAAATCTTGTCAACATAGGTCGATGAACTGGAAGGCACCAATTAATCTGGAATTCTGAATGAGGAAACCACAAAACAGAATGTTGTGACGTAACCTGGATGCTTGTCAAAGCATTAGACGTTGATAGATCGAATTGATTGACTGGTACTCAAACATTATGGAGAATGGAATGGAGAATGTTTACAGTATAGTCCGAGAGAGTGTAGTGTACCATTAACGGTACGTAGTAAACAGTTTTGAAAGGAAATGTTCCATTTACATTAAGTAAGTATGTACTCAGTTCTACTGATTTATTTATATATAAAACTTTATACACCAATAAGAAACACTGTACAAAGACAAAATTAATGCTTTATGCATCTTCTACCAGTCGATCGCTCGACTTGGGCGGAGTGGGCAATAATGTCAGACTTTTACTGACTAAAAACCCACTCCTGTTCCTTCTTTGCATTCGTTTACTTGCTATTAACCCATGGCCCCGGTAGGCTTCAACCCTGCTGGGCTCTAGGACAGTTTGCTAACATCTCCTTGAGGCGCGCGTGCAACGCTACGCGCCGTAGACGACTTGGGTTCGGTCCGGATGGTTACCGGACAAGCCCGCGCCTACGATGGCCGGAAATCGCGATCGGAATCCCTGCGGTGGCTGGGGCGTGAGGACCGTTGCCTCACGCGTGCGGCCTCCTCCTTTGCTAGCACTACTGCTTCGCAGAAGAGGCGACCGCCTGCTACTCCTCTTCGCTTCGGACCATGGCCGGGCCTTGGTACAGGCCACCGATCGCCCCCATGAGGAAATGGCGGTGCTCTGCCCAAACGGGAAACTATTCGACCTTAGGGTGATACAGGAACAGAACATGGTAGCGGCAATTAAATGGTAAAAAATCATATGAACTCTCGGCTAAAAGAAAATTGCTTTCTGTGCCCAATAATGCCAGACCAAAACCAAGAAGGAGGAAAGAGCTTGACTCTTATCTATATTTTGTAGACTTGCAAAAAAATGACAAAATATAAAAAGGAGAGAGAGACCTTTGGCCAGCTGTGGGACACAATAGGATAATAGGAGAGAGAAATATAATTTACTAATTTGACATTTCACTATAATTATGGTTCCTGAAAGATGAAACCCACACTAGCCGTGGGTTTCCAAGAGTAACTAATGGATAAGAGCCGAAAAAAAGGCAAGAAACGAATATTAAGAGAGTATTCATACGAATGTATGTAGTGACAAGAATGGATAAATTTAGAAACAAAAATATTAGAGTAAATTTGAAAGTGGCGCTAGTGACCAAAAAGTCGGAAAGGAGTCGTTTGTTTTGGTGGTTAGATGGAGTGAGAGGCATAAGAAAAAAGATGGATGGATTGATTGAGGAGTGATAGGAGAGAAAAGGGAGAAGTAAGAACAGAAGAGAGGACAGAAACGAAAGAAAAAATAAGAAATAAGGGTAGGGAAAATGATGATGAAGGCAAGAAGTAAATCCATTCTGATCATAACAAAAACATTGATCACTAATCTACTGAACATGTAGCAACATGTTCTACTATTTACCATTAATGGTAACTGTCATTAAGGAAGCATAAATTATAAGCGGTACTTAGCTTAATGGGCCTAAACATTTTAGTCTATTGCTTTTGCACAATCCTTTTACTAAAATAAATGCTTAAGTCCGAGGCAATTTTTATTAACTTTAAAAAAATACTTTTTTTCTAACGTGTGTACAAAATTAATTTCTTATTCATCACAACACAGACACAAAATTTGATTTTTCATTTTGCCTTTATTTTAATTTAAGTTGAAGCCATTTTTATCGCCAAATCGCTTTTGTACACCAATTAATTGTATTTAAATCAAAACCATAAATTAACAGCAATATTTAATTTCTCAGAATGAACAACTAAAACCAAACAAATAACTCGAAATTCTAACACTATACTAGGGAATTTCCGCCATAAATTAGTAATTATTTCAGTTCAACCCTTAATAATAATGTTGAACGACTGTTTCTCTAATTGTAGCATATAGTTGGTACTATAAATATAATTTTTATAGCTATTTTATGTCGGCAGGCTATATAAACGAAAATATCGTGCGTAATCTGAATGGATCGTTTCCTTTGGTGGAATTTTTGTGGGCATTTTTGGAGCGTGTAAATGATTTAGTTGGGGGATTCAAGGAGCTAGATCCTGCCAGAGACCGTTTTTCAATTGCGTGGAAAACTTCGTGAGCAGTTGCGGCCAAGTGGTAGGTAATAGCTGCAACTAACGAGTTGCACGTTTTGGGTTCAAATCCAGGCTAATGCTTTATGAAATTTCATCACCACTATTCTCAAAACTGTAAAAAAAAAACATCGGGAGGAAACCGGCCTGACTTAGAACCATAAATTCAAAGACCTGTGACATATACCAACCCGCACAGGGCCCATGTTGGGGATTTTTTTATGTGGGTAGGCTCGCGTTTGACCACTATCTCTCTTTTTCACTCTGATTACAGCCCATTCTCTCTCGTAGAGGGGAGGCTTGAGTACATTAGGCTGATTATTATGCTTATGTCGCTATTATGGGAAACTTTAAATTACTTCTCCCGCTCTAGGTGGAGTGAGAAGGAATGGAAGACATTACTGATTATAACTCACTCGTGTTCCTTTATTTGCCCTCTGCTATCCAGGGAAATGTTACGTTTTTCGAACTATTACGCAGTCCCACTTTAGCAATTCACAGCACATTTTTAAACGCACCTTCGACGCGCGTTTGTAGCGATATAGACATGATACGCCCGCGAATCAGACACAGCCTGTAGACCTTTAAGGCCTGTGCACACCACGTTTTTCAAACGCGACGTCGCTCTTTTATCACATTAAAGATATACAAGCTGCATCTGATTCGTGTGCGTATCGCGTCTGTATCGCTACAAAAGCGCGTCGACGGCGCGTTTAAAAAACGTGATGTGCACAGGCCCATAAGTTGCTATAAAACGCTTTCTTATGGAGCGTTTATCATCACAAAATGCTCCCGTATGTTGCTAATACGGATTATAACGAGCACCGACGTAGAGCATTAACAAACACACTGTATTCGCGCAAAATTTATACACCCTGTATCAAAGGGGTGGAGAACTTGGAATATTGAGTTTTATATATTGAGATGTAGGGGTGTAGGATGTTGAGTTTTGTGAATATGTTTCTAATAAGATGCGGATAGCATGAGAACCAAGGTTACCTAGCCCTCATCATTCATGACGCGATCACGCAAGGAAACTCCGAGCATAGTCCTTTCCATTGGCCTTTGGATTACTTTAATCCCCCTGGTTATTATCATATGAAAGCGTTGTCATTATTAAATGCGAAGAATATTTCAAATGCAATTCAAATACCAACTTATTAGAAACATATTCACAAAACTCAACATCCTACACCCCTACATCTCAATATATAAAACTCAATATTCCAAGTTCTCCACCCCTTTGATACAGGGTGTATAAATTTTGCGCGAATACAGTGTGTTTGTTAATGCTCTACGTCGGTGCTCGTTATAATCCGTATTAGCAACATACGGGAGCATTTTGTGATGATAAACGCTCCATAAGAAAGCGTTTTATAGCAACTTATGGGCCTGTGCACATCACGTTTTTTAAACGCGCCGTCGACGCGCTTTTGTAGCGATACAGACGCGATACGCACACGAATCAGATGCAGCTTGTATATCTTTAATGTGATAAAAGAGCGACGTCGCGTTTGAAAAACGTGGTGTGCACAGGCCTTAAAGGTCTACAGGCTGTGTCTGATTCGCGGGCGTATCATGTCTATATCGCTACAAACGCGCGTCGAAGGTGCGTTTAAAAATGTGCTGTGAATTGCTAAAGTGGGACTGCGTAATAGTTCGAAAAACGTAACTTTTCCCTGGATAGCAGAGGGCAAATAAAGGAACACGAGTGAGTTATAATCAGTAATGTCTTCCATTCCTTCTCACTCCACCTAGAGCGGGAGAAGTAATTTAAAGTTTCCCATAATAGCGACATAAGCATAATAATCAGCCTAATGTACTCAAGCCTCCCCTCTACGAGAGAGAATGGGCTGTAATCAGAGTGAAAAAGAGAGATAGTGGTCAAACGCGAGCCTACCCACATAAAAAAATCCCCAACATGGGCCCTGTGCGGGTTGGTATATGTCACAGGTCTTTGAATTTATGGTTCTAAGTCAGGCCGGTTTCCTCCCGATGTTTTTTTTTTACAGTTTTGAGAATAGTGGTGATGAAATTTCATAAAGCATTAGCCTGGATTTGAACCCAAAACGTGCAACTCGTTAGTTGCAGCTATTACCTACCACTTGGCCGCAACTGCTCACGAAGTTTTCCACGCAATTGAAAAACGGTCTCTGGCAGGATCTAGCTCCTTGAATCCCCCAACTAAATCATTTACACGCTCCAAAAATGCCCACAAAAATTCCACCAAAGGAAACGATCCATTCAGATTACGCACGATATTTTCGTTTATATAGCCTGCCGACATAAAATAGCTATAAAAATTATATTTATAGTACCAACTATATGCTACAATTAGAGAAACAGTCGTTCAACATTATTATTAAGGGTTGAACTGAAATAATTACTAATTTATGGCGGAAATTCCCTAGTATAGTGTTAGAATTTCGAGTTATTTGTTTGGTTTTAGTTGTTCATTCTGAGAAATTAAATATTGCTGTTAATTTATGGTTTTGATTTAAATACAATTAATTGGTGTACAAAAGCGATTTGGCGATAAAAATGGCTTCAACTTAAATTAAAATAAAGGCAAAATGAAAAATCAAATTTTGTGTCTGTGTTGTGATGAATAAGAAATTAATTTTGTACACACGTTAGAAAAAAAGTATTTTTTTAAAGTTAATAAAAATTGCCTCGGACTTAAGCATTTATTTTAGTAAAAGGATTGTGCAAAAGCAATAGACTAAAATGTTTAGGCCCATTAAGCTAAGTACCGCTTATAATTTATGCTTCCTTAATGACAGTTACCATTAATGGTAAATAGTAGAACATGTTGCTACATGTTCAGTAGATTAGTGATCAATGTTTTTGTTATGATCAGAATGGATTTACTTCTTGCCTTCATCATCATTTTCCCTACCCTTATTTCTTATTTTTTCTTTCGTTTCTGTCCTCTCTTCTGTTCTTACTTCTCCCTTTTCTCTCCTATCACTCCTCAATCAATCCATCCATCTTTTTTCTTATGCCTCTCACTCCATCTAACCACCAAAACAAACGACTCCTTTCCGACTTTTTGGTCACTAGCGCCACTTTCAAATTTACTCTAATATTTTTGTTTCTAAATTTATCCATTCTTGTCACTACATACATTCGTATGAATACTCTCTTAATATTCGTTTCTTGCCTTTTTTTCGGCTCTTATCCATTAGTTACTCTTGGAAACCCACGGCTAGTGTGGGTTTCATCTTTCAGGAACCATAATTATAGTGAAATGTCAAATTAGTAAATTATATTTCTCTCTCCTATTATCCTATTGTGTCCCACAGCTGGCCAAAGGTCTCTCTCTCCTTTTTATATTTTGTCATTTTTTTGCAAGTCTACAAAATATAGATAAGAGTCAAGCTCTTTCCTCCTTCTTGGTTTTGGTCTGGCATTATTGGGCACAGAAAGCAATTTTCTTTTAGCCGAGAGTTCATATGATTTTTTACCATTTAATTGCCGCTACCATGTTCTGTTCCTGTATCACCCTAAGGTCGAATAGTTTCCCGTTTGGGCAGAGCACCGCCATTTCCTCATGGGGGCGATCGGTGGCCTGTACCAAGGCCCGGCCATGGTCCGAAGCGAAGAGGAGTAGCAGGCGGTCGCCTCTTCTGCGAAGCAGTAGTGCTAGCAAAGGAGGAGGCCGCACGCGTGAGGCAACGGTCCTCACGCCCCAGCCACCGCAGGGATTCCGATCGCGATTTCCGGCCATCGTAGGCGCGGGCTTGTCCGGTAACCATCCGGACCGAACCCAAGTCGTCTACGGCGCGTAGCGTTGCACGCGCGCCTCAAGGAGATGTTAGCAAACTGTCCTAGAGCCCAGCAGGGTTGAAGCCTACCGGGGCCATGGGTTAATAGCAAGTAAACGAATGCAAAGAAGGAACAGGAGTGGGTTTTTAGTCAGTAAAAGTCTGACATTATTGCCCACTCCGCCCAAGTCGAGCGATCGACTGGTAGAAGATGCATAAAGCATTAATTTTGTCTTTGTACAGTGTTTCTTATTGGTGTATAAAGTTTTATATATAAATAAATCAGTAGAACTGAGTACATACTTACTTAATGTAAATGGAACATTTCCTTTCAAAACTGTTTACTACGTACCGTTAATGGTACACTACACTCTCTCGGACTATACTGTAAACATTCTCCATTCCATTCTCCATAATGTTTGAGTACCAGTCAATCAATTCGATCTATCAACGTCTAATGCTTTGACAAGCATCCAGGTTACGTCACAACATTCTGTTTTGTGGTTTCCTCATTCAGAATTCCAGATTAATTGGTGCCTTCCAGTTCATCGACCTATGTTGACAAGATTTTACATCAAATCTTAGTTTCATGTAGACAGTAACTCAGTTAGTACCGTATCGAACTGCAGGCGGGTAGTATTTTTTTTGTCATTCATATTGAACTAGTTACACACACACACCAAATGACTAATCTTAGCTTCGTGCAGTGTACGCGGCTTTCGTTATATAAAAATAAAATAATAGACTACAAATTGTTTCAGCTATATAATTATATTTAAAAAAACCTGGCCAATTGCGAGTTGGACTCGCGGTCTGAGACTTCCGTACACACTTAACTATGTAAATAGTAGAATTCCCGAATGGAGTCTCGAAGATTTTTTCATATCACAAAAAGTTTTTTGCTTTTTAATATTATGTCCTTCATGTCTGCTCTTTGTGGTTAAAATATAAAATTGCAATTAATATAAAATGAGTAATAAATGCTATTTAGGAAAGATATTGCTGCGACGCTATACGAGTCTTCAAACAACTAACCCTCCATTTATAAGCTTAAAACTATGACGCCTTATTCCAAAACGCGATCTAAAATAGTTCCGGGACTATTACTAGATTTAATACCAATTAAACGCGATCTAAACGTATTTCTGGGACTATTACAAGTTTTAATGTCAATTAAATCTAATAATAATCCTGGAGCTATTTTAGATTTCATTTTGGAATAAGGGGGATGTACACCACGTCACAAAATACAGTTCGTTCGACGGTTCTTGGCGCGCCTGAAGTTAGGCTCTGCGAACTTTAGCGCTTGTGCACTCGTAAAAAAATAAATGGTTTGAAAAAATAAATGCCAATATGTTTTGTTTAGTTTGTTATTGCTGTTAACAACTGTTATTGGCATTTATTTTTATAAATCATTTATTTGACGCGCTTATTTTGAGCGCTAAAGTTCGCAGAGCCTAACTTCAGGCGCGCCAAGAACCGACGAACGTACTGTACTCCTATTTCTGAAACCCAATGAACACAACTCAACATCTAGACTCCCATCTTCAATTTATTCCTCCGATGTACAGAGAAGATTTTTCTTCAGGGATTTGCTCTGACAGCTACAATTCTGCTCGCCCCCACACGAACCTACCGTGAGCGTTCTACGTGGGTGAACTGAGACGTGTATGTATTATTCTTCTGAAACTAAAGTCCAGGTGTGCTTTGAAAATAAACTATAAATAAAGTTTTATAAATTTTTGCTGTGATAATTACTGAATGTTTCGAATATCAAGGCCCTACCGCAAGCTCTTAACGCAATTCATTTGATTACCTAAACTGAATTGTTAAGCTGTGGTGGCCGAGTGATAACGGCCCCGACTTGCGATTAGAAGGTTGCGGGTTCAAGCCCGGCCAGCCGCATTATTTTGTGTAATTTATTTCATCACCACTGCTCTCAAAACGGTGAAGGAAAACATCGTGAGGAAACCGGCATGTCCTAGAACCAAAAATTCGAAGACATGTGACACCCACCAACCCGTACTGGGCCCGCGTGGTGGATTACGGCCCATTCCCTCTCTTAGAGAGTAGGCCTGTGTCCCAGCAGTGGGAACATTAAAAGGCTGATGATGATGATGATGATGATGAATTGTTAAACGGATAGGGCTCATTGGCTGTATAGCTCCATCCCTCTTTTTCACTCGCACTCTGGATATTTAAACACGTCATGATGATGTCCCAGTCTCCGCTAGCCAAGTTACAATCATTTCGTTTAGCGTGAACGCTTAGAGTTGGCTACGCGCCCAATACCTTTGTTCTGACGTCATCTCAAAAAGGAATTGGGGGCGTGGCCAACTCCAAGCGTTCGCGTTAAACGAAACGATCGTAACTTGACTAGGGGGGCTGATTTGCTTTGAGTATATATGATAGAAAAGCAGCATATGCTGACTTAGGAACCTTTTTGACCTTGCACAGGTTTGTTTTCTTTTTATGTTGTTTTTAAAAGCCGGGCTTTCTGAGCCACGTCTATGATCTGCGTTTTGGAGCGCAGTTATAGTGTTTCGTGTACCTTCATTTAATAAAATAAAAATGTGCGTGGACAAAAGGTAAGTACACCTTTACATATTTGTTTCCTCCGCCTAATTTTAGTTGCCAAAATCAATACAACTGGACCGAGCCCAAGTCGTCGATGGCGGGTTCTGTTCCTGTGCGCCTCAAGGAGCTGTCAGCAAACCGTAGAGGCCTAGCCTGCTAGCTGCAGGCAGGCAGGGTCGAAGCCTGCTGGGGTCATGGGTCAGCATCCGAAAGGAATACCCGGCCCCGGCACGATAGACAACGAAGGAACGGGGTAGGCTTTTAGTCAGTAAGAGTCTGACACTACTTCCCGCTCCGCCCAAGGGCGGGATTTTCTTGGATGATTTTACCTACCATATAAAACTCCACTTTTTAGCTTCCACTAACCAGGAGGTTTCAAATGCAGCAGGTTAATCAGGTTCTTGTCATTCTGTTCAAGCAGTAAGTCTACTAAAGGAAATTGCCCATTAGTTTCAGTTGACACTACAATGCCGGTACCGAGCCATTCACGCTATTTTCTCGCTCCCATTTAGTTCTTCTAGAATATTTGCAGTGTTCGAGATGTAAGTGATAATGTTTGTTGAAAACTAATCCAATTTACATTATTACAATGTTCCATTTAGAAAAGAAACACAGGACTCAACTTTTTTTTTAATATTGACAAGCTCTCACTAGTCCTCTAGCTCATTTGATGGTAAGTAATAATGTGGTAGTTTACCTAGAAGGAACCTATTCGCTCTTGACTTAAAAGGTTGTAGTGGGTTGTTTGTGGGATGAGCACGATCATTTGTTCTGTGTCTAGGTGTAATTTATCTATAATATGTATGTATTTAGAAATATATAAGTATGTTTATCAGTTGTCAAGTACTCGTTATACAAGCTATGCTTAGCTTGGGACTAGACGGCGTTCTGATAATTGTAAAAAAAAAATACAAATTCCAGCAGGAAATTTTAATCTTTAGCTGTGCGCACAATGAAAGTAGGACCAAACACCAAGCGATCGCCGGCGTCCGTATAGATTATAAAACATTACGCGTTTGTAGGAAATTTACCCAATAATGTAAGTAAATAATAATCAAACTTCTTTAAGTAAATAACGAAAATAAGGTCTACAACGAAGTGCGAGAAAACGGACGCCGCGAAAGGGGGTCCATATGTGCAATTCTAAAAGTAATAGTAGTTCGATGAAAATAGACTAATAAACAATCTTGTTATGAAAAACGAATCCAAAAAATCAACACTGCGATGATTCTACCACGATTTGAAAGACGTCGACATACGCCTCCCCCTAGTGTCGCCATAACGACCGGTCCTGTGCATCTCGCATCCACTGCATTCCCGCGACCCTCATTAGGTCATCGGTCTACCATGTAGGAAGCTTTCCAACGCCGCGTCTTCCCGAAAACAGAAATGTGTTCACATACCTTTGCCTTAAAGAAAAACGGATTGAATGATATCCTGATCTTAATGCGATTATCACACTGCCACGCGTCACGCTGCAAATTGCGTGTCAACGCACCTACGCGCGTTCTTGCGGGAGTGCAGATCTGCATTATCGAGCGGGTTTTTAAACGCACACACGCGCGTAGTTCGGTCTGACTCATTTCATTGTTCCATTTTCAAACACACGTCAAGCCCATCCAAAATAACGCACGACACTGCAAGACTCAGTGTGCCATACCTTGCGTCTCGCCCCGCACCTACGCGCGTGTGCGCATATTTCTCCGCTTGTAGGCGCGTGATCTGAATAAACGCGAGTGAATGCATTTTCTGTGCTTTTCAAACGGAGGTACTTACTAGCAATGTTAAAACACGCATTCACGCACTACGCTACGTGGTGCATGGCAGTGTATTAATCGCCTTAAGTGTAAAGTAATCTTCCACGAGGGCTCAGTGCGGGTTGATAGATCAAGATGTCACGTCTCCGTAAAAACTTTTTCCACAGTAACTTTATCATATATAATTATAAAATTTAAAAAAAAAAAAACCGACAGTCCTTGTCATCAACATTCATGAATATGAAATGTAGAGAACTGGTGACGAATCTAAAGACGAATCTAATGAGCCCAAACTCGATGGATTTACTAGTAGGCGTTCCAAAGTTCCATCAGCCACCTCCCAGTTCTAGCATTAGATCCTTGTCATCATGAGAAATGTATAAAACTGGTCAAGATGAATCTAATGAGCCCAAACTTAAGGATTTTACTAATAAGCATTCCAAAGTTCCATCAGCCAGCTCCCAGTACTAGCAGGTCCTTGCTTATTGTCATCATGAGAAATATATAGCACTAGTTAAGGCGAATCTAATGAGCCCAAACTCGATAGGTTTACTATGTTAATAAGCTATCCAGGGTTCTTACCTTCGAGCTCCATCATCAGATCAGCTCAATGGCACCAGATTGTACGAGTATTTCAAATATTAGGTCACACATATGTTTAAAATAAAGTAAACACCCATTAAGTGTTTAAAAACTCTACCGTAGTTAACAAACGAGCTGATGATCTTGAACACCTACACAGATCTTCATAAATTGTAGCTAAGAACCATCTCGATTAAGCTAGCTTTCAAATCAAAATCGGCCCATTAGTTTGGGCGCTACGATGCCACGGACAGACACTTAGAGAGACAGACAGGCAGGTCAAACTTATAAGTTCCATTTTTTACCCCCGACGGAAAAGAGGGGTGCTCTTTTCCGTCGGGGGTAAAAAATGGAACTTTCTAGCATACAAATTTCAGCCATTATTCTTCCAAAACTCCACTAGAGTCCACTAAAAACATTATAACACAGTTCGTATCGGGAAAACTGAATTTATACCACGGTTTGGTCACGATAAAAAGCACCTGTTCTCCTTTGCCGGACCCAAATATTATAAACAGATTTCCAGTCGATTTACTTGTTGTGTTTGCACGTGTCAAGCGATTTTGAACCCTCCTGCCTTTTGTATATGGTTTGGTTTTAATGGGAGGTGAAGAGGCTTTTAAGATGTTGAAGTTGCTAAGTGACCTGTAGGTTTGAGAGGATTCTTTTGCACGTGATTTTGACGTATTACTAAGGTTTTTCCTCGGTTCGGTTCAAATTAAAGTTCTTTTATTGTTCGGTGTTTTACCGAATGAATGAAGTGTACTCAGTTTTTTTTTTAATAGAGTATTTTTTACTGAAAATATTATTGAAATGATCAATTAGTAATATAATGATGAATAAAGAAACAGGAGAATTTTTGAAAAAAATAAACAGGTTTCAGGACACTAAAATCATTCCATTGCCTTAATCACTTTATTTAAACAGTTGCCAAAGATTTTTGATTAAATTTAAAGTCAACTTAAAATTAATAAAAAATCTATACAATTGGGGGCATATAAGCTGAACCAAAATGGCGATCGGTCCTTGATGAGCAGTGACTGATTTTCGGGTATCAATCGAAGCGTGGACTGCGTGTAACTTAAAACAACGACGGCCATTTTTGGTTCAACTTATTTACCGTGTACCTACCGTACATACTGTAGCATTAAGACTACGTCGAGAAGTACTTGTATCTTTATATATATAGGGTGACTAGTAATCGATATGTAGTCATCACAGATATAGATAGACATAGATAACGCAAGCATCACGATCTGTATGAAAACCAAGCGTGCCATTTTTTGACTACTTATTATGACGTCACAAGCACTATTTAGCGAAGACGCCGCCGCGTACGGCGTCCCCCTCGCTCCACCCCCACACCAACAGCACAATTAACCATTTTTATATTTTTAACTGCACCCGACTAGCGCTGTACTCCAATGCAGACTGAGCGCGAAAGTGACCACTTACGATTTTTGTACGTAAGCTAGGCACGCGAAGTAGTTGCTCTTGCGTTGTCTAGGTATATCTATATCTGTGGTAGTCATGATAACAAACAACTTTTACTATGAGATCAAACCTGGAAAAAATCTACTGGTCAGTTCATTTATGTTCGCCTAACTGGTCAAAATGTGCTGAGCTTGCTGATTTTTTTCGCGATGTCAGGTTTAGTCCCATAGTAAAAGTTGTTTGTTATCATGACTACCATCACGTGTTTAAGTATCGATCATTAATTACCATCCTACATAAAAAGAGATACTGACTGACGCGCAATGCGCAGCCAAAATTACTGGGACTAGATAGCGTGAAAAAATTTCACGCTATCTAGTTTTCCTTTTATAGCACAAGGTTACCTTTTATAAAGTAGGCAAGCATTAAGAGAGAATTTTCCAAAATTCACTAACTAAAGGGAATGAAACTGAGGTCCAAAGTTTGTACAGACAATCTACTTACACGCGAGCGAAACCAATGGCAGAAGCTAGCGTTCTTATACACTTCGACTTGAAAAATAAACAAACGTATCACAAATGAAAACACAAGCTCTACTGTGATCCTATTTCCGTTTCAGGTCCAAGAATTTGGCGCGAACAAACAGCGTCATCCAATCAGAAATCCATCTCATATTTAACATCGAATTTAGAGCGGGATTTTAAACATGTCCCGCCTTTCCGGTTAGCAGTAAAACTGTCGTAAAATAGTCGAACATGTCGCCTGTAGCCTCAAGCAGAGGTGGGGAACATTTTTACATGTTCATACAATAGAGAAGATTTTTTTTTATGTCCCACAATTCACACAATGCCATCTAGTCCCAAACTAAGCAGAGCTTGCGGTATGGGTACTAGACAACTGATATACATTGATAGCGATGGAAAGAAGTGGACTGTATAAATAAATGATGTTGATAAAAACACGCAAGAGCCAATTAAAATATAGTATAATATAATAATTTAAATAGAACAAAGCAGACATCAACTAAAAAACGTAACCAAGATCAACAAGCTAATGATAAAGTCAAATAAACATTTTATCGTATTATATAATTAAAAGAGTAGAGAGTGAAAGGAACACATTGCCAGCCAGTCGCCAACATTCCGGAACCCAAGTGGAACATTAAAGGCTGGTGGCAACTGACTGGGGTGCAGCCTTCATAAAAACTAGCTTACGAGCCAGTCGGTGCAGCACGCCGCCTCTTGTGCGGACGTCTGCTACGGGGACCGCTCCGTCAAGTCCCAAAAACACTTTGTCTACTATTCCTAGTAGTTACAAGCCGCGAGAAAGAGCAGGGTCGGTAATCAGCACCACGTCTCCTTGGCTGATGGGCAGACCGCCCGGAGGACACAGTGGAGCACACGGTAGAGGTGTGCCCCGCTTGGGAAGAACAATGCCGTGTCCTTGTGGGAGCGATGGGTGGCGGCGATCGCTCGCGCCGCGCCTTGGTACAGGCCATGGCCCGGAGCGAGAAGGAGTGGCAGGCGGTCGCTTCCTTCTGCAAAGCAGTAATGCTAGCAAAGGAGGAGGCCGACCACATCAGGCTACGGCGCACACGTCGCCGCCGCCGCCGGGATTCCGACCCCGATTTCCGGCCACCGTAAGCGCGGGATTGCGGACGGCGGGTAATGGGGCTCGCTGTGCATCCATCCGGTGACAGTCCGGACCGAGCCCAAGTCGTCGACGGCGCGCACTGTTTCCCCGCGCCTCATGGAATAGTCAGCAAACTGTACCGCCCCGCTCAAGGGATGATTTTACCTACCATAAAAAAGCTAAATATTAGCACTGTCGCTAAAATTATGTATAAGCTAATATAATTTACTTTGGTCACTGTTTCACAAAAGCAAGCCTTTTCATTGACCTTTCAAAACCTAAAGTTTTCTGTCCCTGCCAGATACTATCTGTAAACGAAGACAGTCTAAGAAAACTCATTCCGTTACCTTGTTTATTTTGTTCCCAGTATAACAAGTATGGACCGAATTTTCGGTGGAATTGAAAACAGGTGGAATTGTAAAAGTAAATCCTTTGACCTTGACGTGATTTTTAAGGAAAAGGAACGTGAAAGAACGATTTTAGTTAAAGTTGTTAAAAATAAAAGGCCTGTTTTGACATTTGAGAAAGACCCTAGAATGTAACTTGGAACGAAAGTGAAAGATGCAGTAAAATAATAATTAATTATCCGTTTAAATAATTTCACAAATACACAATTAAATACATTACACAAAAAAGGCTACTCCTTACCAAAGTATGACGTCAAAAAACTCCTCCGCACCGCTGTCGATTAGAAGTGTGCCCAAAAGGCTGGCGGCATTGCCACGTTGTATGGCAATGCTTAATCTCTGATCGAGGTAAAAGCCTTATTAATTTCCTACATAAAGTGTTTTAATGTAATTACATAATGGTTACATAGAAAAATATAGACGGTTACAAGACGAAAACTTTTTATTTTTTTTTACAACTTTACTGTATAATATGTTAGATATTTTATTTTTATTCACAAAAAATTAAATGTGATCATTTTGCCCTTTGCAATCCAGGGCCACTGTCACTTTTGCAAAAAATTCTTGCCTTGACAAGTATCAGCCATTTTGCTTACATCTCTTTGAGGTGCGCCTAAAATACAACGCGCTGTCGACTTGGGCCTTACAGGCTTAATAGCATATTCAACCTTTTGATTTTCCCACTGCTGGGACTCAAGCGTCCTCTCTAGGAGACGGTATGGGCCATAATCCACCACTCGGGCCCAGTGCGGGTTTTTTTTTATGGTAGGTGAGGGTTGGTGAATGTCACATGTTTTCGATTGTTTGGTTCTAGGACATGTCGGTTTCCTCACAATGTTTTCTTTCACTGTTTTGAAAGCAGTGGCGATGAAATTAATGACACAAAGTAATGCGCTCGGCTCAATTTGAATCCCCTACAACTAGTAAGTCGAGGCCGTTACTACTCGGCCACCATTGCTCACCAACACTAGGTACTTACAGTAAATCCAAGTAATACTTTTATTCTTTATAAAATTGGTTTTAACCATTGACTCATCATGTACATATACGCCGTTGAATTTTGATCGTTTTAATCCCGTAGAGGGTCGATCTGGTAAATGAAAAACTATCCATTTGTAAAGATAAAATTTAAAAAAAAAGTAATTTTGTCCTAAAACTCGAATAAAATTAATATACGCATGTACGAAATTAGTTGCTTTAAGTAAACGAGTCAAAGACCTTGTAGGTAGTTGTTGGTCGTTGCGTACTAACTACCTTTAGGTCATTGGACTCCCTCAGCTGACGTTTACATAAATAAATTAATTTAGTACATTCGTAACTAAATTCAAGTTTTAAAAAAAGGACTTTATTTTTTAATTTTATCTTTACAAATCGATAGTGTTTCATGTACCGAATCGACCCTCCACGGGATTAAAACGACCAAAATTTAACGATGTATATCGATATTTTTAACGCGGACTCGTTATAATGGCTGCTATAACAACTCATTATGATACTTTAACAAATATGCCATAAATTGTACCGATGCAACAATATGCAATAATATACCCATTAAAAACTTAGAACAAGAGTTTATTACTCCTATAAACTTTAAAAGAACTCTTAAATGAAACAGTATTCTAAGAAAACGAAAGGAAGACATAAATTGATCTTAAACTTGCAACCTAATTGAAACCTTAAAGTTAAAGAAATAAAATGCAAAACTGCTTGTTGCTGCTAAGACTATGTATCAAAATTTTATGTATGCAATGCGTACGATGAACTTTAGAAGTTGCATGACGTTTAATATGAATGAGCTATTAAGTGAATCATCGAAATTAGATTGTATAGAGAATCTAGTAGAGTAGTGGTCTAACCGTCTACGAACATTCACCTATTCTAGGGTTGGCACAAAGCTAAAGTAACTTCTATATAAATATAGTCCGTATACTATACAATCTTATTTTTAGTATATACGAACCCGAAACACGGATCTAGTATTTTTATGCAAAGAATCTATGTACAAAATTTTATAACTTTATCATGAAAAATCACAAAGTTATAAGCTTGTTACGAGTATGTTACCTGTTTGTCCACACAAACACATGGTCCATGTCCATTACGCCTGTTTCAATGATATTGTCCACTTATAGTCCAGTTATGCTGACATTTGAGATACAAAACTACATCGATTTTACATCGCAATGTCCATTAGGAATCAATTTCTGAATAATTGAAACAAACATTGAGTACCTAAAATACAGACATTAAAATTATACTCAAAATTAACCTTTTCATATTTTTTTTTCATACTGTCCAGCTTAAAATTAGATCCTCGGTATCAAACTGGCAGTTAACAAAAACGTTGGAAATTCAAACCAAAATTCAAATTCTAAAAAGGTCAGGTTTTAAAGAATCTATTTTGGTATAATTGGATTCGTACTTGAAATAAATTATTAGGAGTTTAAAACGATCTTCGTATTTTATTTTTTCCCCGAAGCTTTAGCAATCGTCTTCCTAATTTCCTTTTTTCTTGTTCGGAATAATTTTAAAATTCCCTTTGTTTTATGCGTCAATTTTCTGGACATAGATCCCTTATTTTAGGTCAGTTAATCTAGTTTATACATATTTTAAAACAATAACAATTGTACGTATGGTATTATGAATTGATCCTAATAATATACCAAAAAAAAATCTTATTTTAATATTCTTTTTTTAGTCTGTGTATCGGTAGTGTCCGTGCAGGCCTATCAAAATACTCGCGCTGTTTTTTTTAAATTTTGTAACCATGCAAAGTTTTTTAATTAAATAATTAATTTTATAATTTATATACACACATACTCGTACTTACATTTAACCAGAAGAATATACATTATTACAAAAAACTGTACAAAAGTACTGCTTATTACAAAAATTCCAGCAGGCCTGCGGAAGGAAGAAGGTTGTTTTATTTTTGGTCCTATTCGAGTAGTCACAAATATTATGTATTTATTTAATCTTCTATTATTCATGCAATCAAAGGAACAATAGCGGAGCTAAGGCTTTAGGCATTCTCTACCAGTGACAGTACCAGATTTTTTCTTTCAAATGGTGATGAAGAAATTGGAGTAAGAACCCAAAAATCGATACCTAATACCTAAATGTTAAACTGTGGTTAACACTAATGAATCAGTCGTAACTAAAGGCACAACAATGCAAACATTTAGAATAGAATAAACTTTATTGTACACCAAAATATGTAGTAACAAATCACAGGAACTTAAATCTATGGGTACAATGGCGGTCTTATCGCTGACAGCGATTTTTTATTTTATTTAGTACCGATCATTATTGCCGATATAGTTTTTGTATCAACCCTAAAAGAAACTGACCACAGCAAGGAGTAGATTTCACTCCGCCCTCTCAGCTTGAAACTAATGAATAAAGAGAGTTACATGTTAATAAGTTCTCAGATTTTATCGCGTACAAGATACTTTGGAGTTTTTCTTTTACTAGATTTTCTTCCAATTACGAGGTTAGATAGAGTTGTGGCTTTAGCAATTGTGTTAGATCTTGTATTTAGTTTCTCATAAAGTTGCTAGTATTCACAAACCTCACAATCTTGTCTATATTAAAAAAATGTATATTCATTAGCGCGCGATGAGCTAGTATTCAATTACTTTCTCCTATTTCTATGAAAGTGTATTCCAAAGTAAACTATTGCAAACTTATGTATTGTGTTTTATATAGGTATATGATCTTTGTATATGTCGGCTCGTCCAGCCAACCATGTGGGCCCACGTGGGTACTGTGCAATGAATAAAAACGGCTTGGTACAATGCACTGTTATTAGATAGGTACAACAAAACGGACAGTTTCAATGCATCTTCACTCTGCGAAGGCTAGGCTGAAAGTGTCCGCTGTATTCGGCGGGTTCGCCCCCCTCAAGCTTGTAGCAATACGGATACGCCTGACTGTCAAAGCGCGCCACATCTAGTTCTTCTAGTTGCCACTAGATGGCGTGCCTTGTTTTGTTGTCAACAAATCAACGCCGGATCCGACAGATATATATTCTTATCAACAGTGTTTGATAAATTTATTAACAGTGCACCGCAGACTACTCCCTGTATTATTTTAAGTTCTTACGATCCATCCTATGGTTCTCTGGTAGATATCTCTGTCAGCGATAAGACTGCCATCGTAGTCATAGATTTAAGTTTATAAATAAGATAAGTTATTTTTGGTTTATAATAAAGTTTATTCTATTGTATATTTTGGTTTCGATGACACGGTTGGCTCACTGGTTGAGCGATTGGCTGCTATGCATAAGTTTGATTATCGTAAGGAACAATATTTCTATGGCCTACAGATAGTGGTTCTGAGTCTGGGTGTCCTGTAAATGAGAGTTTACATCTTTCTTAACACATCCATGATACAGGAGTAATTCCTAGTGTGGAGAGATTTTTTATATTATATATCAGAAGAAAAGGTTTAACTGAAATCTTAACGATTTATTTTTTTACCAACGCTTTTACTGTCCAATATTTTTCGTAGTACTGTTTTAATTTCCGTCTTGATAATCCGTCTTCATCTTCCTGCCCTTGTTTCGTTTTATTTGGGGTCAGCACTACACGTTTTTTTCTTTCATATCATTTTTCTCGCAATCCATCAATATTTTATTTGTCCTCTCTCTTCCTCTTTATCTTTACATGCATACTCATAACTCTTTTGGTAACACGCGTTTCATCCCTCCTTTTCACATGATCACTTGTTCAAAAAATCAGACGATTCCCTGTCAACTTTCAGTCACTGATGCCACTTTCAAACTTACTGTAATATATACTCATTTCTCACTTTATACATACTCGTCACACCACAAATATTCATCTCAACATTCTTATCTCCGCTACATTGTGATGTCATGATAATCCCTAACACGAAATCCTTTTTACATGCAAAACTGTCAAGATCATTGAATGAAATACAATACGGCTGAGTTTTTAATTGCTATAATTAAGTCTGCTACTCCACATAAGAGTCAGAGAAGTTATCTGATGATATCTTACCCTAAAAAAAGAAATACGACATAAAACAGCAAAAAAAAAACAACAGCTCAACTATTAATACAAAGCAATTAACCAAACCATTTAAAGACGGACTTAAAGTTTCATAACTTTCGCCATCCGCTGTTAATTTCAGAAATTGGATAACAACTGGCGTAAGCTACAATTAAGTCAATTCATTTCAATTGTCCGTCTTCAATGGCTACAGTTTGTTAGTTTTAGTGCTATCAACGTTTTGGGGAGTATCATGAAACCTATTTGGGGTAATTGTTTTTGGGGATGGGTTTTATGGAGAATTGATCACTTTGCTGGATGGATAGAATGTGGTAGAGTTTGATAGTGATGATAAATTTATGCTAAAAGAAGTGATAAGGACAGTTAGTGTAGTGTGACATATCCCGCCACTACTTTTATGTTATATTTTAAGTTGTGTTTTGTGTTTGTTGTGTAGGTATTGCTGAAACGAGCGTTATTTTGCCTGTACCTAGTGACTGTCATTTAATAAATATTTTCTTTATTGTCTTTCATTCATTTTGGAAAAGATATTGGTGAAAAGCAGCCTTAGAATGAAGCTAAATTCAAACGCTCCATGTAAAAGCCATAATATAGCGTAAATTGCGAATTTTATTATGTTAAAATTCGTGATAGATTAAGAAAATCTAGAATACTCGTATGTAGACAAAAACAATGAAAAATTAAAACTACGTCTCTTGAAAATGTTTTAACAGAACAACTAAGTAGGTATATCAAGCTCCCAGTTCGGTTACCTTCCTCAAAACTGAACTTGAAAGAAGGCAACAAAAAATCCATATTTTAAGTAATCCAATAGATACTGCAAATTTATATTCTTCAAAAACTTCTAGTATCTTAATAAATTCCTTTGACTGAGTATTTTTCATGATTTTTACGTTAAATTGGGCATTTAAAATGCAAATTATAAATTATGTCTCAGCGAGAAGTTTTTTGCGGATACGTTAATTTATCCGCTAAAAAACTGAATTAAAACTTTAAAAGAATTTCATTGATTAAACACTTGCTACAGAGTACTTAAAGACAGCTTATTATGAAAACGTTCTATTTGGCGCTGCACTTTTTATTTAGTGTATTTGTCGTGGCCAGACCGTAGAAATTGGTCACTTCATGATATGGCCAAATAAAATTGGCCAGAACGTTTAAACTGTTAAAGTTTTATCCTATTTCAATCCTCGTTTGGCCTGCTTTTTTTAGATCTTTTATTAGCATTGAAATCCTACATTAATAATATGGCTAAACAAGGTGTGACTTATCATCAAATGTTAACTTTAAAACGTCGGCCAGTTTTAGTTGGCCATATCATGAAGTGATCAATTTCTATGATCTGGCCGCGACCAGGTTTGGCCGGTAACATAGGTAAATGATACACACCTTTGCCTTTTTTCTGTATCTTAAAAAAAACGTCGCCCCATACTAGGAATTACTCCTGTATCGTGGGTGCGCTCACAAACATGTAAACTCACATACACAAGACACCCAGACCCGGAATACCTATCTTTAGGCCATACAAATATTAGTTCCGTGCGGGAAATAAACCCAGCGATAGTGCCGTCGACCATTATAAAATCAATCAACTCACCCGAATCAGTTCGCTGTTCAAATTCTTGAAAAGGAAGAGGAGATAATAGCACAAGTACTTATTACCCTGACAACAAACACATTTTAGTGGCATTAGCCATGTTTGACTACATTTTAACGCCAGTATGTAAAAGTACCAATAACCTAGCAAATATGATGGATGGCAGACCTCGAACAACTTTTCTCAAGTGTGTCGAGGCCAGTCTTACAAAGGGTGATTGAACCTGATCTTAAATGTTTAGTACGGGATATTAAATGGCTATTATTAAAACGCTAATCCACTATTAATCAATTTTAGTTAGCATAATGATAGATTATACCTTTAAGAAGGATATATATGCTTTTTACACCATTTGCTCGATAATGTCCTTTTATATATCATACAACCCTCTCCTAAAACAAATCAATCTGTCCCTGAGGATCTAATGTAGTATGGACGTTACCTAGGGAATAACGTGATTTGAATTTGGAACAACAAAATAAAAATGAAATAGTACGAGCATCAAACGAGTTCATTCAAAACAGGCTACCAACCAAAACATAAAATAAAAAGTTGTTTCTTTAAAACAAAATAAAAGAGCGGGAGTGTTATAGAAAATTAGAACTATAGTTCAATTAAACTGGAGCTTTATAACAAATATTAGTATGACTTAGTAATTAGTTTCAGTATAATTATTGTCTTTTTATCATCTCACAGAAGGTGTAATATACTTTTTATCCCGGGAATACGACGCTGCTAGCAGAACTGTAGTTAGCTAGGCTAAGAAAATAATAAGTTGAATTTTCACAAAATGAGTTGTTTTAGAAAGTTATTATAATTGATAACTTAATAAATTTAGAACTTAATTGTCAAAATTATAGAATTTGTAAATGAATTGTTTCAAACTGAATGGATTAAAACAATTGGTAATTAATTTGCCCTTTGAAATCTGTTTGTGAATAGTTTCCAAATTGATTACACAAAAGAATAATAATAATAATAAGATTACACAAAAGTAACCAACCTTACACTATCGTGTAAAGGTCGAGTTGCTTATAACTTGATAAATATATTTTGGTGGTGTCTAATAACCGATTGTTTAAAATTGTTTACCCTTTTTTTTCAATGAACTGCACTGTACCTACACACAATGGTGATGCGCTTGAACAGGTCGCACGTTATTGGTAACAAAATCTTTAAATTCTGTATTGTTCTAGGCTACCTTAAGTATAAGTGATTAAGATTAATTAAATGAAAACACTAGTAAACATGAAAGCTTAAAGGAAGTTTCAAGTATTGACCTATTCTCAGATGTACTAAATACAAACAAAATTAAAAAATAACATCGATCAATCCTTTTCGGTGGACTTCGAAAACAAACACAGCTACTAACCAAATAGAGAGCTAATAAGAAGCTATTTGTATGACCTGGGAAATTAAAAAATATTCTATTGTCCGAATAATACATACTGATTATGCTTTTGTATTATGTTCATTATCTCAAATAAAAATATTACTCCACTTCAAACTTAATAAAGGTCAAAAAGCAACAATATCAAGCATGGAGCTCACCAAAGGTTTCAACCAGATCACATTCCATTACTCCTCTTCATTCTGCTGTTCATGTAAACCCGGATACATAAAGTTTTTCCGTATACTGTTTCCACCGAAGGTCCCGAGCTTATCTGCGGAGCGTTTGAACGTATGTAGAGCTCATAAAACTGGTTTATGTGTGACCGCGACCGTGTGTCTATGTGGATGATGTCTTAGTATTGTTTTATGATTTCTGGGGCCATTCATTTTCGTGTTAAGTTCGTTAAACTCTTTAAGTGTTGTCATTGTAAAATTGTGTTTTTATTAGTACATACATAGCCAAACACATCATGCCAAGGCTTATTTATTTATTAAAATTTTATATATGACCCGCAATGGTAGAAGACAGACGTATGTGGAAAAAGGTGAGGGTGGCCTTCGCCTAGCAATGGTACATAATAGGCTAATTAGATTAGTTTAGAAACTTTATGTGCAGTAGTGATACCTACCAAACCCGAAATTTTCTTATTAGAATACGTTTTATACCTACGGAATGTATGGCGGACATGGTATTTAGTAAGCAGGTAAATTTTGGCGAAATTTGAATAGGTACGATTTAAAAAACCATTCCGACCTTTCATTACCTGCGATTCATCATTAAACCTCCAGATAAATTCGGTGACGCCGTTAATCTCAAACTAATTTGTATAATGGCCTGAGGAAATCGGTATTTCAGTACTTAACCGAAATTGAACAAAGTACGGAATGTGGAAGGTATGTACGTCGGAAATAATACGGAATTTAAAACGTTTCGAATAATAAAATCGATTCTGTTATTTAAAAATGAACTCCTGTTAACAGCAATAAAAGTTTTTCATGGCCAAATAAAACATAGAGCGATCCTAAATACAGTAAAAAATATTTTTACTGGCAACAATTGTGACCAGCGCCTTGCACCAAACTAAATTTTACACCCTGATAAGTAATAATGAATCCAAAACGTGATATAATGATTTCAAAACGCGTCCCCCAACAACCGAATATAGGTGAAGACAGTCGATGCAGCGCGTTCATTACCATCAAAGCGAAGCTAGATATCGCGATTGGCCCAGCTAACGCCTTTGATCTGCGTTTTGTAATGAATAGGTGTTGCGTGCCACCAACGATACCTATCTAAGACGGCAGAACGTATTCTTGGTATTAAAATAGAATTAATCTGATTTTGGTGGGCAGAAATAATAATTAGCAATTTATTCTTGTACCTATTGTAGTAGCATAACAAATGTTACTTTTTATAGAAGTACTACGTTCCATTAAAATAATTTTCGATTTACACGTCATCAAACTTTAATGGATATGTGTAGAAATGTTCGCTTTTGTTTGGTTTAGTTTGTAAAGCTATAAGATCGGTGGGAATGTCAGACTTTTACAGATTTGAAGTCATAGTATTCCTTCAGTTTTCTTTTGCATTCTAGGACCACAGGTTTACCTTTAAAAAAATCCCCATAACCCTAGTGGGCATCGGCACTGCTTAGCAGGGAGTCAATCTAAGTATGCTAGTATATTTTCGTCTTTGTAATTATCTTTTTAGTATGCATCTATATACCTACTGGATTCTTGACATTGACAGTGTTTATACGTACTAGACTCGCTGAAATTTGCTCAAATTATTGTTTATTAAATTTATGTACGCATAGTGATCACGAAAGTCTAGACATGAATATTAATATTCACAGCATGATCACAAATTCAAAATATCACACTAACATCTAAGTGACAAGGTCTCAAATTCTGTATACAATATCATCTTAATATCACGTAACATGATTCCATTAGATTACGAACAGATCAATTAGTAGATGAAAATCTACACAATAGAAGTCCTGTCTGCCCGTGATAGGCTGTAACAGGGTATTCTGATGTGTCATGCCATGTCATTAAATTAAAATGCCACAGCTGACACCAGGAACGTGAAAGTTACAAGTAACATAAAAGTTAGAATTTACAGCCATAGTAAAAATCTTATTTGTGACGTTTGAAAGGTTGTCGAGCTTAATAAGGTTACCCCATGGTTTCACTGTTTTGTAACTTACTTACCTATCTAGGACCCTTTGGAAAAATTGTGAGTTTCCTACATAACGCTTTCTTTTTTTTGAGGTTGAAAATCATTAAATAACTTCTTTCGCAAGAGGGGATGACAGCCTTTTACTGAATAAAACACACCTGCGTTCCTTCAGTTGACCTTTGCGTTCCAATGCCAAGGTAACTCATTCAAACAATCCCCCAGCCAACACACGTCCTACTACTTATAAACCCTAGGCCCCACGTTAGAACATCTGCCACCACCATACGAACTGCAATGGCAAATTTGGAAATCTCTGAACCACTGCGGGCTCAGTTTTGGCTGCTGGAGAGATAATCTGGCCAAATGAAAAAGAAAATCAAGTCAAAAATCTTTGACCCATCGCAAATACAGTGCCAGTGTGGAGCCGCTTCACATGATATACGTCACCTCCTTTCCTGCCCAGCGTGCACAACTAACTGCAGCTGCCACAACTTATACAAGGTCAACGACAAAATGTCCATGTGGCTAAATATTGGTCGGAACAGATTTGAGTCAGATCGAAAGAAGACCCTACGTTAGGATTCCCTGTATCTTGGGTAATACTTAGGCAGTTGTACAATTTTCTCTGTAATTATCTTCAACCAATAGCGTAACTGAACAAGGATATGAGCCCCAATAAAAACAAAAGTCTCAACAGGAGCTAAACGTAATAAAAATACCTGTTCACACGATACCCAATAGGATTTCACATTCGATAGTATGCAAACTAAATGTGCTACAACACAATTCGATTCCAACTCGCGTGTTCCCACAACCCATATCCAGTAACGAAACCAGGTCTTTAGATTACAATGACGTAACCGATGGTATTCCTATACCATGAAATAAATTACAGAACAACTAAAGAAATGGATATTCGATAGTCGGTGACTCACGTTTGGGTTTTAATTCACCTTCACGACTCGAGAATCGTACAAGTAACTTGATAAAACTAGAAAAATTGTTTAACAAAAAGATTCTAACCACCACCAACGTATCAAGGGAAATACAACCTTGTTCTGTCAAGTTAAAGTATAATCTTCTTTGGGGAAAGGTTCGGAGTCAGGTCAAAAATCTATGGTGTTTTTTGCTATGGCGTGTGGCACGCAAAGCCAGTTGCATAGACTAGCTGCATCGCAAGTTGATGTTGGCCAATATAGATTTCTTTATACCGATATACGCAATTATAACTTTTTGCATTTGTAAGGTTGATCATGGATAAGTAGGTGCTATCTTGGATTAATTAAAATTGTTGAGGATAATTCTCGTTGGTCTGTCGTTGGGTGGTCTCGACTAAAAATAGACTGGCTCCTAATGCATATCCTAATTATAAGACGATAAACGTGCAAGTAAAGATGGAATCAGTATAGAAAATTGCTATTTGAGAGCTGTTAACACTTTACTAGCAGATTAGAGAATTCAAAACTATAATCTTTTTGGACTTAACACATCATGAAGATGGCAATCATATCAAATATAGAAATACTACTCTATTGCTATTTATGATGCCTCATAAGTGACGGTTTTGCTAGTTTAGCTCGTTTAAATTGACCTTTTTGCCTTTGCGTCTTTCGATTATTCCTCTTTAAGCAAAAATCAAGTTGCCAACCTCATCTTTTGTTTAAAAATCTTTAATTCTTTTCTCTGAACCGTCATAATGAAAACCAATAGATTAATTATTTTTCCTCAACCATGATTTAATAGAAATTCTACCTATACACCATTTCATAAATCCGTCTTTCAATAATACGGAGGAACTATCGTGGCATTTAATTAGTTCTTACCCCCTATTTCCCTCTCCCACCCCTGGTACACCCTCTCGTCTACCCCTCGATTTATAAGTGGCATTAGCATACAGATTGGAAAGTTATCAGCCGTTTTCAGTAGGACTGAAACCGTATAATTCACAGTGTTAGTATTGTTTTGATACTTTCCGTGATAATGCTGAATTGCACGAAGGGAATTATAGTTGGAGGAAGGCAGGGAAAACCGTTGACGAATTGAAAATGGTCGGTTGCATTTTTCATTTTCTTTATGATAGCTTTGTTAAATGGTTGGATTTTTAAAGAGTCCCGTATTTTTGTTGATACTGACAGAAAATCTAACGAAGAATGTTGAGGCAGGTCGAAGCCAAAACATGGAAGATTGGTAATAAAAAAAGCTCTGCGGGATTCGAAAGACTCTGATACAGAAAGGGTGGCTATTTTAACGGCTTATGTTTAGTATCTTATAGATACTGTACAACGACGGACAAGTTTCTGTCAACATTCATGAAAGAGTTACCGCGTACACAAACGGCAAATAAAAGACACTTGGTACAAGTCGAGAGTTATTTGATGATATCTCAACTAAATAGAAAAGATTTCAGATAGACGAATACCTTTTAGCAAGTCATCAAGGAAAATGAACTAACGAAATACGTTCATATACATAATAAGCAAAGCATTTTACTTCAGCAATATCTTCCCATAAGCTCCAAAGCTTAACAGCTAAATAAATTTCGCCAAATTGTTTCAATCTAATTAGGAAATCTCAAACTTACTCAAGCGGAACTTCGCACGGGGGGCCCTATTAAACATTTTAGTCAAGGTTCATTGCTTTTCACAATCCTCTTACCCCAATAAATGCCTAAGTCCTGAGCAATTTTTTTCTTCGCTAGATAAACCGTTGCTTAACTTTGATTAAAAATATAGAAGACTTCCTCTTTTAACAATATTTTCAAACTTCTCTTTTTAAGATTAATTTACTTTTACAAGGTGTCTATGTTCGAAAATATGGTTCTACGTTTTCGAAATTGGGTTTCGTGTTCTGTGATAATTGAATAAAAATAATTTTTAATATTGTTCTTAAATAAACAGCACCTTAATCCTTTTCTATCCGTTTTCGTTTTTAGGGTTCCATAGAGTTTTTGAGTGCGGTGCCCCTGTTCAAAACATGAGCCACATGTCAGACTGCCCTAAGTGTCCATACACCTGCACTATGGAGGATTTAATGAGTGCCACCGGTGTTGCAGTTAACGTAGCCACCTACTGGGCCTCAACAGTTTAGTGAGTTTACCATCGACTCGAAAAGAAGAAGAAGGGTCCCATACCCAAAAAATAAAAACGGGGCTACTAAGACTTCACTTTCTATCTGTCTGTCGGTCACCAGGCTGTATCTCTTGAATCGTGATAGCTAGACAGTTGAAATTTTCATAGGTATATGTATTTCTGTTACCGCTATAATAAAAAATACCACAAACATATTACAATAAATATTTGAGTGGATTTGATTGAAATTTTGCCGTTTTTTCTCGATATTAGTTATAGTTGTAATATAATCGAAGAATATAGTGTTGAATGCTGTATAGTTAATGGTAAGAAACCCTTCGCGCGTGACTTCAAAATACACATGGCCAGTTTTATAAGTGTTCATGTGAATCTGGTATTCTATAGAATATAATGCGTTTTAAAGTAAGACTTTTATATTCAGATGGTAATAAAAATAAATAACCCTAACCTAACCTGTCCGTATCGGGGTGCCCTAAAATTACATCTCCGCCTTCCCTGCTCTCGTCTTTTACACGCATTACCGGCTGCACATTCGGTATTGTATAGAATACCTGAATTATATAGATTACCGGTAACACAATATATAATAGAAAGAAAGCGGTTGGGTTTTAAAACATTTTAAGACAGAATTGTTGTTAGTTCTCTAGTTTTGAATTGTAGGTTAAACAGTGTACCCCAACTCCGGTGGAAACTTCAGTTTCGTAACTTAGTGTACGTTTATAGTGATAAATGTGAGGTGAGGTAGTTTGTTTGTCATGATTGTCGTAAACGAAATAATAGGGACGTGAATAAGTTTTGAATTTGCTTTCATTCTGGTCTTTGTACTCGCTTCATCACTGTACTTCACTTACCAAATATCGTTCTAATGTTACTGCAAAATTGTAAGTATTGTTTTTTTCTTTTGCGTAGGACACCATCAAATGGCTTCTCCCTCCAGCTCTGGGTGGATCGAAATGTAGTGTCAGATTTTTACTGACTAAAATTCACAGTGTTCCTTGTGTTGTACAGAGTCATAGTAATTCGTCTTTTTTTTATTGGTTATAAACTAGTGCTTGATTGCAATCCCACCTCATGCTAAGCAGTGATACAATCTTTGATGGTGAGTCGCACTAGTTTATTAAGAAGCCTATTCACTCTAGCCTTGGAGACACCCAAATTATAATCTGATGGGGAGACTGCAGCGGGCAAATTGTTCCATTCCCTCGACGTACGCGGTATGAACGACGAGGCGAAACGCCTAGTTCGGACCGTAGATGTTTCAACAAAGTAAGGGTGGATACTCGCCGTACGTCGGGTTGTCCGATGGCGGAATTGAGATGGCAGAATTAAGTCATGCAATTCCCGTGCACACTCTCTTTAAGATTCTACGTTTCTAGAAGATCTTTCTAAGATTCCTGGCAGGTAACTCTAACTGTGATGTTATTTTAATTATTTTAAACATTTGATTTTGACAGTTTAAAAAGAACAAACTCTCATTTTACAAATTAAATAAATTGAAAAATAGACAAAATAAATAAAATAAATAACCCGCCTGATCGTGCCCGGTGCAAAAGGGCCTATAATACTCGCCACATTGCCTCGCTGAATAGCAATGCCCAACCTTTGCACGAAGAACGACCTAGACCGAGAGTCATCCGTTGCGTCTTCGAGCCTACGGCCCAAATCCCTTACAAAACACTTGGCCTCCGTACCCCAATAGCCCAGAGTTTCCACAGCTACCGGCACAAAATGGTAAAGCCGCTTCAAGGAAGCATACTTAGCCTTTTTTTAGAGCAGGCGTCTTCAGCGGCGGCAAAGGCAGTGTGCATGGTGTGACTCAGGTGACTGGCGGCGACAGTGCTGACGCAAGTTACGTCAAAATTTGATTTTGTTTTTATATTATAAAAGAATATTTTGTAATAAATGGTAACGGTATGTAACAACATAGTTAATGATTTTTATGCGATCTCATTACCAATTCGCGCCGGGCCCGCGTGGTGGATTACGGCCCATTCCCTCTTCTAGAGAGGAGGCCTGAATCCCAACAGTGGGAACATTAAAAACCGGGCAAGTGCGAGTCGGACTCGCTCACTGAGGATTCCGTTCCAATTACGGTTTACAATTTATGACGTATTAAAAAAAACTACCTACTAGATCTCATTCAAACCAATTTTCGGTGGAAGTTTGCATGGTAATGTACATCATATATTTTTTTTTTAGTATTTTCATTCTGTTATTTTAAAAATCATAAAATTTGTGTGACACAAAAACGTAACTTTTCGCCGTCTTTGTCAACCAAAAGATCTCAAGAGACACTTAAAATTCGTCTTACCTTAATAAAGAAGGAGTGATTTCCATTCATTGCTGAATCAATGACACTCTGGCCCTCAAGAAAGCCGTTTCTCGGCTTTAACTTGGTACTAAAACAATTAGCAATAGGGAGCAACGAAGGTCGTTCGGAAATTGAAACGATACCGTTTGGACTTCGTAGATAGGTTTGGTAGTAAGTGGGGAAGTTAAATCTATGGCGTTTTGAAAATATGGTGAATATAATGAAAATATAGTTAAGAGCTCAGTTCAAAAAGAAGAGTTTATTTTGTTGTTTTTTTAATACAATCATAATCATTTATGAGCCTTAAAATATTCCCGCTGCTAGGACTCAGGCTTTCTCTCTAGGACCCAATGGGTCCAATCGTGGTAATCCACCACGCGGGCCAGTGTGGGGGCGATCGGCGGCAGCGATCTCTCGCGCCGGGGTTTGGTTCAAGCCATGCTCCGGAGCGAGGAGGAGTGGCAGGCGGTCGCCTCCTTCTGCGAAGCAGTAATGCTAGCAAAGGAGGAGGCCGACCGCATCAGGCAACGGCGTACACGCCACCGCCGCCGCCGGGATTCCGATCCCGATTTCCGGCCACCGTAGGCGCGGGCTCGCGGACGGCGGGCAATGGATAGCTCGCTGTCCGTCCGTCCGGTAACAGACCGGTCCGAGCTCAAGTCGTCTACGGCGCGTACTGTTCCCGCGCGCCTGAAGGAGTTGTCAGCAAACTGTAGGGGCCCGACAGGGCCGAAGCCTACTGGGTCAAAGGGTATGTGAAAATGGCACCCGGGGCGCTGGGACCAAGGCAAAGAATGGAACGGGGTAGGTTTTTAGTCAGTAAGAGTCTGACACTACTTCCCGCTACACCCAAGGGTGGGATTTGTCATTGGATGATTTTACCTACCATAAAAAAAAAAACAAAAAACAAGGGGGGCAGTGAGGGTTGGTGGAGGTCACATTTTTGGTTTTAGGACATGCCGGTTTTCTCACGATGTTTTCCATCACTGTCAGGAACACGCTTATGCATTGGTACACGGATACACTTCAGCGTCCAAACAAAAGTAACCTTGCTTGTTTCAATCCGTGTAGACAGCAGATGTAATCCAACGATTCAACAAAGTAACAATCAACACAATAGTTGGCTTGGTTCGCAATCCGCAAGTTCCCACCAAGGTGTTTGGCCGCTGGATTACATTCGTATGGCACATGCTTTAAGGCCGGGTTATATCTACAAGATTAGGTCAAAATATTTGAAAGTTAAAAAAATCTTGTTTTTTTTAAAAGCGCCTGGCAAAAACAAAAATCTTGTATAGTTATTGTTTTTTTTTATATATATATAAATAAAACCCCAGTTTCAGGATCTCAAAGTAGACATAGGCGGAGTTCATACAAAATACTCAGTAACCACAACCGGCCCTTAAAGATTCGATTCAGCCTATTTACAAAATAATTTTCGATCTATGAACGCGATGAAATATGGGACATTGTATTAAATCAACCGGCCGTTGAAGCCTAGTAATTGACAATGATGCATCGCCGGCCAGATAACGCTTCAGCTGTTGTCTGTATCAAAATAAAACGCAATGGACTGTGAACTGCAAAATTATGTTTTAAAAGCGAATGTCATTTGTTATCGCAGCATATTTTCGTTCGGCTTGATAGCTGGTTAAATGTTTTGAGTCGCTTTTGTTTTGAATGAAAATTCAGTTACATTGGTTTTTTTTTTATGGTAGGTAAAATCATCCAATGACAAATCCCGCCCTTGGGTGGAGTGGGAAATAGTGTCAGACTCTTACTGAATAAAAACCTACCCCGTTCCTTCGTTGCCTATCGTGCCGGGGCCGGGCCTTCCTTTCGGGAGCTGACCCATGACTTAAGCAGGCTTCGACCCTGCCTGTCTTCAGCTAGCAGGCTGGGCCTCTACGGTTTGCTGACAGATCCTTGAGGCGCGCGAGAACAGTACGCGCCGTCGACGACTTGGGCTCGGTCCGGTCGCAGTTACATTGGTAAAGTTTCTTTTAGTTTTTTTTTATTTGTTATAAACTAATGCTTGACTGTAATCCCATCTGAAAGTTTTTAGCTTTTATTACTGGTCGGATAGACATTGTATTAGATCCATAGTTCACATAAATCCACAATATATAGTTATGGATTTATTTATTGATTTTAATTAAATTCAATTAAACTATTATAATACAGGATCATCCACAGGAGAACCAAAGCCGCCGACATAGTCCGAAGAATTGCCAAACTTAAGTGGAAGTGGGCAGGGCACATTGCTCGTAGAACAGATGGTCGATAAGGCCGAAAAGTTCTAGAGTGGCGACCGTGTACCCGAAAGCGCAGCGTTGGAAGACCTCCCACAAGGTGGACCGATGACCTGGTGAGAGCCGCTGGAATGCGGTGGATGCGAGACCCACAGGACCGCTCGTTGTGGCACCACTTGGGATAGTCGTATGTTGGCAGTGAACGTCCTTCGGTTGAAATGATGATGAATATTATAATACAATCGAAATAATACACTAAAAAATTTTTCTTTAAATGTCAAATCTTATTGCGAATGGAGTAGTGTACCTAAGTAGGTACGACTCTCACATAATGCTAGCAAAAGAGGAGGCCGACCACATCAGGCAGAGCCAACGGGGCGCTCGCCCCAGCCGCCGCCGGGATTCTGATCCCGATTTTCGGCCACATTAGACGCGGGCTTGCGGACGGCGAGCTATGGGTAGCACGCTGTCCGATCGACCGGTAACAGACCGGACCGAGCCCAAGTCGTCGACGGCGCGTACTGTTCCCGCGCGCCTCAAGGAGCTGTCAGCAAACCGTAGAGCCCAGAGTCGAAGCCTGCTTGGGTCATGGGTCAGCTTCCGAAAGGAAGGCCCGGCACGATAGGCAACGAAGGAACGAGGTAGGTTTTTAGTCAGTAAGAGTCTGATACTCTTCCCGCTCCGCCCAAGGGCGGGATTTGTCATGGGATGATTAAACCAAAAACACATACTTAGTAACAACGATTTTCGGTTACAAGTTCTATTGAGTTAACATTTCTCTTCCAAGGCAGTAAAAGTTAGCTAAACTTTAGAATATAATTTGCGTAGATTTTTGTTTACCTCAAATGTTGGTACCGACTTTCAGTTCAAACAAACAGAATTGAAAATCAATCGTACTTGACTGATACCAACAATTCACTATCCCGAACCAATATCCTTTACAAATACTCCAAATAAATAAAACTTTCTTATATATATACCTGCACTAGAAAACTTAAACGGAATATTTATCATACTAGACAATTGAAATCCCTTTCCATTTTCCTTGCCGTAACAAAATATCGGGACACGTTATTTCCGCGGGATCCCAAGAATCCCGGGCTCTGCGTTCGGGATCTCGCGGTCACGTGCCGGGTTCCCGCGGTGTGTGGGTTCTCGGGTAGGGATTTCCGTACCGATATTATTTGTCTGTCGTTTGTCTTTTGCGGTGAGTATTGACTGTTTGAAGTCAATTATTGGAGATAGTTGTTGGGCTCATTGAGATAGATGCAAGATACACGGGACCGTTCATTACACAGGACATTTGGAGGAGGCTTTGTCCAATACTGGAAAAAAAAATACTGGAAGTCTTTTTCTTTAGTTATAAAGAATAGTTAGATAGAAAGACGTCCACTGTTGGATATAGGCCTCCCCCAAGCGTCGCCACAACGACCGGTCCTGTGCGTCTCGCATCCATCTGACTCCAGCTACCCTAACCAGGTCATTGGTCCACCTTGTGGGAGGCCTTTCAACGCTGCGTCTTCTGGTACGCGGTGATCACTCTAGAACCTTTAGGCCCCAACGAACATCGAACGAATACGTACGAAACGAGAATAATATAAACTTTATTTTACCAAGCCAAATAAGAAGCAAAAAAAGAACTTGTTATAGAACTAAGTAATAACAATAATTCTTTTTTAAGGTTTCCCATCCTTCTCTCGCTCTAAGGTCAAACGGGAGGTCTTGTGAGTCTTTTAATGACTTAATCTACTCCTAATTTCCTGGAGTTACCCTTTGCCTTTTAAGACCTAGGTTTTCTTAGAAGTCAACTTATGGCCCTAGAAGGCTCCGGCTCTGCTGGACCCTTACAGTTTTATTGACATTTCTTTGAGGTGCGCGTGGAATTACTACCTACCTAGTTTGTAGTAGGTGGGTAGTAGGTTGTTTTGTATTTATGCTTGAAATACAATGAGGATCTCGTCCGCCGCCGGTCGGAGTTCGTTGACTTCTCGTTTTCCGATTTTCATTCTAGATGCACTTTGTATCACTTAGCATATTTTAATCTTACTCCGTTCCACAATGTCGTTGACTGAAGTTATCTTACGTAAAAAAGTAGGAGTAAGTAAATAAAGTTTTTTTTTATTTTTACACATATTTTGTACATGTGTGTAACAATCCACATCAACAAATAACAATCAATCCAGAAACATATAATTTATAAAATAAATTTTTAAAAATATAATTTAATATATTTAAATTAAAACAATTTACTAAACAATTCAAGTACGAATAAACACAAATTAATTAATAACACAATAAAACCATTAAATTACAATTAGAATCATTAACTTACAAATCAGAACTGTTCATCAACAGGTAGGTAGGTAGTACCTTTTCTGGGGGCCTAGACAAGTGGCAATCGGTCCGTGTCGAATTTCGATAAGCAGTTAGCTAAGCTTATATGTCAATTTTTGCATTGCTCACAGAAAATATGGTCGATGAGACCGAAAGGATCCTTCCACAAGGTAGAGCGATGACCCGTTGAGGGACATGGGAAATAAACGGAACAAGACGCACAGGTCTAGTTGTAGTGGTGAGACTTGAAGGAGACCTACGTCTAGCACTGGACGTGTTTCGGCTAATATGATGATGGTTATAATATAAGAAACAGCAAAACCTTGATTCAAACTTCCTCAAACAAAACAGAGCATAAACAGACAATTAAGTAGTGTACATAATGTGCATCGTGTAGTTCGGCACGTTTCGTCACACATTCGGGCCGAGTGCGAGCGCGAGATAGCTACCACGCATCGCCGACTGGCTTCGTCACAAGATTTAAATTGCTAGAAGTGTTCTGGAGAGAATGCAAAGCTCTTCTAATTGATAATATTAAGATGAAAACCACAGTTCTTCAAGACTAAGAAAATCAAGTGAATTATTTCTCGACTTTTTCTTATCATGCTAAATAAAAATAGAAAGAACTGACTGACTTTATGTCGGTAATCGAAAACATTTTTTCGCGACTACTGACTTATTGCCTGGGGGCGTTAAACTGTGTTATTTGTCAGTGCTAAATTGAGTCAAGAGAAAAAAAAAACCTTGAAAAGTTCTTAGAATATAATGGTTATACAGCAACTTAGAGTTTTAATTTCAATTAAATCATACACCGTTTTTAAGGTGGAAAATCATCAATTAATGTCTCCGCAAAGAGGATTATCAGACTATTACTGACTAAAGGTCATATCTCATTAGAGCCACCCGGCGCCCTAGACTACTAGCTGCAGGAGGCGAAGCGGTGTGAAGTGGGTGCCGGATGGCTCTAATGAGCGGTGATCTTAAAACCAATCTATGTTTTATTCATTTGCTCTTAGCATTCTAGAACCACAGTAACTCTTTCAACATGCACTCAGCCCAAATAATTCACCCTCAGCACATTTTAAAAGGCAAAATTAAACTGTGAAACAAATTTCGAATCTTGTGAACACAGTTTCTTGTCAATCATAAAATCGGTAGACCGTCGCTGAAATGAAAAGCTTGACTTTGACTTATCCGAAGGGGTTCAAACAAAGTAACTTTTAATTACTTGCAAATCTTTAATTAGGATGTCTGAGTAATGGTTTCGCTTTTTTTAAAGTTTTATTGTTTTAAAGATGTACTCGATTTTTTTAATATCAAAAACTAGTGCTTAACTGCAATCCCACCTGATTGTAAGCAGATCAGCTTTTTTACGGAATCAGTGTTGAATGGCTCAGTGATTAACCTTTTGAATATCGTAATTAGAGACACAATAGAAAGACAATAGGTGTGTGGACACCGGCGTCCTCTTGGTGCATAACAGTTTAAGGCACCCGCCTGATACATGAGGTTCGAAACCGGCAGTGTTATTCTCTAAGAAAACAGCCTACATTGGATTATTAACCTAATTTACCTATGCATTGGATTGTTAATCCAATGTACCTATTTGGATTTCGTCGCTGCGGCCAGTGCTGCGGTAAAGCACAAAAGAGAGTTAGAGAGCACAAGAGAGAGATATATATGGAATGTTTTGTGTACTATACAGAAGACAAACTATATACAAAGCGCGCTCGAGCAACGCACACATAGACACCGCTCACGGACACGATATCTTGTACGTGACTAAGCCGTGCTAAACCAGTGCTAGATCACAGAGTATTTTTTCTAGCGACCGCCGAGCGTAGATATAAAAAGTGAAGTACATACATGAGATTGACTTCCATACCTGTCTATTTTATAGCTTTAAGGCCCTTTTCTTAGAGTAAAGCACGCTGGGTACTTCTTCTTTGTGATCTGATTTCCGCACTTAGTTTAAAACGTCAATTTTTTTATTAAAATCGTAAGTACATTTTGGCTCTTCTATACTGTGCTATTTTAGCCTGTTAATTAAGTGTAAACAGGCTAAATTGGACAGTGTTTAGTGTAATAGTTTGTAGCAATTTCGTTTGTATTTCATTCTAAACGACGTAAAAGTCTTCAGACTATCTTCATCATCATCATTATCATCATCATTTCAGCCAAAAGTCGTTCACTGTTGGACATAGGCCTCCCCCAAGCGTCGCCGCAATGGCCGGTCCTGTGCGTCTCGCATCCATCGGACACCAGCGACCCTGACCAGGTCATCGGTCCACCTTGTGGAAGGCCTTCCAACGCTGCGTCTTCCGGCAGACTATCTTAATTTTTTGTTGTGATGAGTACCTACACATGTCCGTTAAAGTATATCCGATTTTAATTAAAGGAAGGAGGGGATTTATCTTTTGTTTGTTTACCACTAAGTTGCACCTACTATGTTATGTCTCTGCACCAGCCTAAGGTCGGCTGGTAGAAAATGCCTATGGCATTAAGTCCGCCTTTGTACGAGTATACTAGTGCATAAAGCTTTGATAAATAAATAAACAAATTATTTAAAGTAATTAAAAACTCTATACAAGTATCTAGTGTCTATTTTAATATCCATTCTCTTCATAAAATTGCTTTTAACTAAAGTACTGACTATGAGTAATATTCCTTCGTTCATCCAGCATCTCTAAAGCTGGGTAATGATGGTCGCTTTCCATTTACACAGTGGCACAGCTTGCTAATTAAAAGACCGGTATGTGTTTGGCTTTACATCGGCCTCCAGATAACCTTTGTGGTATTTTGACTGATAATAACCGACTACTTATCAATAAACGTATCAATACAAGTTCAATGTTGCACATCCCACCCTATGTCCACCATGTACTAACCGGTGGCGTAACATATTGTATTTTTGGTTCAAAAACCCAACTAAAACGTTTCATCATCAGATCAATAAATGTACTATAAAAGACACTGCCGACTGACTACCGCTAGGTTCATTTTTGCTTGCACTCGAAACGAAAACTTCAAAAGTTTGGTTCGGTCATTCGGTGCCGCGCCGCAGTATTCAAGCGAATTTTTTTTTTAAGTGTACAGACAGAAATAACCGCGATGGTACATTGATGTATCACCGGTACAGTGTAGACAGACGCACAAAACGTTTTGGAAACACAATTATGTCAAGGCTAGAGTGAATAGGCTCTTAATAAACTAGTGCGCCTCACCATCAACGATTGCATCACTGCTTACCGTCAGGTGGGATCGCACTAGTTTATATACATAAAAAAAATGTGCATACAACTAAAGAATAGAATCCTCTGCCAGGGTTATTTTCCTGATAGCTACAATCTGAGGTTCTTACAGCCAAGAGTGAATAGGTTACTTCAAAGCGACTATACTCCATCGCTGATCATAATCACGTCTTACCATCAGATAAGGGAGTGGCCTAAAGCCAGGGTAGCACAAGAAAGCAAATAGCAACAATCTTGAAAACCGAGCAGTTTGAAACGCTATTAAAAATGCCTGTTTCAATAATGCACAGAGCATTATTGAAACAGGCATTTTTAATAGAAATTTTCTAAGAAATTTTCTTTGCCATTTCCAATTCTTCATAAAAAAAAATGAGAGGGCGGTTCCTCTGAATGCTGTGACTTCGTCAACGCTTCATTTTCCAGTATGCGCTCAGTGCCACTAAAGTTGGGTGGCACTCCTGGCTATATTAGTAACCTAATAAGGTAAGTTTGCTAAAAAAAAATCTTCAAGAGAACTATCTCTTGAAGATTTTTTTACTACTAATACTTTTTTTTTTTTTTTTTTTGGGTAGGTAAAATCATCCAATGACGAATCCCGCCCTTGGGTGGGGCGGGAAACAGTGTCAGACTTTTACTGACTAAAAACCTACCTTTCCATTCCTTGCCTTTATCCTGGGGCCTTTGGTGACAGTCTCACATAACCTTTGGCCCCAGTAGGCTTCGGCCCTGCTGGACCCCTACAGTTTGCTGACAACTCCTTGAGGCGCGCGGGAACGGTGCGCGCCGTAGACGACCTGAGCTCGGACCGGTCTGTTACCGGACGGACGGACAGCGAGCTACCCATTGCCCACCGTCCGCGAGCCCGCGCCTACGGTGGCCGGAAATTGGGATCGGAAACCCGGCGGCGGCGGCGGCGTGTCCGCCTTTGCCTAAGGCGGTCGGCCTCCTCCTTTACTAGCATTACTGCTTCGCAGAAGGAGGCGACCGCCTGCCACTCCTCCTCGCTCCGGAGCATGGCTTGAACCAAGCCCCGGCGCGAGAGATCGCCGCCGATCTTACTACTAATACTGGAGTTTGCAAAACAATAACATTAATTATTACGATTCACTAACGAACAGTTTTGAAAATAACTAGTGGTATGCAGCTGAAATAAAATCGCGAAACTGCAAATATGAACGTACGTTTCTCCGAGTCACATCCAGACGTCTCATTTTGATGAAAAACCCTCTACGGTGGATTTTCATTTTCACTGAAATATTACTGAAGAAATTCTACACAAGCATTCTTTATTTCTTGTTTACTTCATACCTATTTATCGAAATGACTTTAACACTGATTTCTCGCAATTCGAAGACATGAGACGTCCACCAATCCGCACTGGGCCCGCGTGGTGGATTACGGCCCATTCCCTTTCTTAGAGAGAAGGCCTAACTCTCTACAGTGGGAACATAATAAGGCTGATGCTATGCTATGTTAGTTCGATTCTCAGGTTAGGCTGTGTTGGTGAAGCAAACGATAGAAGTATGTTCTGCTTGGGCGGACACAGCTGTGTCCTTGTGGAAGTGATTGCTGGATATAGCCTTCGCGTCCGATGAGAGAACGACGCCGTCGAGGTCAACTACGGCGAAGATAGCATGTTATGTGAAGATCTGATACTTTTCCCGGGGCAAACTTGTTCAGAGATCACCCAAGACAGAGAAGTTTGGAAAGAGAAGGAGGAAGCCTTTGCCCTGCAGTAGAACACAACGTAGACTAGAAAATGACAGGCCAAGTGTGAAGTCGCACCCGAAAGTTTTCGTACTACAATATTAAAATATAGCAAAAAAGTCTATAAAATATCGTTTCTGTTATGTGCTTCAATTTGTAAAACGTCTTTAATTTCTTAACTTTATTGTTTGTTGTTGTAGCGGCAATAAAAACTACACTTATTGTGAAAGTTTCAACTCTTGGTAAAGGTATTTTACAATTTATGTAATACAGCGCATTGACAGATGGACGGACCTCCTCTGTCCGCCTTAGTAATAGGATTTTGTTAGCACCCTTCACCCTAAACCACCGGGCCAGTGTGATTCAGACTTGTACTCTAAGGGTTCTTTAAAAAAAGTAAACATTTCAATTCCCAAGTCGTGTCTCGAAGATTTTCATGCCAAATTTCAGGGTTTTAAGTCAACTAGAAGTACTCGATGAATTTTGATCCTCTTGGGAGTGTCGTAATATACTGTCGTAATATTTTTCCGTTTACTCAAAAGTTTGATTTTTTGTTATTTTTATAAAGTTTAATTTCAACTAGATATATCTACGCGTTCCCGAGGTAAATGGTCTTGACAGATAGACGGATAATAAAGCGATCCTTCAAGGGTTCTTTTTTTTTCATTTTGAGGTACGGAACCCTAGAAATATCCATTTTCTTCTCTCATAATAACAACTTCTGACTTCTTAATGGACAGCATCGCATCGCATCAGCCTTATAATCTTCCCACTGCTGGGACTCAGGCCTCCTCTCTAGGAGAGGGAATGGGCCGTAACCCACCTTGCGCGCCCAGTGCGGGTAGATGGATGTCACATGTCTTCCATTTTTTTGGTTCTAAGACATGTCGGTTTCTTCACGACGTTTTCCTTCACCGTTTTGAGAGCAGTGCTTAAAATCGACAGCAAATAAAAGAAATTATAAGTCAGTATCGATGCTACGGAGGGTAAAATAGAAAACACTTGATGCACTCGAAATGTTCGCTTCGCTTCTTGAAATTAAACTTCACTCATTGTACGAAGAAACTTGGTGTTGACTTGGGGGCCCTTACTGTGGGTTCCAGAATGATATTGAATGGGTCCATGTCATTTCCAGCGGTTCCGTATTCGAGAGCTAATTAGTTTGATTGCTTTCAGACTTTGACTTTGGGTCTTGTATTTAGAGGTCGTTGCACTGATAGCTTGAAAATACTTATTGTTAGTTCCTGAGCCTAATAGCTCCTTAACCCTTTGAATGCCGCAATTAGAGACACAATAGAAAGACAATAGGTGTGCGGACACCGATGTCCGCTTGGGGCTTGAGTAATGGCCAACCCGAAGCACTTTTTCATACAACCGCTCTTACGTGATTATGATGACACACATCTTTCTCTAGATATTTTGGATACACAGATATTTTGTGGATATTATCTAGGCTTCTATTTTACGTGAGCTTTGTGCCTCCATAATGTACCTACTCATATATTAAAAATATAAAAAGCACTTCTTGCAATACCCTTGCACATTTAATCGTCATTTTGAATGAGGACAATTTTCCTTAAAAACTTTTAAGGGTTTAAAAAAAAAACGTGTTTTCTGGAATAAGTTTTGTAAAATATTCGAGGAAATCACAGCTACCGAATGCCGACAGTATTCAAGTATTATCTCTCTTTTTTCGCGTTGGCTTTTCATCACACATAGCGTTGGATTGCGTAAGGTCAAGCAACAAGCTTTTAAATCATGCTCGACGTTGGCGATATGCGGGTGGGGAAGGCCCACCTTAAGATACTCGTAAGTTTGCTACTTCAATAGATTTTCATTATACTAAGGTACTTACTGTGCGGACTGGACTTAAGGGGATTACATCGCCCAAATCCAAAAAAACACCTAGGTTGATTGAAGTTTATAGATTATTCCTTATGTACGATTACCATATAAAAAATGAAGGGACTTAAGAACATTACTAATAAATTGTATTGATTACGTTTCTCAAAAAAATACCCTAACTCTAGAAAAAAAATCTGATAAATAGGCCTTTTTTGAACATTAATTCCATATTTTCTCGAAAACGGCTCTATATTTATACATTGAATTTATACCAAAATATATGTTACGATAAATTGAATAACTTGTATTGATTTTTTCTCTAATTTCATCGAATATCGATAAGTAATCAAGAAAAAATCGAATCAACACTAACACCCCGCGCGCAGCACCCCCTGCAATGCCTGTGTAGAGGTCAATTCTTCTCTACTAGTGTAGAGGTAAATTCTTCAAGGTCATTGAGCAATGTAATACCCTTAATGAAAAGGCTTATTGCCGGTAGACTTACTGCTATTAACTGTAGAAAGTTAATGTAAAACAATTGTAACTTGTTAGGCATAACCTAACAAGTTACAATTTTTTTACATTAACTTTACAAGTCCAATATGTAATTGGAATAATACATACCCTTATACACCCTAATTGTAGCACCTCTCTGTCATAGCAGTTGTAGTACGTGGCAAATAATACGTGTTCTCCCCACTTTGATTGAGACGCGAAAATCGTTTATAATAATTCCACACTAGTTGAACTATCATGGCGGTTGGGTCGGAATGTGCAGTAACCGATTTTCATTAATGGTCTTATAATTTTCCCACTGCAGGGACTCATGCCTCCTCTCTAGGAGAGGGAATGGTCCCATTGGTGGATGTCAATAACATGTCTTCGAATTTTTGATTCTAGGACATGCCGGTTTCCTCACGATGTTTTTCTTCACCGTTTACGCACACACGTATTATAAGAAACTCACCGATAATAGGATTCTTTGTATTTGATATCGTGGTAGCGGTTCCGCTCTCAGCTAAAAGTTACTCACGCCCCACTGTTTTAGTTCAGCAGCGAACTCAAAAATTGAGCAAAGTTGTTAATTTTGATCATTGTTGTGGCAACTGGGTTAAGATTATTATGTTTTCTGGGTATTTTTTGTTGGTAAGCTGAAATAGATTCTTAGTATCTTATTTCATTAATTATATATATTATGTATTGTGTATATGTTAATAGTACACAACGAACTACTTGCGTATCCTTTTCTCCTTTTCTCTCAAATCCATCTAAAGATTTTAATTAGTCGCTTTTACCGATAAGACTGCCCATTTTGACGCCTGTTAATTTTAAGCTCCTACTGTAATTTTATTTACAGTATACATTAAAGAGTGTATCTATCTTTTTTTTATCCCAGACTAGAATTAACTCATGTAAACTCACATTCACAAGACAGCCATACCCGGAAAAACTATCTTTAGGTACTCTATGACTCCAGCAGGCCTAGGCAAGTTACGACCGTTTCGTTCGAATCTCTTTCGTCGATCGCCTCGAGTCGGCACCGCCTCCGATTCCTTTGTTTTGACCAAGTGAGTGAGCGTTGAGATGACGCCATTCCCATACATTTGAAATTTACCAAGCATTAACAACTGTACAGATTATCAACTTGGATAATCCTTCTGCAGTGCATCCACGGGCTCTTACCGCGATCCGTCTGACGACCTAAACTGAATTGTTAAAGAGATGGAGTTATATAGGGTTTATAGCTCCATTCCTCTTTCTCATTTGCACGACTGAAATTTTAACTCGTTATGGTAAATCCCCTGGATGTACTTATACACCGTTAAATTTTGATAGTTTTAATCCCGTAGAGGGTCGATCCGGTACACGAAACACTAACGATTTGTAAAAATAAAATAAGTAAAGTATTTTTTTTCTAAAACTTGAATTAATGAGTATTGGACCTTGTGGGTAGTCGTCGTTGCGTAATAACTACCTACAGGTCATTGAACTTGCCCAGCTAACGTTTACTTAAAGAAATTAATTTCGTACATGCGTAAATTAATTCAAGTTTAAAAAAAGGCACTTTATATTTTAATTTTATCTTTATAAATCGATAGTGTTTCATGTACCGAATCGACCCTCCTCGGGATTAAAACGATCAAAATTTAATGGTGTATACGTATTTGTCCTGCTTCCCTAGTCAAAACATTACCCCATTCATATTCAACCTTTAATTATGTATAAACTGTCTTTGAAAATTTATCAGCAAACCCGAACCTCATCTATCACATTGGCACAGAAGCCATTTATCAAGACAGTATACAGCATTCAGTATTTGACCCTACGTTTAAAGACAAAGACGGAATACCAATGGGTATACAAGATTAGTCTTTGGCAGGCAGTCCCAAGAAATTACTGTTTAGTATGGTAATTACTGAAGGAAGGGTTTCGGGTATCTTCTTTGAGTTGCTTTAAATTATTCCGACCTTTCGTTTTGGAACGGTATTATATCTGTATTTTAGGTAGGAATGATATCCTGCTGGATAGAGTCACCGGGGCCCGTTTCCTGAAGTCAGAAATCATCAAACGATTTTTCCTTTCTAGAGTCTAGAGTGTAGTAAAACCCACTTGGGTCCTTCAGGTTGCCATTTGCATTCCAGGACCATGGTTAGAGGATCCTGCCCCATTCGCCGATCGTCAACGTCAAGCATGGTTTACAAGCTTTTTGCCTCATCTAACCCAATCCAAAGCGATGTTTGATGAAACGCAACGCGGAAAAAAATATCGCCTGAAAACCCCTGTTGCCTGTTGACATTCGGTAATTCTTTGATTTACTTGAATATTTCACAAAACTTGTTCCAGGAAATACGTAGTTTTTTAAAAATTTTTGAGAAACATTGTGGTCATTCAGGATCATATCACGGAATGCCAAAGTCTACGTAAAATAGCAGATTTTCAGAAGCCGTTACTAGATTAGTTTTTACACAAATTTATGTTCTGATTTCTATAAAAGCCTAAATAATGTTCACAAAACATCTGTGTATCCAAAATATCTGAAAAAAGATCTGTAAATACATCATAATCACATAAGAGCGGTTGAATGAAAATTTACCTCGGGTTGGCCGCTCTTAAGGCGCGCGTGGAACACTACACGCCGTCGACGATTCTTGCTCGGTCTTATCGCATGGCCGAATGGCGAATTCGCCATTGCTCGTCGTCCGCAAGCCCGCACCTGTGGTGACGCATGATGCCGTTGCGCTTGCATAGAATGTGGCGGACTACGACGATGGAGGAGGCCTGTGTCGCAGTAATGGGAACACTATGAACTGAATTTTATTCAAATTCTTCTATGTAGTTAGCATGTAAAATCATCCAATGAAAAATCCCGCTCTCGGGCGGAGCGGCAAATAGTATCAAACTCTTACTGACTAAAAACCTACCCCGATCCTTCGTTGCCTATCGTGCCGGGGCCGAGTCTTCCTTTCAGAAGCTGACCCATGACCCCAGCAGGCTTCGACCCTGGCCGCGGCTGAAAACCATTTCGTTAGTTCTGAGCCTTAGTGTTTTGCCAGCAGTCTATTCTTTCTCTGGCAATAGGGTTTTATGAGAAACCTAGACAATAGCAAAGTACTGATGCATATGTTATGTGTATACGTACGTATGTTTTAGGTCGCTTAGAATTTCTTTTTATTGTAGTGTATGTGTCTACTTATACTGTAATTTTTGTCGAGCGCATATGTCACTTTGCGGTCAAGGTTTAGGCAGTCTGTAGCCCACAGCTGATATTATTTTCTTGTCTGCGGTCGAACCGGAGATACGTCACCCGGAGAGTATCGAGTGATGATGTGTAGGCGAACCTGTTTCTAATCATCTACTTCAAGCTACAACAAGCAACTTTCCTGGGAGCGCCAGGGAGCCTCATGGTTGTATTGGTTTAACCGTTACAATTGAGTTTCCAAGTAATTCCACTAGGAACGCAGCCTAGTACTTTAAACACCCATTCGCAGTCAGCGTATCCTTGCTTTGTTCGTACGCATCCATTTTCCTAACGTAATCACATAAACATGCAAACACACTTTGACACCAAGCTTAAAGCTACCACCACCCAATTCTGATACTCCACCGTGACTAATACCGCCTGGTTAATATAGGAACCGGAATATTCTCTAGTATGGAAATTCTCATCTGCTACCGAAGTGCCACCGACGGCCAAATATGCTAATTGAAGTATCCTACCTTGGAAATGTAAATCAATGTTTTTTGGTGAAGGTTGAATGTGATTTGGGTATCTTGATAGAGGGAAATGTTTACATGTTGCTGTTATTTGGGGTGGATAAATGACTGGCCTGAATAGTTGAGTCTTTTTTTATGTGGGTGGGATTTTATCAAATAACTTTTCAATACACTTACTCGAAAACCCGTTTTTAGGGTCAATTTACTGTTTTTCGCACTAGTGCGGAAAAATGCACGAGCTGACTCTGTCACAATTTATTGTAGTTATCGTTTCAGCTTGGGCGCTAAGTGATCCTTAAGAGTTGGTGTCAACCTCCTGTCTTGTGTATTGTAAAACTTCATTTGAAACACTTGGAAATTTGTCACTGCAGCACTCGGCTACATAACACCCTCGCCTATGACTCGGGCGGATTTTGCTTCGGTTGCTATGACAAACTTTCTCCACTTGTACCAAAATATACTATTCTCATTCTGGTTAAAACACAAGGGTGTATCAAACTTTTATTGATTAAAATGCGAAAGTTATATCATTGGTCTCGTATAAATAGAAAGAGCAGGTTGTTATGCAGGTTGGTAAGTAAAAGACGATAGTGAAACGGCTCCACGCTGCCATTGTGTTGTGGGATGGATTGAAGATGCCCCCTTTTTTGATTTGAGATTTCATATGACTTATCCCGCTCTAGAGTGTATCGAGAGGGTGTGTCAGACTTTTACTGATTAAAATCTATTCGTTCTTCAGTTGCCCTTTGCGTTCCAGGGCCATGGCCACTCTTTTGAACAATATTTCAGCTTCTGTATCCTCTAAAAACCAGCCAAATGCGAGTCGACTCGCACACGAAGGGTTTTGTACCGTACGTAGCAAGAGACGGCAAAAAAATCACGTTTCTTGTATGGAAGCCCCCACAATTTTTTTTTTACATGTGTTTTAGTATTTTTTATTATAGTGCCAACAAAAATACATCATGTGTGAAAATTTCAAATGTCTAGCTATCAGACGGACAGAAAAGGGAGTCTTAGTAATTATAAGACTTAGGGCTGATTTCATCATTCAATATAAAAACTTAGTTCAACTAAACTGACCTCAGCGTAATCTAGTTTAAAGACCCGTGTCGTAAACATGGGCGACAACAAAAGAATTGGAACTGAGTTAGCGTAAACTAGGTTCAATTCATCGCGGTGAAACGCAAAATGAAGCTATAATCTCGATTAGTCGCTCAAACTGCTTTTTGTTTGAAGGAATCGCGATTAGTTTATTGATGAATTTGGCTCTTAGGGTCCCGTTTTACCCTTTGAGTACAAAACACTAAAAATGTCTTTCTGCGTTTTATTTTGACTTCAATTACAATTTAGTCTAATATTGCGATACAAATTTACGATAAATTTACGATTTTTTACGATAGTAGCTAAAGTATTTGATTGTCTGTTGAATAAAGTTTTAAAAAACCATATTAAGTTGCACGATGCACAACATGGCTTTAGAGAGGGCCTGTCTACTGAGACGGCAGTTTTGTGTTTAAAAAAGACTGTAAATTATTATACAGGCAATCACACTCCTGTTTTTGCCTGTTTCTTAGATATGTCAAGGGCATTTGACATGGTGTCTTATGACAAGTTGTGGTCTAAGCTCTGTGACGCTAATGTACCTAGCGAGGTAATACGTATTTTTAAATATTGGTACTCACATCAAGTTAATTGTGTTAGGTGGGCAAACGTCCTATCAGATGAGTATGTCATGGAATGTGGAGTTAGGCAGGGTGGGGTAACATCCCCTACCCTATTTAATTTATATATAAATGACCTCATTGTTGAGCTCAGCAGTTTGCATGCTGGCTGTTACATAGATGGGGTTGCATTTAATAACATTAGTTACGCCGATGACATGGCGCTGCTGAGTCCGTCAATGGCTGGCCTTAAAAAGCTATTAAGAGTTTGTGAGTGTTATGCTGAGGGACACGGTTTGAGATATAACACGAGTAAGAGTGAGTTACTCATCTTTAAAGCGGCTAATAAGTCCGCTGAGAGCTACCCAACTGTCTACTTGAATGGTGGTGTCTTAAACCGTGTTCGTCACTTTAGATACCTTGGGCATGTTGTGACAGAGGATTTGAGGGACAATCTGGACGTGGACCGGGAGCGAAGAGCGTTGGCGGTGAGGTGTAATATGTTGATACGAAGGTTCTCACGTTGCTCAGGTTCCGTTAAAATCACCCTTTTCAGAGCATACTGTCAAGTATTTTACACGTGTAGTCTGTGGACTAATTATACTCTAAAAGCCGTTAATGCTCTTCGCGTCCAGTACAATAATGCATTCAGGATGCTGTTGGGGCTGCCACGCTTCTGTAGTGCTTCAGGGATGTTCGCGGATGCCCAGACAGACAGCTTCGCTGCGGTCAGGCGCAAGCGTGCAGCATCCTTGTTGCGCAGGGTGCGTGCCAGTACCAACAGCCACCTGGCTGTCATTGCCAATAAGCTGGATTGTCCTATTATCTGGTCTTTAAGCCAGCTACATGCCCCTGTCAAGTCTGTTTACTAACATAGTTGTAAGTTTTTGTGTTACTAATCTGTTTTTGTATTTGTTTACTAACATAGTTTTTATAAGTTTTTATGATACTAACAAGTTGTTATGGATATATCTGAAATAAAGAGATTATTATTATTATTATTATTACAACCATAAAAATATATTTTATGTACAACAATAGAATTGCTCTCAATTCTAACTAAACTTATTCAAATGAAACGGCTACTGAAATAACACGTCATCAGTTTAATTACAAATGTTTTGTAACTCGCATTGCATTGTACCCGCAGGCATCGTTAGCTTACTAGTAATTACTGTTGTGTTCGCGTTCAGCTTTAGTTTGGATTTAAAAATATGTCGAATTCTTTTAAAAATCGATTGTGGTTTTATAGTTGGAAAGTCAGCTGTTTTATTTTTCTATATAATGAGAGAATCTAAGTATGGGCCCACACAAAACTGCGATGCGATACGGCTTTGCATCGCAGTTTAAGGGGGTCCTCCCCACTTGTCTATCGTTAACGTCGAGCATGGTTTAGAAGCTTGTTACTTCATCTAACGCAATCAACGCGATGTTTAATGGAGAGGCAACGCAAAAAAAAAAAGAAATAACGTCTGAAAACTGTGTTGGAATTTCGTTATTTACTCGAATATTTCACAAAACTTGTTCCAGGCTGCGCAAGGCTTCTATAGAAGTGCTTTTTTATATTTTTAATATACATATGAGTACATTATGGACGGTCAAAGTTCAAGTATAATAGCAGATTTTCAGAGGTCTTTACTGATTTAGTTTTACATAAATTTATATTTTGATTTCTATAGAAGCCTAGATAATATCCACCAGATATCTGTGTACCCAAAATATCTGGAGAAAGATGTGTAATAACATCATAATCACGTTAGTACAATTGTATGAAAATGTACCTCGGGTTGGTCGCTCTTAAGTACAAATTTGGAGGAGTGTAAAACAGAGTGTGGGTAAAGTTCTGCAAACCTGCGTTGAAAAGGATGGATTTTCCGACCAGACGGGTGTCGATGGTCCCGGAAATTACCTGATTGTGGAATAGAGAAGTTGGACTGTATTAAATAGCTGGTGTTGGTGGTTGTTCTGTATGAAACTCGGTTTGAGCTTACCCAATCTTGGAACAAAATAACAAACGACAAAGCCAAAGAACGTCTTACCTTTATCGCCTTTTCAGCCTTCCTCGAAGTACTCTGGATGAAGCAGCACTGTTGAAGCTGGTTACTGATCACACAACACGGTTATGCTCACTTTGTCCCTTGATTTATCGATTTATTGAGGAGCGCGCTCAAAAAGAAAGTTACCGCACGGCGGCCCGATTTCAACAACATGAAAAACCGGGAGAGGGCGCTTGTGCTGTCATCTATGCAGCCCGCTATTGGCTGATTTCTGGCATATATGACGCTCTATGATCTTTGCGCCGTCAGCTGAACCAATCATGGGTTAGAATACAGAACATACCCCCTACCGAAACCATAGTGATGGTTTCCTAAAACTGAGATTACTATACTATCTAGGACATTGATAACTAATCTTAAATTATACTCTAAATTAAACAAAAAACGTTTTATTTGAAATTAATTGGCGTAAGGTAATAGGGCAAGTTTATTTATAGGTCTCTGTAAGACACCCTTTTCTGTGCGCAGTGTCACGCACCTAACTATTGAGTCGGGACCGGGATGTAACTTCTCAATCTTGCCGAGAGGCCAAGTGCAAGAGGGAACATTGTCAGTTTTAATTATTACTAAATCTCCAACTTTAGGATTAGAAGAAGAGATAAACCACTTGGCTTTCTGTTGTAAAGTGTTTAGATATTCATAACTCCAACGTTTCCAGAACAGTTGGGAGCACTTCTGGATATACTGCCACCGTGACAGCCTATTGATATCAATATCTCGCACGTCGTACTCAGGAATGGAGACTAAACTTCGTCCAATTAGAAAGTGTCCGGCGGTTAATACGTTAAATTCGTTGGGGTTGTCACTTGAAGGAAGCGGACACAAAGGGCGCGAATTCATTATGGCTTCTGCCTTACAGAATATCGTAGCAAGTTCCTCAAACGTTAAGGACTTTTCCCCTACACACCGCACTAGATGATATTTGGCTGACTTAATGCCCGCTTCCCAGAGACCACCCATGTGAGGAGCACTGGGGACATTAAATTTCCAATCAACCTGCCGTTCAGCGCAACCACCCGAAATGTCATCTTGATTCTCGCGCCAGAACTTTTGTATCTCCGACAGATGTCGGTTTGCGCCAACAAAATTAGTTCCACAATCAGAATAGAGAACAGCGCACAGACCTCTGCGAGCCACAAATCTATCCAGGCATGCGAGAAAACAATCAGCGGAGAGAGCAGACAACACTTCGAGATGTACTGCTTTAGTTGAAAAGCAGACAAATAGTGCCAAGTACGCTTTTGTCACTTTAGCATTACGACGTAAGCTTTCTTTAATTAAGAATGGACCTCCGAGGTCAACTCCGACGTTAGAAAATACCTTATTAGGTATCAACCGAGTTGTTGGCAACGGGGCCATTTCAGGCTGAAGTAACGATGGTTTACATTTAAAGCACGTTTTACATTTAGATAAAACGGATCTAATAACGCTACGAGCCGATAATATCCAAAAGTTTTCATTAACAACACTTTGCAAGGTTCGCGGTCCAACATGTAAATATTTTTCATGTAAATATTTAATCAATAGTTTTGTAAATAAACTATTTTTAGGGAGAAGTCGCGGATGTCTAGCATTATAAGGAAGTTCGGAATAACCGATGCGACCCCCTACCCTGAGAAACCCATCGCTATCAATGAACGGAGATAATTTTCGTAACGATGGTACGTATTTTTTATCTGTTATCATTTTAATTTCCGTTTCAAAGTAAGTATTCTGAACTAGCTTTATTAATTTATCGCGTGCCTCGTTCAGTTCACGGGTTGATAACACGTGTGATTTAGCATGGGTGGGTATATCACCCTGTTTGCGAGTCAATCTTAAAATCCAAGCAAAAGATCTTTGCAATTTGGAAAATGACGAAAATTGTGCGAAGATTCTATCACAAAATTCCATTTTAGTTTCAAGAATATGATCACTAATATTGTGATTCAGCAACAAATTAGTGGAAGTTTTTAATTCCGGTAGTTTATGATTGCTTTCATTCACAAACACCGTCAGAGGCCAATCGACGTAATTTTGATACATCCAATCGGCACCCTGTAGCCAACGTGGGGTGCAGTCTATCAGTTGCGCCGGAGACGCTCCACGCGAACAAATATCTGCTAGGTTATTTTCGCTGCCAACGTGCCGCCAAAAATGAGGGGGTAAGATTTCAATAATTTGAGTAACTCTATGACTGACAAAGGTTTTTAATTTATAAGGTTCCGTTTGAAGCCAGGACAGTACGACTGTCGAGTCTGATACTGCAGTTATTTGGTTAATTTTAATTCGAGTAACAAATGTATCGCAAACGAATTTTATTAATTTACTTAATAAAACCGCTCCCATTAATTCTAACCGAGGGATTGTTACGGGTTTTATTGGTGCTACTTTGGATTTCGCTGTTACTAGACGAACCTTTGCGTTACCCTTTTGGTCACGACTGATGACGTACACGCAGGCTGCGTAACCTCGTAAAGAAGCGTCACAAAATCCGATTAAATCACAAGTCGTTTCGCCCGGTAACAGCATATGGCGTTCGATACGTAACTCGCTTAACCGCGGAAGTTCAAAAATAAAGTGCTGCCACGATTTTTTAATGTTATCTGGCAACTTATCGTCCCAACCAATACCTAGCTTCCAGATCTTGCATAATCTGCTTAGCTACTAAAATGCATGGCGCGATAAAACCCACGGGATCGTAAATCGACGCTAGCAGTTTTAGTACCGATCGCTTGGTTGTTTCGTTGTCCGATAAATTAACTGAAAATAAAAAATGATCGGATTTTGGAGTCCATTTAAGTCCTAAGACCTTAATAGAACTGTCGTTTTCGTCTTTAACGAACGTTACGGAATTTTCCCTATTTTCAGACGGAATGCGTTGCAGCAACTCCTCATTGTTACTCATCCACTTTTTTAGCGTAAAGTTGGCACTTTCAAAAATACCTATTAGTTGATCTTGGACTAGGCTAGCTTGCTCAAGGGTTTGGCATGAATATAAGATATCATCCATGTATATTCCCTCACGGAGGACCTGAGCAGCGAGGGGAAAACGTTCACCCTCGTCTTTCGCTAACTGGAGCAGCGTGCGAATAGCTAAGAATGGAGAACAGCTGAGTCCGTAGGTTACAGTTTTTAATTCATATAATTTAATTGGATCGTTAGGGGATTCCCGATATAAAATGTGTTGATAACAGCGATCTTCTTTTCTCAAGGCAATAGCGCGATACATTTTACAAACATCACTCACTAAACAATATTCGAATAGCCGAAACTTCAAGATTATTGACGCAATGTCCGGATACAGCTTAGGGCCGACCAATAGAATATCATTCAACGAGACGCTTGTGGTGGTTTTCGCAGACGCATCAAATACTACTCGCAACGGAGTTGAGGTACTACTAGGTCTCAAAATACTGTGATGTGGGATAATGTATTTACTAGGCTGATCACCCTTATAAAGTTCCATATGACCGAGCTTTTCATATTCACGCATAAATTCCTTATATTTGTTATTCAACTCAGGTACACGTGCGAGTTTACGCTCCGAGTAGATCAGTCGTCGCTCGGCCGCGGCACGCGATTGTCCCAATGGCGCGGGGTTAGGTACGAACGGCATTGGAACTACGTATTGGCCGTTCGACTCCCGCGTATGTTCATGAGAAAATATCTCCTCGGCTAGTTGATCCATTGGACTTGTTGATGGGGTACACGGCACCTCTTCAACTTCCCAAAAATCACGTAATGTTTTGTCAATTGACTGTTCGTCGTCATACGAAACTGATAAATTAAGATTTTGCGATTTATATTTATTAAACGGATATAATTTTCCGCTAACTACATCACCAAAAACTGTTTTAATCACACTAGGAATACCATCCCTAATTACGAATGGTTTATCAATAATTATATCTGGGACTATGTCATTCCCCAACAAAATATCTATTCGTGAACGCTTGAAAAACAATGGATCCGCCAACTTATAAGTTTTATATTCGCTAATGACATTTTCAGTAAATGAAACATTAGGCATATCCGCGGACACCTTTGAAATAACTACTAAATTAACTCGAAACGTCGGACCACACGCCTGTCTTGGTTTCAATGTACACGTGACCATTCCTTGAGTTTTTACTACCCCTCCGCCGATCCCATGAATAGTAAAAGGGCATTTTTTACGTTTTAATCCTAGTTTTTGAGCACACTCAGTTGTTATAAAAGAACTTTGTGCCCCGGAATCTATAACGGCTCGACAATCGTGAAACTGACCCACACAATCAATTACATGAGTGAGAGTAGTACCTAGAACTACCTCATATTCACACAGGTTATTACTCATGAATGATTGTTGTGTATTTGTGCATGTGACGTCACTTACGAAGCGACCAGCGTTTAGTGCGAGCGAAGGAGACTGCACCGTCACGGACGATGTTCGCGCGCTATCTGATAACGTATTATCTTTATGCAACAAATAATGATGTGGTTCTGCACAGACCCCACAACTCATTGTGCTTTTACAAGCATTCGATTGATGGTCAGATTTAAGACAATTATTACACAGTTTTAGTGAATGAACACGGTTCATTCTTTCATCGACGGACAATTTACGAAATTGATCACATCGATAAATCATGTGATTTTGTTTACAAATCACACAGCTTAAGTTTGCATTACGGTTATTAATATTTTGCGGAGTTCGTGCCGTATTGAGAATCGACTTTGACGAAATTCTCTGATTTTTATTTTGCGAATGGTTATTACTAGACTTCGACGGGTTATTAGTAGCCACATTTATAAACGAATGTTCTAGAACTTTAATTTGTTTGTTTACAAACTGCATAAGTTCTTCGAAAGTAGGTATTAATTTTTGATCCCGACTTTCTTCGAATAATTTTCGCGTATGAGGGTCGAGTCTTTGCAATGCTAAATGACACAATAGAAAGTCGTCCAAGTGTTTAATATTTAATGCTTGAATCGCTTTAAGAGAATGATCAAAGGTTTCTATAAATGAAGTTAAATTCGACGAGGTATCTTTTGTTAACGGTGTAAAGTTCAACATTTTATCGAAATACCTACATGCTAGTGTTCTGTGATCATGGTATTTATCAATCAAGCTTTGCCAAGCTAATGCGTAATTTGCGGCAGTTATCGGCAGTTTTTTAACTATATTTAAGGCAGGGCCCTTTACGCATGAGAGTAAATAATGAAACTTATCGATATCTGTGAAATTTCGATTGTGAACTAATGATAAAAACGTGTCATAAAAGGTCATCCAATTTTCTGTTTCACCGTCAAATTGAAATAATGATATCTTTGGTAACGCGGGTTTTACTAAATCCTGTTTGTCTATCGCAGGGAAGAAATCATTTTCCAATTTAGAATATTTACTAGCGATTAACTGGCACGCATTATACATTTCGTCAAATGATTCCAGCTCACTTGTTGACATTTTCACTTTAGTAGGTTTTAATTGTACTTCTATTTCGAACAAATCAAATATGGTGGATTCAAATCTCAGACGGACACTTTCCATTTCAGACATTAATACCGTAAACATTGGCAATATATCTGGTTCTGTTCCCAACTTTTTGGAATAATCATAAAGCTTTTGTAATTTTGCAAATAAATATTCTTTCCTGCATGTTAACGTTTTTCGTTTCATTTCTAAGACCTCCGCCATTTTGGACGCGTAGGTCTAGCGCTAGCCAAATGTTTTTCCTATTTGAATCTTATTGGAGAGATGAAAATGAGAATCCGTCTCGAATGGACCAGAATGTGGAATAGAGAAGTTGGACTGTATTAAATAGCTGGTGTTGGTGGTTGTTCTGTATGAAACTCGGTTTGAGCTTACCCAATCTTGGAACAAAATAACAAACGACAAAGCCAAAGAACGTCTTACCTTTATCGCCTTTTCAGCCTTCCTCGAAGTACTCTGGATGAAGCAGCACTGTTGAAGCTGGTTACTGATCACACAACACGGTTATGCTCACTTTGTCCCTTGATTTATCGATTTATTGAGGAGCGCGCTCAAAAAGAAAGTTACCGCACGGCGGCCCGATTTCAACAACATGAAAAACCGGGAGAGGGCGCTTGTGCTGTCATCTATGCAGCCCGCTATTGGCTGATTTCTGGCATATATGACGCTCTATGATCTTTGCGCCGTCAGCTGAACCAATCATGGGTTAGAATACAGAACACTGATAATATAATTGATTTCGGACTATGCAGTTCTAATCACCAGGAGAGTTCTAATATCGTAGTGCAGGATTTTGTTGCTTAGTTCCTATGTGGCGACACAGATGTCGCTACATGAGAACAGTCATTCATATGTATATCAAACATAAAAACTTGCGAATTTTTTATGTTTGATATACATTTGATTCGCATCGCACATTGTATGGTCACCTGCAGACTTAGACAAATCACTTTTCTATGAACGCTAAATAACAACAAAACGTGTGGCAATGATATTACAAAGAGTGGATCTTCCATCCACCCTTTTCAACGGAGATTTTCAGAACATTACTTAACAGAGTTTTCAGGCATTATCTCTCTTTTTTCGCGTTGCCTCTGCATCAAACATAGTGTTGGATTGATTTTGGTGAACTAACAAGCTTTCAAGCTAAATTTTCACAAACGTCTTGTTATAACAGTGGTAGAGTATTTACTGAATAATAACCATTCGTTGTCTACAGTTTAATCCCAGGATCACCAAACGAACATTACAGCACATAACAACACCAATATTTCACCAAAAGAACTTAAGAATAGGACAAAAGTCTTAGTTAAACCCTTTCTAAAATCTCAAGATGCGAACAATAATGACACGAAGCGTTAATTACAATATATTCCCGCCATTATCCCGTTCGCAGACAACGGAACAAGCCTTAATTATTAACATTTAACATAATATTGCGTGTTACGCAAAATAAGGTGAGGTTTCAACACCGCGATAAACCAACCCCAGTGAAACGGTATGGACGAACGAATAAAGAACGGGACTTCAATTAATTTTAAATTTGCGGTTTTGAACGTTATCACTGAAATGGATTTTAATGTTTGTGGTATATGGGTTGACAATTTTTATGAATATTTTCCGAGGATGAATTTTCATTGTTGTCTAGTATTTTAATTTGTGGGAACAAGTGTCGAAAACTGCGCGGGTTTCTGCTATGACATGTGCGTTTAGTCGCTTTCTTGAACAAGTTTGCTGCTGAAATTAAAACTCTTTGAATTTAATCTTCAAAAAATAATAATATCGACTACCAACTCAGCATGGACCAACACCCGCTTTTAAAGAAAAGGACTTGAATACAAATTAAGACAATTACTTGGAGTCGCAGTCGCATTATCAGTTTATTTGTCGCTTTAACAGTACGCACCCTTAACACGAACGACATTCCCTTTGTGTTAGCAACACGGTATTCCACATTAAGTTAACGTTTTGAATTAATTTCAGTAACAACGAAAACCGATGGTGTAGTGACAAATACTAATAAAGGGAAACTGTTTGGGCGATTCGGAATTCTAGCAGGAACAAGGAACACTTGAGATGCAGTTTGTAGTTATTGTTTCGATCGGAGCTTAGTTACGGGAATTCGGATGGTCGTGTTTGCATTGTAAGTAAGTAGCTGGTAAAAAAATAAAGAGAGCATATTTAGACACGGCTAGATCGTTTTAATCCCGTGGAGGGTTGATTCGGTACATGAAACACTATCGATTTTTAAATATAAAATAAAAAACAGAGACTTTTTTTACTCAAATTAATTTACGCATGTACGAAATTAATTTCTTTAAGTAAACGTCAGCTAATAATAATATAAATTTGTTTATTGACACAAAGCTGAGTGAGTTCAATGACGTTTAGGTAGTTAGTACGCAATGACCGACATCTATCTACAAGGTCATTGACTCGTTTACTTAAAGAAATTAATTTCGTACATGCGTATACTTATTCGAGTTTTAGAAAAAAAAAAGTACTTTATTTTTTTTTCTTTACTAATCGATAGTGTTTCATGTACCGAACCGACTCTCGATGAGATTAAAACGATTAAAATTTAGCCTGTATATGTCACCGGAAAATTGCAAACTCCGTAAGATTGTAAAATATCGCGAGAAATTGTAAACTTTTTTCTAAATAAAACACGGTTATGTTTGAAACTAATTAATTTGGATGTGATTTATCGTGAACAAAACTATTTTTTCATAATATATAAAGAAATCATAATCTAATAAATATTTATTACAATCATACGGAGTCTACAATGTTCCGGTAACATATATATATATATATATGAGTAAATCAAAGCTTGGCCTACCACATGCACAAGTTTTAACACAGATTGCGCAGGCCGGTTTGGACACGAAACACTGTGCATCATTTTAGCCGATCATATGTTCTGCTAGCAATGTGCACGTGGTGGTAAAACTCATACAGTTTTAAACGGTATTCTAAACTGCTGTGAAGCTCCGTAGGCGCGGACTTGCGGATGGCGAGCAATGAATAGCTTGCTTTCCGACCGTCCGGTAACCGACCGGACCGAGTCTAAGAGCCAAATTCACCAATACACTAATCGCGATTCGTTCAAACAAAACGTAGTTTGAGCGACTAATCGAGATTATAGCTTCATTTTGCGTTTCACCGCGATGAATTGAACTTAGTTTACGCTAAACTCAGTTTCAATTCTTTTGTTGTCGCCCATGTTTACGACACGGGTCTTTAAACTAGATTACGCTGATTTTACATTTCTGTGAGCGTAACACTTGGAGTTGGCCACGCCCCCAAGTCCTTGGTTCTGACGTCATCTCAACGCTCGGACACGTGGTCAGAACAAAGGAATTGGGGACGTGGCCAACTCCAAGCGTTCACGCTAAATGAAACGATTGTAACTTAGCTAGGGGGGCTGGGCTCCGATAGGCCAATAACTTCCCGTTTCTTGCAGTAGAAGTCCTTAAACAAAATCTTGACTGGAGTATTTTAATTGAAATGTTCATTGATCTGGTAGATACACTAACATCTATGGGTCCTCATTTCCTTAATCTAGACAACTTGTTCAATATTCAATCTAAGCCTGAGGATTAACTCCAACAGGCAAGCAATCAAGTTAACGATGTTACACTCAGATAATATATTAAACTGTTACTAGATATATACTTATCTTTACCTTTACGTTATCTTTATATTTTTATCTTTTTTAGATCCGATCAGTCGGTACAAATGTGAGCCCGTATAGAATCACTTTGTTGACCGTATATACGTTTTTCAAGACCCTCTTTAGGGTTCCGTATCTAAAAAGGAAAAACGGAACCCTTTAGAACAACTTTGTTGTCTATCTGTCTGTTTGTGTGTTAAAACCCTGTATCTCAGGGACGCGTGGAGGTATCGAGTTGTAATTAAAACCATATACCTACCCAAGTCTGCCGCCTTTTGTAGCTGTGAAAAATTTCTAAGTTATCGAGAAAGAAAGATACGGCCGTTTATGTCGCAAGAAACCATCGATATATATGTACTACGCACTAGATGACGCGTGCCGTACATTCACTTTTCTCTAATTAGTTGTTCGGCAAACAGTACAATCCGCGCTCAGCTGACGTTAGTGCAATTTTGACGTTCATGTAGTGTAGATGAGCCGCTAATAAATTCGAATCAAAGTAAACCAGGACATAAACAATAATTCTGTAGCTAAAGAAATAAAACTATTGGTTATCCAAGCGATGTAATAGCTTCTAATATCGTAATAATATAATAGAAAAGATAATATTCCAAAAAAGCGCCCTCCATTTTACAATCATAGACTAAAACATACAGATGCTTCCCCCTATGAAAACGAATTGTAGTTTTTTACCTAACGGAACGGAGTAGGTTTTTAGTCAGTAAGAGTCTGACACTATTTCCCGCTCCGCTCAAGGGCGGGATTTGACATTGGATGATTTTACCTACAATAAAAAAAAACTGTGCTGGTAAAATTTTATAATAAAATACCACTTTAGATTACCTATCCAATTGAATGAATCCAATTTGTAAAACATGTATAAAATGCATAGTGTGCGTTATAAATTGGAAGATTATATTTATATTATTAGACAAGCATATTATAAATTGGAAGATTAGATTCTCTACAAAAATTCGTGGCTAAATGCTGGTCCTGCTCTACTGCCACAAAATCAAACTACTAAGTAAAAAAAAAAAGATGTTAATCATGTTTTTATGTCGCTAAAAACGCATGTTTCGACATTGTCAAGGGAATCAAAATTCATAGGGTACTTCCCGTTGACCTAGAATCCTGAAATATGGCACGAAGTAAGGTACACTTAGTAAGTATAGTACAGATATAGGAATAAATCTGAAAATTTGTTGTTACGTCATACAAAAAACTTTTTTGCGATTCAGAAAAATCTTCAAGACTCTATTCGGGATATGAAGTATTAACCCTCAGAGCGCGAGTCCGACTCTCACTTGCCAAGTTTTGTGTTCTTTCTTTTCTTGTATTAATAATATCATCGTTAATTTTAGTCGTTTTAATCCCGCGGAGGGTCGATTCGGTACATGAAATACTGTCAATTTGTAAAAGAAAAATTAAAAAATAAACTACTTTTTTCTCAAAAACTCTAAATAATTTCTTTAAGTAAACGAGTCAATGACCTTGTAGGTAGTTGTCGGTCGTTGCGTTTTAACTACCTACAGTTCATTGGCCTCGCTCAGCTGACGTTTACTTACTTAAACAAATTAATTTTGTACATGCGTAAATTAATTCGAGTTAAAAAAAAAGTACTTTATTTTTAATTTTCACTTTACAAATCGATAGTATTTCATGTACCGAATCGACCCTCCGTGGGATTAAAACGACCAAAATTTAACGGTGTATTAACATATTTTTATTAAAGTTTAAAAATTACGGCGAAATTTTTTGATACCCAATAAAAACTTATCAAGAAATGTCAGCGAAGAGAATTTATACCAACGAAGACTCTTATTACATTTTGAAATAGAGTATTATTGTAATGAAGTATTGTAGGCAAGAAACTGTGTCACGTCTGCGGTATAAAAATCTATATGGATGTCATGTCATTACAATAAGTTGAAAGCAACGCGTAAGTACTAGGATATCCATGGCGCTTTAGACCTTTTGGTCGCGAAAAAGTATCCTCTATAAGCTATCTTAGCGCTGTAAGTTTTAAAAGTTTTGTTAGACGACATAATGGCAATCTAGCGCTGCAGCGATTTATTGTTTGAACTTTTCAGTATTTTGACAAAGAGTTTATATGAACGTGCTTGTCTATCGCAAGAATATAGGTCGATGCAAGAAACCTATATTTCGACACTCTTATGAGAAACAAAATTCATAGGTAACTTCCCGTTGACCTAGATTCCTGATGGCATGGACCAAGGTCTTATAGCACAAATATAGGAAAAAAATCTGAAAACTGTTGTAAGTAAAGTCCCCAACAAAAAAAAAGACTTGCGATTCGGAAAAATCTTCGAGACTCCATTCAGGAATTAAACTGTTTCTAGATAAGTTTGTGCGGAACACTAAGTGCGCGAGTCCGACTCCCACTTGCTTATTTTTTTTTTTTTTTATGGAGGTGTAGAGAGATCAAGCGGAATAAATATCAAATTAATATTCAAAACGGCTATCCCTTGAAACAGTAAAAAATATAGAATAGAATAAACTTTATTGCACACCAAAAAAGTAACACAAGTTATCCATAAACTTAAGATATCTTTGTTTATATCTTAAGATATGGCCGCTTAAACTCCGGTTAGGCGTATATTTTGACGCCCGTAAGGAAAATAGAGCCAGGAGAATTCTCGTTGACCTATAATCATCAACTTATGCATATATAGCACAAGTAAAGGAAAAATCGGAAAACCGCAAATTATTATTAGTTACGATTATAAGATTCACGTTGTACGGAACCCTCGGTGCACAAGTCAGACTCATGCTTAATTGGTTTTATTTTTAGCTGATGTCTACGAGAGAAGAGGAACCTCTTCTTCACTACATAGTATAAAACAAAGTCGCTTCCCGCTGTCTGTCCCTTTGTGTGCTTAGATCTTTAAAACTACGCAATGGATTTTGATGCAGTTTTTTAATAGATAGAGTGATTCAAGCGGAAGGTTTAAGTATATGTATAACACATGCATAATATATTTAATATCACCATTTTACCCGTGCGACACTGGGTCGGGTCGCTAGCAAAGTCCTGACAAACTCACTGACTCCTAGAACGCTTGAACTTTCCACAGAATTTATTTTTATGCTGTATACAAAGAATAAGCAAGAGGGGGAAATAAGTACTTGCTTACGGAGACGCGGGGCGTCGCGCGTCACGTGCAGCGTGCCGTCACGCGGCGCGTCGGGCGTTTTTACTGTTTATAAAGAAGTGGCACGTGCCGCGTGCGCACAAACACAAACTTAAGGCAACGTGCGATGTTGTTTCTAGAGGCGCGGGGCGTACAGAATAGTGGTGCCTGCCGCTGTGCCCACGGTGGAACTGCCAGCATAGAACTTCTAGCATAGCATGCGGCGACGAACGCGGTGGCGAACGACGTGGGGGTAGTAGCATGTGTTGGGTATCACTGGATGCTCTTATGGGGGCGTGCGACGCTGCAGGCCCCGCTGAGGGTGTCACTACGTTTTACCCTGAAATATCGCATGCCACGCGACGGTGCCATCCGCGAGCACCGCGTGTTGTTTTTCACGCATACGCGTATTAAAACGCTTCTTCATGAACGTCATATGTTTGAATTTTGTGCGTACCCTGCCGCCAAAAGCGATGCGCGACGCTCATCGTCTCCGTAAACAAGCACTAAGGGAATGAAACGGGCATCCAAAGTTTGTATGAATTTACGTTCACGCAAGGGAAGGCGCTAACAAGTTAATCTCTCATAAACAGCCTCATGCATATCCATTAATACTGTACTTGTCACTCGCTTTTAGGCTCCTCGCCCACGGCTAATATCTATAGCGATGCAGTAGTGATGCAGTCGCGCGTTCGTATTGATATAATAGCGATGCATCCGCTAGCTGTTAGTCTTTGCCCACGCCACGGTTCTCAGTCGCGATGCAAATGCGATACTATCGCGTTACTGTCACGATACAAACGCGATTCGGTAACGGTATATGTAAAATGTTTCGCTCACGCGCCACCCTCCCTCCGTTTTCTGACGTTTGCATCGATACAATCGCGGTGCTGTAGCGTATTGGCACCACTTCTGTAGCGCGTTGTAAATGCGACTAACGCGCGTTAGCAGCGATGCTATCTCACGTTTAAGAAATCCGCGACAGCATCGCTACAAAAAGTCACCGTGGGCGAGGGACCTAACATAATTAACACTAACGTACCCTCGTTTCTTGACCAAACTTATCGGGGTCTGACCAAAATATCCCAACGCTTGCTTTCTATGCGCATACCTAGTCCTAGTGTAATTAGTATGCAATGTCCACGAATAAATATTTGCTCTGTTTCTGGGGGCAATGTTTGTTTACCAGATACGTGTTTGTAGGCATTTACCTGGTGTACATGTGAGGTCCTTACGTGGGTCAGATCAGCGTGAAAGTAATCTGCATTTTTTCTTGCTTTTAAATCAAAACAAGGCTCTCAGCGATGAAAACGTGTTTACGCTACCGACCTGTTTTTAAAAATTCTAGGGTTTCTTACGTCCATGCTATAAAGTTCAACATACGACTTGTAACAGGTATAATGCACACTTTTACACACCCAACACCCCATTTAGAAAATTAAGTTGCAATCATAATTCACGCACTGAAATTTTACTTAAATGCACTTTTTTTTTGTTGATGTGTAAAATTATCCAAAGACATCACCGCCCTTGGGTGGAGCGGGAGATAGTGTCAGACTCTTACTGACTAAAAACCCACCCCGTTCCCTCGTTGCCTTAGATACCAGGGCCGAGCCTTCCTTTCAGAAGCAGACCCTTGGCCCCAGTAGGCTTCGACCCTGCCTGCCTGCAGCTAGCAGGTTGGGTCTCTACGGTTTGCTGAAAACTCCTTTACTTAAATGCATTCAGGTAGTTATTTATTAAGAAATTAGTTCTCCTAATTGAAGTCAAGTATCGGTATTGGTTTTGGTATCTACGCACACTAGCACACTAGTTTCGAATTACACTGCGCACACGTGCTCCACACACGCCGATCTGGCTCCATACATTTTTATATGGAACTTGACTTGGAGAGCTACACTTGATCCACACGCGACGTCGTTCTACATGGCGTTTCAAACATATTGTGCTTCGGTCTAATGTAGTTCTAGCTTTATCAAGAACTAGCTGACTTGAACTTTGTACCTCCTAATAGGCAACTTATGATTGAATGATTGACCGAACGATGGAATGACTGAGACGAATGTATTTGACAGTTGCTGTGATCTTTCGGTGTATTTGGATATTTTTCTAGATATCTTTTTCCGCTATTCGAGGCTGAGACGAATCCAACAAAGCAAAGATTAAGTAACACGAGTTAGTTTTATTAACCCCCGACGGAAAAGAGGGGTGTTATAAGTTTGAGACAGGTCTGTCTGTGTGTCTGTCCGTGGCATCGTAGCGCTCAAACGAATGGACCTAAATCGAGATGGTTCTTAGCTACAATTTATGAAGATCTGTCCAGGTGTTTAAGGTCACCAGCTCGATTTTTAACTGCGATAGGGTTTTTTTAAACATAACGGGTATTTACTTTATTTTAAACATATGTGAAAATAATATTTGAAATACTCGTGTACAATTTGGTGCCAATGAGCTGGTCTGATGATGGAGCTCGAAGGTAAGAACCTTGGATTGCTTATTAACATGTAAACCTATCGAGTTTGGGCTCAGTAGATTCACCTTAACCAGTACTATACATTTCTCATGATGACAAGGGCCTGATGCTAGAACTGGGAGGTGGCTGATGGAACTTTGGAATGCCTATGTAAACCCATCGAGTTTAGGCTCATTAGATTCGTCTTGATCAGTTCTATACATTTCATATTGATGACAAGGCCTGTCGGGGTTTTTTTTAAATGTTTAATTTTATAATTATCCCCATTTCAATTTCCGACATCTACGTTCTTCCGATTCATTTTGCTGCAATTTTTCGTACTCCAATTTAATATAGAATAAAAACTTGAGAAACTCTTGCATTTTCAAATGCAGTTCCCTTTTTGAAAGTTTATTGAATATTACCTTTCCTTGAAGTTGTCACACCTGTGCCCAGCGATATGGTTCCAACTAAATTATCTACCAGTCGAAGTTGTAAGCTCTTCTGGATCCAATTTCCGATATTGTAAAACTGTAACACAGGCACATATATGTATAACATTATTTTTAGTATATGTGAAACTAGAGTATAGTTTGTTCAGAATCAGTAACTGAACCGATTCCGATAATTTTTATACCATGTTATATTTTTCCACTTTTTTTAAAAAATATTTTTAAAAAAGTCATTAGTCGGAGACCACAGACACTAATTAAAACACGGGTCCGACTGTAATGACTGTAAACCAATGCCTGCGATTTCGCTCCAGCTCTACCCTACTTTATAGCCTATCCTACCGTAATCTACCCTACTCTACTCTAACCTGCTATACCCTACTCTACCCTATTCTACCCTACCCCCTGACAATAACAAACACAAAGAAAAAAGAATTAGTGTAATCGGTCCAACCGTTCTCAAGATTTGCGCTTCGCAACACATTGACCGATTCATATAGATTAGAAGTTCAATAGTCCACATCTAGTTTATTCATTACTTTAGATTATATACTATAAATACATGTTCTTTAGCATTGGTAGAATGCAACTGCACTTTTCAACCCAGGCTGTACATATTATATTCAAAGACTTGGAAGTCTGATCCTGATGGTTGAACCTTCTAGGGGGTTATGGATGGACTTCCGAAAGAGAAACCCGGGGTCCTGGAACGCAAGTGGCAAAGAAGACACTTAGGTGTGGTTTTACTTGCCCTGCTGTTTCGCCCTAGAGCGGGACTTAAAAAAGGGACGCTATATTTTATCAATCTCAAACATTATAATGACTTCCTTATTTCCGTATTAAAATACCAAGCATTCTGTCGTCCTCGGCCCGGGAAAACCCAAAAAAGAACCAGCTTCAGACAAGAATAATACTAATAGTCACATTCATGAGTCCAAGTACCCATAAATTTTGTGTCAAAATCCCTTAAAACAAACTAAAAATGCCATTTACTTCGAAAGGGACACTAATATGTCAAGTCGTCCCAGACAGGAATAATTAAAAGACAATAAAATTCGTCTATTTCGTCACAAAGTCATAATAAAATCTTTTGAAGCCAAAATGTTTAAATGCTTTTCATAAATCGTTGTAGTTGTCGTGACGTTTATGTCACCTATATGTTTAGAAATGCCGTCATTTTCATTCCATTGAAATAAAAGTTTTGTAATATCGCTTTACGAGGCTTCGTACATGGGCTTGGGTGTAACTTTTTAATGTGTTGAACGCTTGATTTCACACTGGCTTTTACGGAACTGAAATTAATGGTTTTATTAATTACGTTTGATAAACCTTAATATCCTAAAGCATAGCATCAGTAATGTAATTATAAGTAATGTTCCCACCTGGGACTCAGGCCTCCTCTCTAGGAGTGGGAATGGGCCGTAATCCACCACACGGGCCTAGTGCGGTTTGGTAGATCAATATCGATAGATTCGAATTTTTGATTCTAGGTCATGTCGGTTTCCTCACGATGTTTTCCTTCACCGTTTAGAAAGCAATGGTGATGAAATCAATTACACAAAGTTATGTGCCTGGCTACAACTCGTAAGTCGGGGCCACTCGGCCACCTCTGCTCATCATCATCATTCCCAAAAGCCAAAAGCCTCTCCCAAAAGTCGCCACAAGGAACGATCCTGAGGGTCTCGCATCCACCGTATTGCCACGACTCTCACCAGATCATCGATCCACCTTGTGGAAGACCAACACTGCGTGTTCCGGCGCGCGGTCGCCACTCTGGGACCTTTCAGCCCTATCAACTAACTGTGGTAAGAGCAATGTGCCTTGCCAGCCACTTTTATTTGGCAATTCTTCAGGCTATGTCGGCGACCTTGGTTCTCCTGCGGATACCTTCATTCCTGATGCGATCACACAAGGAAACTCCGAGCATAGCCCTTTCCATTCCCTTTTGGGTAACTTTAAGCCTTCTGATGAGGCTCATTGTAAGCGACCATGTCACTATCAACATAAACTGTAATATCATTCATTTTTTTAAATGGAAAACCATGAATTAATTTCTCTCGCTTTGAGTGTAGTGAGAGAAAATGTCAGACTTTAATTGACTAAACCTGTGCTCCTTCAAGTTAACTTTTGCGTTTTACGGCCACATAATTCTTTTAAAATATCCAACAGCCTTTATAATATCAAGCTGCTTGAAATATCAATGAAAGTTAGTCAAGCTTGGATCAGATCTAAAAAAATACAACGCAAGATCGAACCTATAAGGCTACCTGCATAGTAATAAGAGTACTTATAAAAATAATATCCAAGTATGTGAACGTTTCTTTGTGATGGTTCCATTTCCAATTTATATAGTTTTCATTTTCCTGTGATATTTTCTTCTATTAGTATTGGCTTCTATTAGAACTCATAAAAAGAGGTATTGGTGTTTTTGATCTGAATAAAATATTCATTTAAAGGAAAGAAATACACGCTGGTTTGATATACAGCTTTTCTTTCCATACTTCCTATTTTATTTTTATTACTATAAACTACTGCTTGACTGCAATCCCATCTGATGGCAAGCAGTGATGCAATTGTTGATGGTGAGGCGCACTAGTTTATTAAGAGCCTATTCACTCTAGCCTTGAAGACACCTAAATTATAATCGGACGGGAAGACTTTTGATTAAAATTTATGCCAAGATTCAAGTTTATAAACCTAAGAAGTATTTATTAATCTGCCATACAATCTTCAACACACCCTAAATGGTTTTATTGGGTGTAGATCTGTAAAAGAAATAATGATAATCTTTGCTATTTACTTAGGTTATTACTTGTACTATCTTTCAAGTATACATATTGGGCCCACGGTATGAGATTTTACATACAAAAGAAATTCTCCATTTTCACCCTCTTAAAGATTGCACTTACAAAAACCCATTCTTAGTGCTCACCTAGTCTTAAAAGGAAGCCATGTGCAAAATTTCATATTTCTAGTCCCAGTAGGGCCAGTAGTTTCAGTTATGCGTTGTCAGTCAGTAGGTAAGTGTCTCCTTATATTTAGGGGTGACTAGTAATTAGTGAACGATACTTAAACAAGTGATTGTAGTCATGATAACAAACAACTTTTGTTATGGGACCAAACCTGAAATCGCGAAAAAAATCAGCTGAGTACATTTTGACCAGTTAGGCGAACACAAATGTACTGACCAGCAGATTTTTTTTTTCGAGCTTTCAGGTTTGGTCCCATAACAAAAGTTGTTTATTATCATGACTACAATCACGAGTTTAAGTATCATTCACTAATTACCAGTCACCCTATATATAGATGAATGCATATCCCTAGATCAAGAAAGAACCAAATAAAAGTGAAGCTACCAAACCAGTATTAAGACGGTCTAAGCCAACATTTTGGAGTCCTAAACAAATACATAAAATACAAACTCAATAGCAGACGCAACAGTTTGCTCGCGTTCAAACAAAACACAAAAGAAGTATACTGAAATAACACGTTCTTCCAATACTTCAAGTCAGAACGAAGTAAGTCTTCGACAAGTAATGGAAAATGGAAATAAATCGCCCATACTGTTGCTCCTGTTATATTATTCAACGACTGCGGCAGTTGAAGAAAGACATGTCGAGATTTGGTGCGATTTTTTTCCCCCAAATTCGGATTTATTTGGCATCCGACTTATGGATAGTTTGGGCTATGAATCCACTGTAGGGAAGAAATATGGTGTATTAGTCTAAAACAATCTGTAGGCACCACAAACTATACATTTGTATTTGGGGGTCGATGGAGTTGGAAATATTGCTTCTGAATTATTAAATACCTAGATTGATGGGGGAAAACATTTGGAAAATCAAATATTGAGGTGGAGCTAAAAATATTTCCGTTGTAGAAATTTTAATCATAAATGGAGTAACTTAGGTTAGCTTTAATTTTAGAAAAATAAATATAGTACCGGGCGCAAAAAAAAAACACTTGTGTGCTGTTTTACCAGTCTGACGAAGTAGTAAACTCCAGCAAGTGGTTAAATAAAAATAAATAAGGACCTAGTTATTTGGTAATCTACTGAGTATTGTCATTGAAACGATAAAGAAGATTGACACACTCATTACCACAAAATTGAATCACGTTATATTTCCTTTAATTTTCACCGAGTAGATCGAAAGTCATTTTCTCCGAATCTCAACCTCACAAGTGAGTAGACATCTTGTTATTTTTATACATATAAGCGGCGATGGACGTTGAATATTGTATGGAATGGGTCTGTCCCGTCGCCTCTCGGCTGAGTGACTAGATTCAATTCTTGCTTCGACGGTTATGGTCGTTCTGGTCTTTAGATCACAGTTTGGTCCTTTATGGTGATGTCCTTTGGAGATTGCTTCTAGTTTATGATTAGTACCGTTTGCATTATTTTTTAAAACCCTATCTTTTGTATGTTCTCTCTGCAGAGTGTTTTGTCTTGCTAACGGGTACCGTATTATTTAATCATGCAATTATTTATAGACAATATCATGTCCATGAACGGACGCTCTTTATTGAGACTATAAGTTTCTTAACTGCAGTTGTTTAAAAAAATATGTGACTGTGTGGAATATTGGGAATATATAACGTGATTTAAAAGAGTGTTTGTGGAGTTTTTAACATTATTTTCGATAGAGAGCTACGCTTTGGACTGAGTTTTAAAAATGTAAAAGTGCCAAAATTTTTACTAAATAATTTCATTGGATTTGATATACTCATTGCTTCTGCTCTTGAAATTGAACAAAATTCTTTTGAAGAAATCGTAGCCATTTTCTACAGAAAATTGGCGTTTTTATTATTATACAAAGCTATTAACTGGTCAAAGTCTGTAAGTATGGATATCTTTTTCGGAAAGGAATTTGTTCATTTCTCTGAGTCGAAGAAATGTTTAACTTTGAAGTGTTATCATCATCATCAGCTTTTTAACGTTCCCACTGCTGGGACTCAGGCCTCCTCTCTAGGAGAGGGAATAGGCCGTAATCCACCACGCGGGCCCTGAGCGGGTTGGCGGATGTCACATGTCTTCGAATTTTTGGTTCTAGGACATGCCGGTTTCCTCACGATGTTGACCGAATACCGTTCACCGTTCACCTTCACCGTTTTGAGAGCAAATGCGCCTGGCTGGGTTTGAACCCGCGACCTACGACTCGTAGGTCGTTACCACTCGACCACCACTGCTCTCACTGCTCTATTTTGAAGTATAACCAGCCATTACTGTAACATCCTGTTGATCTAAAATCTGGTAACACTTAGACTTCCGACTAACCACATTATTACCCTAACATCGAGAATATTTCCCACCACTTCCACAAGCTTTCTTCGTTACAACTCGTCAAAATAGTAAGACCTTCTTCCCTTTACAATATCAAACGCATTAGGGGTCAGTCAAACTTGGTTGTCTTGGCTCCCCTCTGAGCCTTTAATGGACCTTCAGATTGCAAGTTGAAGTAAGTAAGAAATATGACATTGAGCAGCAAAATTTTATACGTGTGGTCGGTTCGACGTCGTTTGATGTGGTTTTTAGTTATATTATGAATGAATTATGTTTCCATATTATATGGAGCCTTGCCCTGCAGGGCACATTTATTATTATTTATTTATTTATTTCTTTATTGTACACCTTACCTTATTAAAGGAAATCATTTATAAAAAATGAGTGTACAATAGGCGGTCTTATTGCACAGGGCAATTTCTACCAGACAACCTTTGGATGGACTGGAAGAAAGAAAAAGAGTTGGGGTTGTCAGTGTACAACAATAAAAATAATATAATTTTTTATATATATAATACAATAGAAAATATATATATATATATATATATATATATATATATATATATATTACATAAATAAGCCATCAAATAATAAACTAATAAATATTAAAATATACAAAAGAGATAGGAGAACAAAAATTAAAGTGATAGGTAGTGCTCCTTCACCATTTTTTTGAACGCTGGTAGCGTTTGGGCACGCCTCACTTCTATGGGTAATGCATTCCACAAACGAGCTGCTTGTACCGTGAAAGATTTATCGAAGAACGAAGTGGAATGCATATGAATACTAAGTTTCAGATTCTCCGATGACCTCAAGGACCTAGAATGTGTGTCACAGAGGAACTGAAAGCGTTCTTTGAGATAAAAAGGAGTCAGAGGATTAAAGAGCACATTGTAAAGCAACGAAAGTATATGAGCATTCCGGCGAAGGCGAATAGGAAGCCATTTGAGCTGAGTACGAAATTCAGAAACGTGGTCATACTTGCGCAAGCCAAATATAAACCTGATACAAAGATTTTGAAGTCGCTCAAGCTTATCCAATTGGTCTTGGTTAAGATCAAGATAGCTGGCATCAGCATAGTCCAAGATTGGGAGAAGAAGAGATTGTGCTAACGCAATTTTCGTAGTGATGAGAAGAAAATTGCGAAGGCGTCTCAAAGAGCCCGCCGAGGCAAACAGTTTACGACTGACCTCTTGCAACTGTTTAGTCCAGGAAAGAGTGCTGTCGATATAAATCCCCAAATTCTTCACAGTGTGAGTTAGGGGAATCACAGTGTTATCGAAATAAACCTGGGGAAGTGTCGACCAAACAATCTTACAGACAGTCCGTGAACTACCAATAACAATCAATTGCGTCTTGGTTGGATTGATCTTCAGCCCAAACTCAGCACTCCAGTCATCTATTCGAGTCAAGTCTATAATATTAATAGTTTTAATGGCATCACACAGCTTCTCAAGAGGGGCTTGGGTATATATTTGTAGATCATCAGCATACAGGTGGTAGAAAGAAGAAAGCCGTTGAGTGATAGCATTAATAAAAAGTGCGAAAAGTAGAGGAGATAAAACGCCACCCTGCGGCACACCGGCCGAAGTGTTACACCAAGAAGAAAAATATTCCTCAAAGCAAACACGTTGCCGGCGACCAAACAGGTAACTTTTGAACCAGTCAATTACCGAAGGAGATATGTTAAAAGAGCAAAGGATGCCAAGCAAAATGTCGAAATCAACAGTATTAAAAGCATTGCTAAAGTCAAGCAGAGCAAGTACTGTCAACTTCCCCATCTCCATGCCTGACCTGATGTCATCCGTGATATGCACGAGTGCTGAGGTAGTGCTGTGGCCAGGACGAAAACCTGACTGGAAGGGATTAAGCAAATTATGCTTGGAAAGGTAAAAGCTAAGTTGTTGGTGGACGAGCTTTTCAAGGACTTTGGATAGGAATGGAAGAATAGAAATAGGGCGATAGTCAGAGAAAGAAGCAGGATGAGATTTTTTAGGCAAAGGGATAAGTTGAGCATCTTTCCACGCTTGTGGGAAGACACTACTGGAAATAGAGAAGTTCAGAATGTAAAGGATGACAGGTAGAATGTTATCAAGGATGGGAATGATCATCTTTCGACTGACACAGTCACTACCAACAGCGTTTGATGTAATCGATAAAATACTCTTTTTAACATCACTAGCAGTGAATTGACTTATGACAAAAGGGGAATAATCAGGTACTGGAAGGTTTGAAAGATGACTTAGTGTAGTTGCTTTGGTGGTCCTATCTAATAAGGGCGAAGTAGAGAAATGACTATTAAGTAAGTTGAAGTCTAAATCTTTGGGAATTGTGTCATGATACTTTTTTCCGATACCTAATGATTTAAGAAAACTCCAGACCTTAGCTGGATCACCATTTTGAACTGAAGTATGAATGTGTTGGCGTTTTGCGTTTCTACACACCTTGTTGCAGTGGTTTCTAATGGAGACATATTTTTCTCTATTGCTGTCACTTGGCCGAATTTTAAACTTAAATTTAGCAGCTGCTTTTTTATTAAGTAAAAGCTTAATTTCGTCAGTCAGCCACGGCGCTGGAAGATGCTTAACTCTCACAGCTCGAATAGGTGCATGCGTGTCATATAGCTGAATCAGGGTAGAAGTCAAGATATCAACTTGTTCATCAACGGATGTGGATGAAATCAGAGGCGTCCAGTCAATGCTGCCAGCATCCTCACGAAGACGATCAATGTTCATCCCATCAAAATTGCGAAGCAGAAGAGTTTTAGACTTATGCTTAGGAGGACGGATTTTATAGGAAGTGAAAATTAGATCATGATAGGAAAAAGCGTCAGCTGAACATTGACCATGTTTAGCGACGTGATCGAGAGAAGAGACTAAAATAAGATCGAGAAGTGAAGGAACAGAGTTAGGAAAATGGTGAGTGGCACCAAGATCGAGAATAGAAAGGTTAGTAGATTCAATAATGTGACGAAGAGAAGTAGAACGGGAGTCATTTTTAAGGAGACATGTATTAAAGTCGCCCATTTTAATGCTTTGACTGTAAGAAGGAATTGAAGTTTCTAAAATGCGTTCAAAGGAAGAGAAAAAATTGATCCGAAGAGAAGGGCAATAGTAGACCCCAAGGAGAATCTTGGTATGGTTAAGTTCAACTTCCAGGAACAGATGTTCACCGGCATTCGGTGGGGGCGGCTGTGTGGACATGCTAACAATGGAAAAGGGAATGTAATTACGAATATAAATAGCCACACCTCCACCACCACCGATGGCGCGATCATTCCTGATGAGCTGAAAACCTGGAAGAGAGTAGGCTGAAGAGGGAAGACAAGGTGTTAGCCATGACTCAGAAATAAGAATTGCGTGAATATACTTACAGTCAAAACTGGCCAGCATATCGGGGAAATGTGCCGGAATACTCTGGGCATTTATGTGGACTACATTAAAGTTCTCAGAGACATCGGAAAATAATGAAACCAGAGTGTCGGCTAAAGAAGGAACACTTACAAAGCTTTCATCATCACTTTTTGTAGAATAAAAACTGTCAGTATCACTGCCACAGCCAGAGCTCACAGAGCCACATTGTTCGTAGGGATGGTCAATAGGAACGAATGGTTCTGGAGTGGCGACCACGTAATGGAAGATGCAGCGTTGGAAGGCCTCCCACAAGGTGAACTGATGACCTGGTGAGGGTCGTGGGAATTCGATGTATGCGAGACGCACAGGACCGCCCGTTATGGCGACACTTGGGAGAGGCTTGGGCACAACAGTGGACGGCTTTTGGCTGAAATCATGTTTTTTTTTTAATCTTTTTTTAAAGAGCTTTTTCTCTGGTGCAAATATGACACTCTGTAGGTAAACATAATTATGAAATAAAATTCGAGTTAGTTTAAAAAATAATAATAATAAAAGAGCCTCGACTAACATCTTAGGAGGCTCTCGTTAGGCAGTTGGATCACGAGCCTTATTCAGAAGGCAGTACTTTTGGACACGTCGCGTATTGTCCGGAGGTTCCTATCTCAGGAGCCCTGACCGCCGCAGCTTCAACCCGTTCCCGATACCGGTGGGCTACTATTTTTTATATTTTTAAAGGTTTTTTATTATGTTTAAAAAAAAAAATTAAAAATGTAATTAGTCTGTATATAAAATGAATAAATGAAATAATAATAAAAATGATGATGATGTCGATTATATGAAGCTGTTAATATCAATTGTAGATCTTTTATTTATAATTTCTACATTAAATTCAAAAGTTTTATGAGATAGAAGGTTACTTGAATCTCGCTCTTCTAATGCTGATAAAAGTTTTTGTAAAAATGTAAAAATGAATTTTATTTAAGGCTTTTTTTTATTATTGATAGACGGCTTTTATAGATAAGAATGTGTCTGGTACCTAATGCTTCTTTTTTCATGAAAATTTCACCTTGATAGTGGGACGAAGAGGCCCAGCCTGCTAACTGCAGGCAGGCAGGGTCGAAGCCTGCTGGGGTCAAGGGTCGTTTTCTGAGAGGAAGGCTCAGCCCCGGCACTATAGGCAACGAAGGAACGGGGTAGGTTTTCAGTCAGTAAGAGTCTAACACTACTTCCCGCTCCACCCAAGGGCGGGATTTGTCATTGGATGATTTTACCTACCATAAAAAAAAACCTTGATAGTGGGACCAGTTTTATTATGTAGTACTCTAGTATAGACTCGATATTTTCCATAATAATATTAACTTCTCGAATGTTTTGTAATACCGCATTGGTACACTTATATATATTTAAAAGTAAAATTCCTTCATCCTTGGACCTAAAACGCTGAAATTTTGCCCAGAAGTTTCTTTTATGATTGTTTTAAAGAATAAAAAAGGTTTTTCCAAAAAGAAATCGAAGTCGCTGGCGAGCAATGGGTGGCTCGCCTTCCGACCGTCCGGTAACCGTCAGGACCGAGCCCAAGTCGTCGATTGCGCGTATTGTTCTACGTATGCTTCAAACAGATGTCCGCAAACCCAAGGGTCTGCTTTTAAAAGGAACACTCGGTCCTGGTATGGAAGGCAACGAAGAACCAGAATTGGGTTTTTAGTCAGTAAAAGTCTGAGACACCCTCTCGCTCCGCTCAGGGGTGAAACATGTCATTGATTTTCCTACCTAAAAAAATAAAAGAATAGCACATGTGATACTTTTTATACCCAGGGTATCTTCCTTTGGAGTAATTTTTGACTTTCACTCGGACTAAATTTATCTAGCTAGTCTTTACATAATCCCAATTATAACGGCAAATAACCTCCTTCTTTTTAAGGTCGGTTAAAGCCAACATTATGTGAAGCATCGGCCAATCGATCTTCAAATGTACGAAAACAACAAAATTTTGTGATAGTACTCTTAATACAATTTCTCTTTGTACATATTTTACGTTACATTTTTGTTCACAATAATAATTCTCTCTTTTATTTTCAGGTAAATCTTCAGAACTTTCATAAAACATGACTGTAAGTACTCATTGACCTTTCCGTAATTAAATTACGTGAAAATATTGTTCATGAAAGGTAATGTCAAAGAATTTGGCGTAAATGTTTCGTACATTTTTATTACAGCTGTCAAAATGTGTTCTTTTGTCTTAATAACACTTAAACAAATAAAAATTCTGGTTGCTTTTTATAACTCCTAGGATGGATGAAAAAGAGATTGGGAATAAAATGTAAGCTAGGGCATAACATTCTGGAGGAGACGCCTTGGCAAACCGTACCGTACCCGTGGCCACCGTAGGCGTGGGCTTACGGACGGCGAGTAATAGTAGGTCACCGTCCGATAAAGATGGCCACCGGTTCGCTTTATAGGTTGCCTACCAACGCTACCTCTTCTAGAACGCGGTCGCCACTCCAAAACTTACTTTTATTTACTGTAAACCTGCATAGCTGTGGAAACTTAAGTGAAAACCGAGGAACAGGATACTCCTTGGTAGATACTGGTGTCTGATTTTTGCCTGAACAATAACCCTCAAGGATGTTCAAATAACAGCCAGGACCAACGGCTTAAAATGCTTTTCGAGGTATGGAGCAATCAGCAAGATTACCTTAATCTAAAAATTCAACTAGTGTATAGTCTGTTCCTGCTGGGGTCATGGGTCAGCTCCTGCTGGGGTCATGGGTCAGCTTCCAAAAGGAATACTCGGCACCGAAGCAACGAAGCAACGGGGTAGGTTTTTAGTCAGTAAGAGTCTAACACTACTTCCCGCTCCGCCCTAAGCCGGGATTTGTCATTGGATGATTTTACCTACCATAAAAAAAAAACTAGTGTGTTTGTTATTACAATATTTAGCCATGACCTCTAGCCCAGTCCAGCTGTAATGGCAATTCAATTTTTGAGCACATCACCCGCAAAAAATTAAATCAGTCATAGGCCGTAATCGGTCGCTGACGAAAAGCATCAATTTGTGCGCATCCTCATCAACACTATTTCAACCGAAAGATGTCCACAGCTGGACAAAGGCCTCCTGTGCGTCACGCATCCATCAGATTGCCCGAGAGTGTCACCAGGCTATCGATCCCTTTCGGCGTCTTCCGGTACGCGGTCACTCCAAAACCTTTCGACCCAATCGATCATCCATTCTGTGAGCAATGTACTCACACAAATAAAGATATATATAGTTCTTACCATCGTCCATCGTTCTTTCTTTTCATATCACAAATCCTTCCACCAACTTAAGTTATTGAAAACTTAACCAAACATCTACAACATTTAGAATATCCAAGTCAGATATGATGAATTATCTTCACACAACAGAGGTAAGTAGGTACTTCGTGAACTTCAGTCACTTTTCCATTAAGGTGCCGACTTTAGAAGAGCCTCTTTTGCCAACACATGTCGCTGTGGCCGTAGGGGGCTGAGCACATAAATCAAAAACTTGTGGAACGACATTGAGTGCGGCAGATAACAAACCTCGTATTGGTATGTATAGGGTGACGTACATTCTGTTTATTCTTGTGATTTGTTTGACAGGATCGTACAATCTGGCTCTTTTCATTTAGGGTTGCTTCCAGCCTAACCAGATGTATTTACTGAGTACCACTGAGTATTACTGAGTGAGCAGTGACAGCCGAGTGGTAACGGCCTCGACTAACAAGTTGTAGGTCGCGGGTTCAAACCCAGCCAGGCGTATTACTTTGTGTAATTTATTTCATCACCACTGCTCTCAAAACGGTAAAAGAAAACATCGTGAGAAAACGAATGTCATAGAACCAAAAATTCGAAGACATGTGACATCCACCAACCCGCACTGTGCCCGCGTGGTGGATTACGGCCCATTCCCTCTTCTCGAGAGGAGGTCTGAGTCTCAGCAGTGGGAACATTATAAGGCTGATGCTAAGCTATGCTACTGAGTACCAGTATTTTACATAATCTCCACAACCCAGTAATTAGTTAACACGGTGCTTAGATAAAATCAGCTCGCACTGGCCCCCCAGGAGGCACCCTCATCGGGAGTGGCAGGGCAACTCCCGGCCACCGTAGGCTTGAGGAGGGCGAGTAATGGGTAGCTCGACGTCTAATATTTCCCTAGTCCGAGATGTCGACGGTGCCTAGTGTTAAACGTGCACCTCAAAGAGTTATCAGAAATATGACTGGGCCCACTAAGCCCAAAAACTAGCGTGGAACCTAAGATAGAAACACGTTAGTATGATACCACTATATACAGAAAGCAAAGTGAATAGACTACCAGGCCTGCAGGATAGTTCGAAAGAGTTTCCCTGGCCTTGGAACTCAAAAGGTAACTGAAGGTACACGGCTAGGTGTAAAAGCGTAATATTCTCTGTCGCTGCGCCCAGAGTGGACGACTCATTTGCTTTTTTTTCTTTTTACATATTATTTGTTCTTACATTGGATGTAGTGATTGCTAAACGAACATTTTTATTCCAATCTTTCTAGATAAAATATAAACTATTAAAAACCGGTCAAGTGTGCATCGGCTCGCGCACTAATGTGTCCGCAGATTTTCCCAAATCGCAAAAAAAATGTATTTTGTGATGTAAGTATCGGTTTTATTAATCGAAATTGTTACTATTTCGGTGTACAATAAAGTTTATAATATTCAATTCTATTATGTTGAGTTAAAAGATTGATTTTTTTATATTAATTTCAACGTAATACTCGTTCCTGAAAAAGAGTCTAGACAGAGATTGTTAAAAAATCAAAGTGATCCTATGTATATAGGGTGCACCCTATATGAGTTCCGCTTTTGCCGACTTAGGTAAGAAAGCCTAAAACTTCGCTCTAATTCTTATAAGTTTTGCTCAATGATTGCCTCATTTTTATCCCACATTAATTATTAAAAGCAATATAGACTGGATATCTTTTTTTTTACAACTATCACACAACACCGTATAGTCCCAAGCTAAGCAGAGCTTGTGCTAAGGGTACCAGACAGCCGATAAACATACTTATGTATTTCTAAATACATACATATTATATATAAATACTCGTAACATCCAGACACAGAACAAATGATCGTGCTCATCACACAAACAGTTGTCCTGGGCGGGAATCGAACCCACGACCTCCGGCATAGCAGTCAGGGCCACTAACCACTAGACCAAAAGGCCAGTCAAAATCTGCATTAGGCTTAATTTTGACTGTAATAATGAATTTCCTCCAGGCTTAGGTCTATTATTCAATGACTTATAGGATAGTCATTGCATAACCGGGCTTAGTATTTTACCAACCATAAAAAAAATATATATTCGGTATCACATTCACCTACCCCCCCTCCCCAACTCAACCTTAGCATAGCAAACTACCCACAACTTTTGAGTAAGGAACTCCAGTGTTGCCATATATTCACATGCGCTTTAGGTAAGCAAGATTTATGACAATTTCAACACAAGTGTGGGTACTGCTGATTCCGTTAAGAGAGAAAACTTTCATCTTGCAGTAATGAATGACTTGTAAAATACTTAAGAGCGTCCAACCGTCCAGGAGACAGCTTCTGAGTGTAATGACACTACATGGGTTATGTAACAATAAATTCGATTGTATTGAACTTACTAATCAGATATGTTATAGAGTGCCCAGAACTGTTATACAACGAGGGGTGCGCGTACCTCGACTATTTCATACTGGTATGTGTAAAAATAACGCTGGCGTGCGCGCACCTCTTCGTCGCCTTGTTGAAACATACAACACTCATTTTATGGAGCTTGACATATTTACTCTCTCTAACCAGTTATTTAAAAAAAAGGCTATAGTTATTTTGTCGAAAGAACAATAATATTGAGAAAGTTATATTAATTAAATGTAAATTAAGCAAATACTCGTAGATTATATTTAAACTGAATTGAGTAGATTTCAATTATAAAAAAAAAAACAAATTAATGAATTTTATTAAATTTAATTAAATTAAATTGAATTGTTTGGAATTGAATTGAATTAGAAAATAATAGTACAGAATTAATAAAAAAATATTGATTTAAATTAAATGGAATTGAGAATAATAGAATTGAATTATATTATATATAACATTAATTGGGAAACAAATTATTTTGTAATACAATAAGCTTTCGCAGAAGGCAATGTTTTCTGTTAACTCTTACCACACTCCTTCACTTCTCTTATTTTTATGTTTATATGTGGACATTGGAGTGGGTTACATGTTTGTGCATCTAGTTTTAAAGATTTTCATGTATTTTCTCTAGCATGTAACTGTTTTTTGTCCCTAATAAAATAAAATAAAATAAAAATAAAAAACCCAAAATATATTTTCATAGAACTAGTCTTACGTGATTATGACATTATTACACGTCTTTCTGCAGATATTTCGAAAATATGGATGTCATATGAATATTATCTAGGTTTCTATAGAAATCAAAACATAAATTTGTGTAAAACTAATACAGATAAGAATTCTAAAAATCTTTTATTTTGCGTTAACTTTGACCTTTGATAATAATCACTACGTAGTGTAGTCGCTTACCGCTGTCTGTCCCTATGTATGCTTAGATCTTTAAAACCACGCAATGGATTTCGATGCGATTTTTTTAATAGATAGAGTGATTTAGGAGGAAGGTTTATATGGTATAATATACGTATTTAATATCACCATTGAACCCGTGTGAAGCTGGGGTGGGTCGCTAGTGTACTCATAAATTAAAAAAAGTTAGAAAAATTGATCTATCGACCTTGTGCATTTCATCCTAAACTGTGACGGCATTACTGAACGCCAATGGCACGTTCAGGCAGAATCTTTCTTTTTTTGCGTTTTTTTTTTTTTTTTTTATTTTTTTTTTTTTTTTTTTTTTTTTTTTTAAAATTCAAAAAAGTTCTTTTTTTGCGTTGCTGTTTTTTATCAAATATTGCTTCAAATTGCGTTTGGCGAAACAATAAGCTTTTAAACCACGTTGACGATAGACGGTTCGGATAGGGCCCTCTTAATAAATAATAAAAGTGATTGTTCAATGCAATCTTGATTTTAACACAAGGTTTTCTAAAAATAAAATGAATAGTTAAATTGTGCAATGGTATACTTTTTTTCCAACGATTTTTTTTTGGATATAAATATTGTAATTAATTCTTTTTGTATGCCTATAATAGGCAGATCATAGCACACCTTAACCTCAAATATATACCACTGTACCTATGTATCACAAATAAAATATTTCTGATTAAGTTCCCTTGCGTTAATTTTATGCTTCCGCGCAGGCTGTTGGCAAAAGCTAGCATTTTACGGTTTTTCTTAATAAAACCTTTTAATTTTGAAATTCACCCGTAGTTGTGATGCTTAAAAAATATCTTGTCCACGATGTAGGATTTACGTAGAATGACGCCGCTTAGCCAAACGTGTGACATGTTCAATGTCTATATGCCAATATGTCACTGGCATTATTTTCAAACTTCATCTAATCTACTCACGACGATTAGCAGTTATTAACATTAACAATAATAAAAACTAACAATAAAACCCCTGAAAACAGGAGACATAAAACTGAGCTTTAAAACACGAATTCATTCGTGACAAAGCAGGTTTAATATCCTCACAGTAATCAGTGCAGTGCCACCGTTCTTTGACTTGTTTTTGGGCCACATATGGCTGTGACGTCACAACTCTAATTAGTCAAACGTTAATGTGAACAGCTCTGTTAATGAAACTTGATTTGGCTGAGGATTTTTAACTTTATTGTTGAGAATTTTGCGCGTTTTTACTGCAAAAGTATAATGTTCTGTGATTTGAGAGTAGAGTAGCCAGTAATGGCCGAGTGGTAACGCCAGCCAAACGCAATTCTTTGTGTAATTTATTTCATCGCCACAGCTCTCAAAACGGTGAAGGAAAACATAGAGAAGAAACCGGCATGTCCTAGAATTAAACATTCGAAGATACACACAGTGACATCCACCAACCCGCTCTGAACCTGTGTGGTAGATTACGACCCATTCCCTCTTTTAGAGAGGAGACCTGAGTCCCAGCAGTGGGAACATTATAAGGCTGATGCTATAATGTTCCATTAGACCGAAGCACGTGTAACACGCCTCATTAGAGCGTGGAACGACGTCGCGTGGCGTGTATTAAGTGTAGCTCTACAAGTCTAGTTTCCATATATACAATGCCACAATATTGGGCAGTCTGCTCAACTAGCCACAAAGCTAAGAATGCTGTTGCTACTACCGCGAACACGACTTAAAAGCGATGGGCTGAATCGCATCTTACGAAGAATGGCACGAAAGCCATCGGCATACGTGCATCGGCAAACATGCCAAATGCACCACAGTGCCGCGAATACCGCATCAGTATCCTAAACGCGTTGTTATATTGAACGCTCAGAGCGTTGATTGTCTTCTGCATAAAATCTGATGGTTCTGTCTTCAAAAGACAATGTCAGACAAATCTGCTTGGGTCTCATGTGATTAGACCATTTTACATAATTTTATTGTATGGGCTCTAAAAGAAACTTTGAGCCCTGAGTTTGTTTTGGTCTTTCTTCTGAGGGTAGTCTAAAGGCTAAAAGATAGGAAACATCGGCCTCATCATCATTACCGTAGAAATGACGAAAATAAATTAACGTGTAAAAGTGATTTCTAAAACCTACTTGCAAAATAAAAAAATAAAAAACCCGACAGTCCTTGTCATCAATATGAAATGTAAAGAACAGGTCAAGACGAATCTAAGGAGCCCAAACTCGATGGCATTCCAAAGTTCCATCAGCCACCTCCCAGTTCTAGCATCATCTCAGAGAGGTCCTTGTCATCTCAGAGAAATGTATAGCACTGGTTAAGGTGAATCCAATGAGCCCAAACTCGAAAAGTTTTCTATGTTGATAAGCAATCCAGGGATCTTACCATCGAGCTTCATCATCAGACGAGCTCAATGGCACCAGATTATACACAAGTATTTCAAATAATAGGTTACACATAATTATGTTTAAAATAAAGTAAATACCAATTAAGTGTTTAAATACCCTACCGCAGTTAACAAACGAGCTTATGACCTTGAAAACCTACACAAATCTTCATAAATTGTAGCTAACGTCAGCTATCATACAAAAACAAACCGCATCAAAATCGGTCCATTCGTGTAGGAGCTACGGTGCCACGCACAGACAGGCAGACACGTCAAACTTATAACACCCCTCTTTTCCGTCGGGGGTTAATATATATATCATTTATTGTTTTAATTGACCCACAGAACACGACTAAGCTAGGCACAAAAGCAGCCATTCGTTTGTCAGTCTTGTGACGTCAGTTTCGCTGTAATTAAACTACGCGGTGCACTAATGTCTGCGGTCGTAGTGTTAGGGGATTCGTGTTTCGTTTCGGCGTATCGTGTTTTGGTTTTCGATTGGCTTTAGTTTCGTTTGCTGAATTTGTGAAGTGGGCAAGCAATCTAGGTAAATCTATAAAACATTATCTTTAGTATGTATATCCAAAACCTAAATATATTCCTAGTTTGTTCAGAATCAGTAACTGAATCAATTCCAATAAGTTTTACACTATGTTAGATATTTTCCCATAAATATTTAAAAAAAAAGCACAAATTGGGCACCACCGACACTGAGTAAAGTAAATATTATTTAATTGACCCTTAGCACATAAAAAAGCTAGGCACAAAAGCAGCCATTCGTTTGTCAGTCTTGTGACGTCAGTTTCGCTGTAATTAAACTACGCGGTGCACTAATGTCTGCGGTCGTAGTGTTAGGGGATTCGTGTTTCGTTTCGGCGTATCGTGTTTTGGTTTTCGATTGGCTTTAATTTGGATTGCTGCAGTTGCGAAGTGGGTAGGTAATCTACACCGTTTTTGATCGTATCAGATTTTTTTTTAAAGATTTTTTTTTCGTACATGCGTAAATTAATCAGAGTTTAAAAAAAAAAAAAAAATTTTATCTTTACAAATTGATAGTTTTTGATGTACCGAATCGACCCTCCAAGGGATTAAAACGATCAAAATTTAACGGTGTATATGATTATATATTCTTCTGTACGTATGTTCATCACTTTACTCCTCTTAAATGGCTTGACCCATTTAAGAGTAATTTTGTGTGTGTATATTTGTGTGGGTTTCTCAATGATTTTAAAATACAATTGGACCCGGTAGATGGTGTTGCAATCGCTTTTTTTATCTCAAAATGTGCCAGCTTTTGGATCGGATAACATCTGCTGAGAGCGCTAGTACCTGTATAAAATATAAAAAATCAACCTAAATTTACTTATATCCGTTTGAGATTTTACAACCATCCAACAAATGTGTCCTTAACCGTGACAGCGGACCTAAAACGCAGAGAGCATCTGAAAAAAACAGAGTTGGGCTTTTGTCATTACATCACGGGACAGGCCCCAGCGCTGGACTTGTACTATGATTACTTTAAAAAAAAAAGTTTATCATCACAATAGGGCTTCAATTGCTTAACACTACCTAATAGAGCCAGACAAAATATCAAAACTATGCTCCGCAAATACAAGCTACCAGAACAAAAACAAACGAATTTCGATATGTCATACAGAATACCCAAAAACAATATCACACTATTCGTAAACCCGACAAATATCATCATAAGGCGCGTCTGGATTCAGCCGACATCGAAACCCTTTTTACCCGACTATTGCGAAGCCGCACTGAAGCGATATGAATCTCATAAGCTAGGTACAAGTGTATGTAGTTTAGTACTATATCAAGCCCTTTCCGGACCATTGTAAGGGACAATTTTTTTTTTTTTGTAGGAATGAGTTTACCCTTTGATTTATAAGGTTCCGTACCTCAAAAGGAAAAAAAAAGGAACCATTACAGGATTACTTTGTTTTCTGTCTATGTGTGTGTCAAGACCCTTTACCTCGGGAACGCTTGGAAGTATTACGCAGGTCTGCTTTGTTGCAGGTCCTTTGAAGCTATGAAAAAATCAAACTTCATAATAAAATTAACGAAAAAAAAGATACAGCCGCTTATGTTGCAAAAACCGTATATTTTGACACTTTCAAGGGAATCAAAGTTCATAAGGTACACCTCGTTGACCTAGAATCCTGAAATATGTCATAAAGCAAGGTCTTACAGCACACTTTTTTTTATTTATTTTTTTAAGGGCTCGCATTTGTACCTAAATCTCATCTAATGATAACCAATGATGTGTCCGGCAATGGAGCACGCTTGCCTAGAAGTAACCTATTCATTCTTGGCTTAAAGTCTTCTAGTTGAAGCTATCAGAAAACACAGACTCTGGCAGGGAATCCCACTCTTTAGCTGTACGCACATTGAATGTGTTCACAAAATACTTTGTACGTATGCCCGGTTTTCGTTGATAGGCTCGCGCTTGACCACTATCTCACTTGATGAAAAGCGACCATGGAGCACGTTCGCCTAGAAGTAATCTATTCACTCTTAACTTAAAGAGCGCCAGGTTGTATGTAGCTCACAGGAGATTTCAAGTCACATGTGTGTAAACACGGCTCAAGTCCTCACAATTTAAATTCCATCTCAGCGGGAAATGACTAACGCATGCCGCGTTCTTCAGTACGATGCATTCACTTTAATTAAGGGCAAGGGTGCTACAGTATACATATGTATGTGTACTTTGCACATTAATTGGTCTAGCTTTGTCGTGGAGGTTTTGGTGTTTCTGCTTTGTTACGGTATTGTCGGGGAGGTAACTAACTATTTGCAATTGAAGATTATGTTTGGTGTGTGGCGCCCACAAAACGACAATAAATTAGTATAATTGTAGTACAAGTCCACAGTAATATTATTAAACTATCAAAAAATCCAAAATACTTTTTTTTTTCCAGAAAATACACTAAATAAGTAACATAAAATCGTTAACAAAAACACCAAAAAAGAACACCATTTATAAATATCGACACAATGACGATAATTTTTTTCTCAGCTGACGAAGTTTTTTTTTAGTAATCGTGAACTTCTTACACATCGTGTAGAAACAGCAGAAAATAAAAAAAAATCCTATTATTATGCTATTATGCCCTGTGACTACGTACGTACGAACGTGCGGACGTGTGTGTGTGGATGTATTCGGATAATTAAATATAGACCGGGAACATCATGAGGTATACGCAGTTAATTTATTGTCATATTGTCGGCGACACCCTGTATAATTCCTCGAATATTTTTTGCTGTAGAATAAAATAACAAAAAAAAAAATAGCAAAATATTTCTCTAGGTAATATGTATTTAGAAAAAGGTTTACCTATTGCTGTGGTCTTGATTTTGTTAAAGGAATTTGATGATGTTGAAGTTTTTGACGCTCTAGGCACTGGACATATAATCATGAATGCGGAAAGTTTATTCATTACTATTAATTTATTTAAATTTTCGTAACAAATCAACACAGAATAAATAATTATAAAGCCTACAGATAATGAGACTGACTGACTTACGAGTTGTAGGTCGCAGGTTCAAACCTAGCCAGGCGCATTACTTTATGTAATTTGTTTCATCACCACTGCTCTCAAAACGGTCAACATCGTGAGGAAACCGGCATGTCCTAGAACCAAAAATTCGAAGACATGTGACATCCAGCAACCCGCACTGGGCTAGCGTGGTGGATTACGGCCCATTCCCTCTCCTAGAGAAGAGGCCTGCGTCTCAGCAGTGGGAACATAATAAGGCTGAAGCTATGCCTACAGATAATGGTACTAAGTCTGGATGGCACCTAAAATAAAAGAGAAATTCCTAATGAAACTTAAAAAAAAAATTGATTATTACTCTTTATTGATACTCCAGAGTTCTAAATAGAACTCCTTAAGGTCCAAGGCCCTTCCTTAAGGCCAAGGTTCCTTTAAGGTTTAAGACCGATCAAAATGAACACGAATCTGCCGCCATATTTGTGACGTCACAATGCTATGTTACTTCTACCAACCCAACTTCTTCAAAACGATTAAGAGTTTTCAAACTTTTTTGAGCCTGCTCTCCTAATCCGTAAAGATACATTATTAATTAATAATAAAATAACAGCTGACACCAGGATATTGCTAAGCTACCCCGTCTTCGTATTCATTCGATTAAAATGATGACGTAATTAACTTTATCTTTATTAGTTTAGAATTTGAGCGACATTTTTTTATCATTATTTGTGTATTGTAAATTAAAATTGTGTTTTTTTTTGTTTCGAACACTACGCGCCATCGACGTCTTGAGCTCGATCTGGATAGTTGCCGGACGACCGACGATGAGCTACCCATTGCTCGCTGTCCGCAAGCCTACGCCTACGGTGGTCGGAAACCGGAAGGGTGGCGGAATTATTAGAGAGATTTATCGCGACACTGGTACGCAAACGGCAATCGATGGAACAAGAGTGGATTTTAGTCATTAAAGGTTTGACACTTGCTCTCACTCCACCCAAAACGAGAAAAGTGATTTAATGATTATCTTATATCAATTTTTGTGATAAAAGACAGGACCTCCGGAAAGAAAATTCGAATCCTGGCAACTTGCCGACTAAAAGACACAGGTGTGGTTTTAGTCAATAATAGTCTAACACACCCTCTCGCTCCACCCCAGAGCGGGAGAAATCATTGGATGATAATCCACCTAAAAAAAAACACCCAAAAGAAATGGGAGGAAGAACCTTTCAATAGGACTTATTACTTACTTATCTTTGTGAAAATATTTTTCGTTTTTTACAGGAATACGAATTCATTTGATTTCATTTTAACTTAAGGAAAGTTTTTGCTCTATGGTTATGTTTTTAGTCTTAAACTTCGTTTTTCTTCTACTTATTCATTATTATTCCAAATCTTTCCTTGACTTTGGAGTTCTAAATCAAATCTGTCTGGCTTGCAAAAGTCTTAACTTAATTGGTAGTGCTACCGTCTACGATTTAGTTCAAAAGAGAATTCTCTAAGTCAATTCTTGGATTCGAATATTGAAATAGTAGGTTTTGTAAACACTGAAAAAGGTTCCTAATACCCTTTTTTTAATTGACCTAAACTAGTGTTTGACTGCGATCCCACCTAATGATATAGTGATGCAATCTTTGATAACGACTTTATTAAAAGTCTATTCTCTCTAGCCTTAAAGCCATCTAAATTATAATAGGGCGGGAAAACCGTAGGTGCAGTCCTTTGATGTACGCTATATAAACGACGAGGTGAAACGTGACGTAAGACGTTGCTGCTGAATACTCGACGTTCGTCGTGCAATTCCCGCGCACACTCTCCAAAATGCATCCTGTAAAACAACGAAAGGCTGGCTACCCTACGTCTGTGCTTAAATCTTTGTAGATTGAACTTAACCAGATCTGTATTACCAATCAGCCTTCGCGCGCCTTTTTACCAAGTTCAAAGCTCCAAAACTGCTATGTGGCATTTTGCAGCACCAGTTCATATGCGGCTGCAGTACTCCACGCACGAATGGACCTGTGCTTTGTATTAACATTAAAAGCTGCCCCGTTGTGATGTACCGCCAGACCTTTTCAAGAACGCCGAGTTTCCTAGCAGCTACCTTGGCGTTGTAAACTGTCTAGTAAACACATAATTGTGACCATTATATGTTTACTAGATAGATTTACAACGCCAAGAAAAATCTAAAAACTGCTTTGTAGTTGCGACGAAAAAAAGTTTTTCGATTCGGAAAAATCTTCGAGATTTTGATACGGGAATTGAACTATTAACATACGTTAGTTTTTATTCAGTAATTCATGATTCACTATCAAAATGCTTATGAAAACAGATTCATACACGAGTTATGTGGAATTAGCTAAGTTATTTCCAATTTACATTAAGTGTATGTCGGTCTGAACTGAATGACCGACCACACGTACACGCCATTCGTGACCATTTTAGCAGCATACCTTTTGAATAACTCTTACAGTTCATTTGTATGAATAGTTATTAAACGTTATAAAGGTAGAACATGGGCTTATATATAAATTATAGTCATCGATCTCGACAGATTTCGCTAATTATTTTTCTTATAACCCACAGAAAAAACTGGGCAATTCCGAACAAACTAACGTATGTAAATAATTCATTTACCGTATCAAATCTCGATGATTTTTCCGAATCGAAAAATGTATTTTTTTTGTGGCCTAACTATAAAGCAGTTTTTAGATTTATTATTATATTTGTGATTTAAGACCTTGCTTCATGCCAAATTTCAAGGTTTTAGGTCCGACCACATCTTTTTTTTCGTTAACTTAGGAGTTTGATTTTTTCACAGCTTCAAGGGACCGCAAACCTGAGTATATGGTTTTAATTTCAACTCGATTCATCCACGCCTTATAAGGAGAGATAAATGGTCTTGACAGACAGACAGACAAACGGACTGCAAAGTGATCCTAAAAGTTAAGAAATTTGCGCAAAATTTTAGAAACCTACGACGTCTATTTAACTTCGACAGTCAACCCAACAATATAAATATTTAGTTTTCTTTTTTCAATTATATATTCTCGTCTTTTTAAATTATTTTAACTTTCAAGAAATAGTAAATCAATCGAGTAAATTCTTAATTATATATCATACAAATTGTAACGTCTACAATTGTCTACATAACGTCTATAGATAAACGTGTTAGACACTGTTTAGGTATTTATTACAACCATTTGCTCAAAGGTGTTGGTTTTGACCAAGCCGAATATTCGGCCGGTCTCTACTGACAAATTTAAATTTAAATCAATAAATTCAGTCATTCCTTTCACCGTCTCATCTATCGCATTTAATCATACAAATCGCCAATTAAACCTCATAACCGTACCATTAACGACCATCTCAAACCCTAATATCAAATAGCCAGGTCATATTTGCAGACAAACACACACGTTGGCACATAAACGGCAATTAATTCGCAATTCTGTGCAGATTGCGTAAACGCCACGTACACGCCACGTTGAAGATGTGACGTGTGTATTGATAGATTCAGGCTACCACGGTTGGTCAGCGATGAATGATTGATAGTAAGCCTTTGTGAGTTAAGGGCGAGTGAGATTGTGTTGGGATTGTTTGTAGCTGAACGGAGTTATGTTGATTGGTTTTTGGGGGTCTTGTTTGGGGGGTTCGTTGAGAATGCACCTATAATTCTCATTTGAGAGCAGTGGTCGAGTGGTATCGGCCCCGACTTACGAGTTGTAGGTCATGGGTTCAAACCCAGCCAGGCAGCCGCATTACTTTGTGTAATTTATATTATCACCACTGCTCTCAAAACGGTATAGGAAAACATCGTGAGGAAACCGGCATGTCCTAGAACCAAAAATTCGAAGACATGTGACATCCACCAACCCGCACTGGGCCCGCGTGGTCGATTACGGCCCATTCCTTCTCCTAGAGAGAAGCCCGAGTCCCAGCAGTGCGAACATTATAAGGCTGGTTCTAAGCACCTAAATACAGTCTTATGTTTAAAAATGTTATGTCACAGTGCATCGCACTTTAAACTCTTCCAAAACCATTTAGCTAATTTCGTTTTTTTTTTGTATATATTTGGTAGGTCTGAGAATTAAGTCGTGGGCTATTTTTTATCCTCTTACTCTCACCTCCCAGTTTTGTCTTTGATAAGGTATATGGCAGAACAATGTTTGCGCGATTGCGGACGGCGAGCAATGGATAATTCGCCGTCCTCCGGCCATCCGGTAAGAACCGAGCTTGTATCGTCGACAGCGCGTAGTGTTCCACAACGCGTTCCTCAAAAAGTTGACAGCAAAACCACAGGAGCCTAGTAGGGCTTGCGCACGCTAGGACCGATATCCAAAAGCCACAAGTATGACACGAAAAGGATACCGTGTTCCTAGAACTAATAAGGCAACTGAACGACACAGGCGGAGCTTAGTCAGTAAAAGTTTGACACGCTCTCTCGCTCGATCCTTGACCTGGAGAATCGTTGAATGATTTTCTACCTCAAAAAAGGGTTACGTTTAATCTTTAGAAAGTTCTCTTAGCCCGTCAATATTTATCACCTGCCACACTCTTTCCAATAATGAAAACATAAGCCTGAAGCAGTCTAGAAAACCCTTTGTCAAGGCCTTTACCTACTCGCCTACTGTCGATATCGAGCATGGCTTAAAAGCTTGTTACTTCATCTAAAGCAATCTAACGCGATGTTTGATGGAGAGGCAACGCGAAAAAAGGGAGATTACGCCTGAAAACTCTGTTGGCATTCGGTAATTCCGTGATTTACTCGAACATTTCACAAAACCTGTTCTTCTATAGAAGTACTTATTATACTTTTAAATTATGAGTACATTATGGAGGGCCAAAGTTCACGTAAAATAGCAGAATTTCAGAGGTCTTTACTGGATTGGTTTTTTAAATTTTTGTTTCGATTTCTATAGAAGCCTAGATAATATCTACAAGATATCTGTGTATCCAAAATATTTGAACAAAGATGTGTAAGAACATCATAATCAAGTAAGAGCGGTTGTATGAAAATGTAACTCTGGTTGGCCGCTCCTAACTGTGGTTGATTCGAAATGTATCTCGAGTTGGATGGTCTTAAACAAAAGAATGAAATATACGAGAAACAAGATTTCAAGTAAAACGTATTGCTGTCTCAACTTCTGTTTCCCCTATTGTAGCAGACACTTTCTCGTGTCCACCGGAAAGTAATCCATCTTTCAAGTCCCTTATTTATTCAGGCAACCCTTGTTTAAAATTGGTTTTACGATTTCCGCAAGCTGTTCCGTAGATTTGATTTGGATCTGAAACGGGAAAACTTAAAAGTTTCAAGACAAAGGGAAACCTCTAAAAGCTTAACTTGAGGTACACGTTCCCTACTTTCTTGTTTATTTCTTACCTTCGGTCACGTTGAAGTAAGTTTTAACAGAAATGGTTGAAAAGCACTGAATTTCATGAAACCTTTGATATTGATCTTGGGTACTTTCAACAGCCGTAGAGCTGTTTGTAAAAGTCGAAATTGAAATAAGCGAAAATGATCTTTATTCATTGAGCAATAGGAATGTTAACTGACTGTATCATAAATAGTGTTTCGGAAATCGCTTTCTGAGGTTTTTAATAGGCTACCGTTTGACCACTATCTCATCTGATGGACATTGATGTGATGAAGTAACCTCACTCTTACGAGTTCAAACCCAGCTAGGCACCTTACTTTTTGTAATTAATTTAATTACAAAACAGTGAAGGAAAATATTGTGAGGAAACCGGCATGTCCTAAAACCAAAAAATTGAAGACATGTGACATCCACCAACCCACAATGGGCCTGCGTGGTGGGTTACGACGTATAACTTCTTCTCGAGAAGAGGCCTGAGTCCCAGCAGTAGGAACATTATAAGGCTGATAATGATGTGCTATACACGCTTGCTATAAGCAATGAGAAAACGCAAAAATCTTCAAAAAATTCTTAGCCATAAATATGACGCTTAACAAAAGCATTCCAACATGAATCAACCAAATAACAATACGCGAAATAAAAGTTGAACCACGATGGCGATCAACCTCGAATGTACAGTAAAAGAATTTTGGATCTCAATAGAAGCGAGGAACTGCGTGTGACTATAGCAACTGGATCAACTTATTTGCCGCGTACTACTAGCTGATATCTCACAATTAAACTTGGTTTTTTAGTGACACCTGTCAAATTTCAGTATCAAAACTCTGTCTTCAGTATAACAAACTCGATTCCGGGTTTCATAGAATAGTCCCATTGCACGTTCACACTTGATGACGTCATCCGTTCGATTTTCAAACGCATTCGCCGTATATCAACTTATATCGATGCTATTCCAAATGTGAACACTCACTTCGCTTTCGGCTCAGCGCACACGGTGCTACGAATCGCTTTGCGTGCCCAACCCTCAAATATTAATCTTATCTGTGCACACTTCGCTTGTTTGTTGTGACTTTGAATTTTTATTGCCTTATGTTGTTTTCTATTTTCAAAATTATTTTATACAAGTTGTGGAGATTTGTCAGAAAGTTTAGTTTTTTTTTTTTTTAAAGTTGGCTCGTGTGTGACTTATGCTTGATCATTTGTGATCACTAATTGTTGAGTCGAAACTCCAAAGTCTTGGGCATCGACGCCGACTTGCTAGCCTGTCCATTTTCTATCGTTTACATTTCGGGGAGCGTGCTAAGGAATTGCACGATTTAATTCCGCCAAATCCGTTCCATTATCGGACCTCTAGACGTACGGCGATGCGCCACCGGTATTTGGTGGACATCCCAGCCTTATACAAAACGTTTTGGGAACACATTTATTGTGCGTACAGCTAAGGAGTGGAATTTGCTGCCGGAGTCTGTGTTTCCTAATAGTTAAAACATGGGGTCTTTAAGTCTAAGGTGAATAGGTTACTTCTAGGCAAGTGTGCTCCATCGTCGGCCACATCATCGCTTAGCATCAGGTGAGATAGTGGTCAAACATGAGTCTATGTATAAATACTGGCTAAACCCCATCTGTGCTGGTTCAGTTGCTAATTACGTTCCAGAGCAATGGTCACTCTTTCGAATATATCGCTCGGACTCGGTCCGAATGGTTACCGGACGGCTGGACAGTGAGTTACCCATTGTTCGCCGTCCGCAAATCCGTGCTGTCGTCGTCCGGGATTGTTCTGCGATTCCCGATGCCAGGGGTGTCTCCTGTCGCAGAGGCTGGGGCGTGAGGCGCCCATCTTCTTCGCTAGCATTACTGCTTCGCATAAGGACGCGACCGCATTCTATTTTCGCTCCAGACCATGGTATGAACTGAGGCCCAGCGTGAGATGCCGCCGCAGTGATCGGTTGACACCTCCACCGTATGCTCCTTTGTGTACTCTGGGCGGTCCGTATAAAGGTGATATCCAGGCGTTTTTTTCTAATTCTGAACCATGGTTTCTGATCTTGCCATGTCCAGTGAAGGACTTATGTACGTCATGCAGAAGGTTAGAACGCCGTGGCGCCTCTCGAGCCAATCTTCAAAGAAGGGATTTACCACCATGATTTTGGCGCCTGGTGCCCCAGGCTTAGGGGGGCTTATTTACAAAATCAGAGTATTTTTTCCTGTCACGCAATCCTCCAGGTGCTGGCTGTGCGGTTATTCTGCTAGTTTCCAATAGTCAGCAATTATACTCAATAGCTAAACGGTAAGCATAAAACGTAACTGCACAAACGCATGTTATTAATTATTACCACGAACATATTGGAGCGCATCTGGCTTTCAGTTTACATTGAGTCTAAACCTGGTCATTACTCAATGTAATGGATTCTATTATCTGTTGCATTAACATAAACCAGGGCAGAGCAGTAAGGAATAATACCACAATGGTAGATTTCATTAACATGCATGGTGTATTTTGTACCTATGATCCTTGGGCTCCACGCCCTCCGAAACTTGCAACTCATCTTTTTTATGGTAGAATATCATCAAATTCCTTCTCCCGCTTTGGGTGGAGAGCGAGAGTAGTTAATTTACGAATTAGAACACCAAAAAAAAAACATTGATGAATGATTATTTTCAGCTGAATTCGATAACTTTAACGTTTGTCTTGTCCACGTCTTGTCAATGAAATCTGCATGGCTTTTGTAGAGCAAAGTGTTTGATTTTTTTTTGCAGAACAGTGGTGGCCGAGTGGTAACGGCCTCGACTTATGAGTTGTTGGTTTCAAACCCTGCCAGGCGCATTACTTTGTGTAATTTATATCATCACCACTACTCTCAAAACGGTGAAGGAAAACATCGTGAGGAAACCGGCATGTCCTAGAACCAAAAATTCGAAGACATGTGACATTCATCAACCCGCACTGGGCCCGCGTGGTGTCTCAACAGTGGGAACATTATAAGGCTGATGCTATACTATGCCATGCCAGCCTTTGTATGTTTTATCGGAAATTGATTTTCGATGAACAGTGAGCAACTTAGTTTAGTTTAGCTTAGTTTCTAATAGATCCCACAACTTTGGTTTTGAGCGGTACCTACTAAATGATTCCATGACCATGTCAAATATTTGGCGACCCTCTTTCCCTAAAACCTGGGTCACTAGAACCCTAATATACAATTCTGGGATCTACAAACTTGCTAGACGGTCTATTTTAGCCTGTCGCGACCTCCAAACTAAACTTGGATCGTCATCGGATCATATGCTTGAAATGAATATATAATTGCTACCTGAAACCGGCACGATGGCGTTTATTTTAGATCTTGGTGAGTTCAATATTCATATGACAAGAAAAGACAAGGAAAATAAAAAAATAGTCCACCAATAAGTATAGTTGGTTGTCCTGCCTATCCTTTGCCCAACTATATTGGGGTTTTACAAGGAGCGAACGTATACAAAACTATTTTTAGTATACTTATGCGAAACCTGAATACAGTTTGTTCAGAATCAGTAGCTGAATCAGTTCCAATAATTTTTGCACCATGATAAATTTTTCCCAAACATATTTAAAAAAGGTCATAAATTGGACACCACCGAGACTAAGTACAATACAGGTCACGGCAGGTCATAGCGAGCATGAGACACCAGCACACAGCTGGTGCGGAAGCAAAACAACCCCTCAGTAACCCGGATGTCCCGGTGGCCATGTTTTTGTGTGGATAACAAGGTAACAGAATAAGCTTATAACTTAGCGATTTTTCATGATACATAGATTCTTTGCATAAAAATACTAGACCCGTGTTTCGGGTTTTGCATCTACTGAAAAATAAGGTTGTGTATGACCTCTACAACAGTTGGGTAATACAATACTCTTTGACAAGACTGTTGTCAGATTTCCTGGCTATAATTATCCGTAACGACTGTCAAAGATGTACAAAAACAGTCAGGACCAATGGCAAAATAATCTTGCAAATATTTCTGTCAGTTTGATAAAGACTTTTTAAGAACTGCCTAGGCGTGCAATTGGATGGTTAATTTAACTAGTCACCTGCGTGTGTGTATATTATGTTGATGTATGTTTAGGTGCTACAAAATTATTAGAAAGAGTCAATGTCATCTGAGAACGCAAAGGCAATAAGAAGGAACATGGGTGGGTTTTAGTCAGTAAAATCTGGCACTAAATTTCCCTGCACCTGAATCAAAGAGAGATACATTTTTTGATAACTTCCCATCACTAAAAATACAATGTTGAGGTCAGCGTTGCCAGACCTCCCGATTTTGGCAGGACGTCCCGATTATTAAATCAGAATTAAATGACCAGGTCAGGCTCAGTCCCGATTTTCGTGTATAACTTGACCTTGCGTGAAAAGAAAGCACGGTCGGGTGGCACAGTCAATGTGAACTGGCTGTCTGCCGATAAAGTAAATCTGATTTAAAATACTTATCATATTTTTATTAAAATAAATTTTCTACGACTATTTCTGCTATCTATTGTCACGGACATCATCATCATCATCATTTCAGCCAAAAGACGTCCACTGTTGGACATAAGCCTCCCCCAAGCGTTGCCACAATGGCTGGTCCTGTGCGTCTCGCATCCATCGGACTCCAGCGACCCTGACCAGGTCATCGGTCCACCTTGTGGGAGGCCTTCCAACGCTGCGTCTTCCGGTACGCGGCCGCCACTCCAGAACCTTTCGGCCCCAACGGCCATCTGTGCTGCGTGCAATGTGCCCAGCCCATTGCCACTTAAGTTTGGCAATTCTATGTGCTATGTGTGTATTGTCACGTACAAGTAATTTAAAATTCAAATAAAAATATTTTAAATCTTTTGATTATATAGGTACATTTTTTATTACGGCCTGCTTTCGACGAAAAAATCCCGCTTTTTTACCAAAAAACTTTCAAAATCCTGACTTGGCATAGAAAAATTTGACAACGCTGGTTGAGGTACAGTAGGTATACAATTTAATACTTACACGACATGCATAACATAAAACATCTCAACGCAATGAATCTAAAATGTTCCATACGAGAAATATTGCTCTAATGAAACATTTAAGGGTCTGTTTACATCTGTTGCATTGTGCAAACAATTTACTTCATAATTTACAACTGCAAGTCAAGTTTAAAAATCTTTTCTCTAGTCATAAGTCTTCAATAATAATAAAATAATAATAATAATAATACGTTACACATTATTGTATACCAAAATATTTAGAATTTTACAGTAACAATAAAAATAGGTTCTATTTAATTACATCAAACAGAAATCACACTAATGTTCTTTTTTTTTTCTTTAGCCTATACTTTCACACCGCTGGGCAAAGGCCTCACCCAACATCTTCCAGGTATATTTCTCTCGAGCCACCTCGAACCAGTCTTTGCGATAGGTGTCTAGGTCATCTCGCCACCTCTTCCCAGGTCGACCTCGGCGGCGTCGTCCATCCTAAATGTACCCATCCTGTGGTGACTCTTGCCCAACGGTCAGAGTGCATGCGGCTGATGTGACCTGCCCAATCCCACTTTAGCCTGGCAGCCTTTTTCCCACGTCTATGTTCCCCTTCTTTAAGCGCAGCTTGGTGTTCCTCATTCTGTCGGCTCTTTTGACACCCAGGATACTGCGCTCCATTGCTCGATGGCAAACCCCAAGGAGACTATGTTATAAAAGTGAAAATTTGTGGGTGTGTCAGGCTCGAACGGCTCAACGGCTTTTAATAAAATTTGACACACGGATTAATCATGTTCTTTGTTGTCTATGGTGATAAGGTGCAAAACTATTAGGCCCGATCTACACATGTCCTGACGGGGAAACATGACTTTCTTTTTTTTATGCCTTTTTTATTGTAAATAATTGTGCGTCTATTTTAGGCACAATAAACATGTTTTCTTTCTTTCTTTCTTCTGGAATTGCAATACTTTTTTTCCTGGAAGTATGTTACCTTGGTACAGTTTTCTAATTTCACGTGGGCCGCTAGCAGTAGCTATTTAAACATTATGAACAAATAGGAGTTGTATTTGTCTTTGGGAACTGTCATTCTTTTACTGACAAAAAACCCGACTGTCTTCATTTAATTGTCGTTTGCGTTCCAGGGCTACGAGAACTCGCAGGCTTGCGGACGGCGACGCTCGGCAGTCCGTAAAGGACCAATTAAGTTACACGAAGTGTTTCAAAAAGATCCCGACGCCTGCCAGAGCTGCAGATTGTTGGAACGAGTTACCACAGCTCTTGCTAAAAAGGGCAATTGAAAAAACGCTATGGGTTTTAATCAGTGAAAGTCTGCCACTACCTCCCGGTCCATGAAGAGCACTTAAAAGGCTACGTAACTTTTTCGAACATTCTCGCAACCTTAGCAGAATGATTTATACGTAACATTATTATGACGCATTAGAAACTGGTAGGTAGGTAGGTATACCTACACAGAATAACTCGAACAGGTTTTTTTTTTTCAGGGTACGCACCTGTCTCCTTGCATATCCAACATGTGCTCACCCGCTGTGACAATCAACCCGTCACTGTCGTTGCTATAGGCAAGTTATGATAGAGTTTGTCTTTATCGTGCTGCGTTCAAACGAAACATTTCACGGTCGATTGTAAGAGCAAAAGCATTTTTTTCTTTGTGCTTTTGGGTACAAAGTTGATCAGTCTACACTGTCCTTTTATACCTAATAATATTAATATACCGTAATATTGTAGAATCATTTTTTTTTAAAGAGTAAGGAACCATAGAGTTTCTTGCCGGTTTTTCTCCATGGGAACGACCAATCGGAATCGAGCATTAGCATCTGACGTTTTATAAGTGCTCATGTAGGCCTAAATGAAATAAAACTAGATGACCACTTTTAGACATAGGCCTCCCCCAAGTGAAGCCACTGCTATTGGTCCTGTGCTTCCTACATCTAGTGACTCCGGTGGACCTCACGAAATCATCAGTTTATTTTATGGAAGGAAATAGGAAGGCTATTCTACGCTGTGTTTACCGGATCGTGGTTGGCATTACTGAACTTTTTGACCCCGTAGAAATATTCCTAATGTAATACTGTACATGTAGTACTATAACTAAATAGTTATAGTACTACATGTACAGTACATGTAGTGACTAGAACATACTCAAAGTAAAGTAGTTGGTATGTAGGATCAAGTATCCTTGTTTTCCCAATACGAACCTCGGACAAACTTAGCGCCAAACTAAGTTTACACTCCACTAATAGCCATATCTTAATAGCTTTCACCTCGACACTAGTTCTCTCACTCGTACAAGTACTAAACTAATTCAAACACAGCACAAATCTACCGCAAACACATCACGAAATATTTGCGCATCCTGCAATAATTCACATTCAATTTTCAACCTTATCTCTGAAGAACTATAGCCTATCATTGAATGTACTAGGTGTGGAACGTGAATTCAAGCGTGTGTTCCATTAGACACAATTAATTTGTAGACGAAGGGGTGGAGTATGTAATCAGCTCATCAGTTCGAGAATGTCATGACCCTTATTACCAAAGGTTAGGGTTCAAAATTCGGGGTCAAATTGTCTAGTTAGGATGCGAGCGATGTTAGAATTTCATCCCGAATTTGCTGATTTCTATTTATATTTATGCATGCCGTATATTTTAATACAGCTGGAATCTATTTTGGTACATTAATATTAATGAAGGAATTTATTAATCCCATGTAGGTATTTGCGATTTGCAACATTAGGATATTTTTATATCGTGCGGATTACATTACGCATGTGGATTTGCTCCGCATGTGTAACCTCCGCAATTGTCCTTTTCGCACAATTAACGGGCTAGCCCTTAATTGTGTGAAAAGTGTAAATGCATACATACAACTTAAAGTCGAACAACAATTTTTAAACGACTTCGACTCTTACGACTAGACAGAGGCAGCCTGCGCCTGGTGGCGGGGACCATCACTGGTCACTGTACACTGAATAAGCACCTTCACACAATGGGCATCACGGATAGTCCCCTGTGCAGAGCGTGTTTGGAGGGGGAGGAGACAGTTTCGCATGTGCTCCTGGACTGCACGGGGATCACTGATACACGCACACGGACCTTGGGATCTCCGATGTCTTTTATTGACGCCCTGAAGAACCTGAGAGGCCTGATCAGTTTTTGGAGAGAGGTGGGCTGGTTGGAATAAGCCCACCTGAGATCCGTAGAGGACTGAGTGTGGAAACCATACTCAGAAGATAGGTAGAACGACTTCGACTGTATGTATTTTTTTTTTATGTATGTTCACCAATATCTCGGTCAATTGTGGGCCGATTTCAAAAAAAAATGTTTTGATTGAAAGATTATACTCCGGAATTGGTCCAATAAAAATATCTTTTTGATCTGATGATGAACTTCGAAGAAATACAACGAAACTCTTCGAGAAATCATAGCAGAACTGTCGTTTTAATACGTATGTAACGGAATTCTTCAAAAACCCATAGCAGAACTGTCGTAATAAGTAAAATTAATTTGTTTACACATGTATTTGGTGGCTGACTAAAGGAAGAAGGAGAGGGGATACATAGAACTGATCTGATGATGAAGACGGAAGGTAGGTAAGAGCCGGAACTTTGTAATAAATCAGTGTATCCTAGCCGTGTTTAGTAATATTAGAATTGTCATGATGATTTGATGATGGAACCGAATGGCGAACGGTACCTATTTATTTAAGTTTCGCTGAGGGGTACTACAACTAAAAACTGTGAAATAAAAAACTTTTTCCAAAAAAATACAACCGACTTCAAAAAAACACCAAAAAGTGCAAAATAACTTTAATTTCGGAAGTCGGAAGTTTTGTTGTGTTTCATTAGTTTATAGCAATATATGAACATGCGCATACTGTCAACTCGATAATAAAATCAAACGGCTGTATCGATCTGCTTTTGATTAAGAAGTTGAACAACTATCGCTCACGTGCTCATTTTGTATTGTGATGTATTGAAGTGCGCATAACATCGACTAAACAGTCGATCCGCGACTGTGCAGCCTCATAATCTGTCACTGAATATAGGATGGCTTTTAAAAGGTATATAAAGCAAAGCACAAGCTATACCTTTAAGGTTAAATGGCATTGTACTTAGCACCTTGACTCGAGCGTTGCCTACTGAAGAATATTGGATTTATTTAGCAGATAAATCGACTGAAATCAATTGTATGCGCACCTCCATCGACTAAACAGTTCAGTCGCCTAGTCGTGTGAAATTCACGAGAAGTACACAACTCGACTCAACAATTTAGTCGATGGAAAAGTTGTATGTACCTACAGTTCATTGACCTTGCTCAGCTGACGTTTACTTAAAGAAATTAATTTCGTACATAAATAGAATAGAATAGAATAAAACTTTATTGTACACCAAAAAGTTACACAAACTGTACATAAATCTAAATGTACGGGTACAATGGTACATGCGTATATTAATTCTAGTTTTAGAAAAAAAGTACATTATTTTTTTAATTTTATCTTTACAAATCAATAGTGTTTCATGTAGGTACTTGATCGACCCTCCACGGGATTAAAACGATCAAAATTTGACGGTGTATAGGCGAAAGTACCTATGTGTTTTGTGAATTTCACAGTTTTCCGAGCATTGCTAGAGAATTGAACATCTTTGATTTGCTGTATCTTTGCAACTAATGGACCTAAACTGCTGGGGTTAAACTCAAATTGTGCTAAATTTAGCTATTTTATTAAATTATAAAGGATACATACGTTAAAAACGCTTCCTTTGGGTAGTTTAAAAAAAACTGAAATTTTTGCACATTTTTCGAGCACCATGGGGGTAGCACAGAGATTTCAGGGTTGCAAACTGGGGTGTAAATTACTCTCAAGACACCTTATAACATATAAGAAAAATGGGCGTTTGCGATGTTAGATGTCGATTTTGACTGGCTTAAAATTAACTGGAGCACCTATATAAAACAACGTGATTTTTGACAGTAAAAAAAACTTTCGTGCGCCTGTCCGACTCGCACTTAGCCGGTTTTTGTTCTAGGGCGACGATAACTCTTTCAAACATTCCCAAGAATTGTTCCTTTGGACTTCAATTAACTTGATTCCATTAACAACCCATCTCACATACTTTCTTGATTTCCGAAACTAATAAGTATTGCGACAAATCACACAACACACGTTTCCTCGAACAATTAAACACACCAAAACTTACTTAGTAGAGAAAGCCATTATTCATATTAATGTTTATACAATAACCCGTAAATTATATGGGTAATTGTTTTTCCTTATTTCTCGAACATTACGTGGGCAGTACATAAGTGGTCCATTACGGTTCTAGGTACACTTGGATTCAAGAGTGCTAGATAAGAAGGGATTATGTTTTCGATTCTATTGCCAAATATTTTGAGTGGCTATCGTGGGCTGTTGGCGCCGTTTAAGTGTTTTCTTGTATTGAATGAAGGTTTTTTTCTTTTTTTTTTTTAACGTAGGTAACTTTTACTGACTAAAAACCTACCTTTCCATTCCTTGCCTTTATCCTGGGGCCTTTGGTGACAGTCTCACATAACCTTTGGCCCCAGTAGGCTTCGGCCCTGCTGGACCCCTACAGTTTGCTGACAACTCCTTGAGGCGCGCGGGAACGGTGCGCGCCGTAGACGACCTGAGCTCGGACCGGTCTGTTACCGGACGGACGGACAGCGAGCTACCCATTGCCCACCGTCCGCGAGCCCGCGCCTACGGTGGCCGGAAATTGGGATCGGAAACCCGGCGGCGGCGGCGGCGTGTGCGCCTTTGCCTAATGCGGTCGGCCTCCTCCTTTACTAGCATTACTGCTTCGCAGAAGGAGGCGACCGCCTGCCACTCCTCCTCGCTCCGGAGCATGGCTTGAACCAAGCCCCGGCGCGAGAGATCGCCGCCGATCGCCCCCACGAGGACACGGCGATGCTCTTCCCAAGCGGGGCACACCTCGACTGTGTGCTCCACCGTGTCCACCGGGCGGTCCGCACAGTGGCGACACCCGGGCGTCGTCTCCGCACGAATCTTGTACAGGTACGGACCGAACTTGCCGTGTTCGGTCAGCACCTGCGCCAAACGGAAGGTGACGACGCCGTGGGGCCTTTCCAGCCACGCCTCAAAGAGGGGCCTTGTATTGAATGAAGGTTGGCAATGATAGGTATCTTTTCTTTAAAAAGTGCGGTTTTTTTCTTTCTTTAAAACCATAAGTTTTGAAGAAAGAAAAAAACCGCCATTTTTGTGGTTTCGTATCTCAAAAATAAAAAAAGGAACCCTTATAGGATCACTTTCTTGTCCGTCTGTCTATCATGGCCATTTATCTAGGGAACGCGTGGAGGTATCGAGTTGAAATTTAAACCTTATACTTAAGTCTATGGTCTCTTGAAGCTGTGAAAATGAGAAACTTTTAAGTTAAAGGAAAAGAAAAATATGGCCATTTATCAAAAAGCGTATATTTCGACACTCAAAGGAAACAAAATTCATAGGATTACTTTCCGTTGACCTAGAAATTCAAAATAAAGCAAGGTCTTATAGCAGAAGTATAGGAATAAATTTGAAAACTGTAAATTTGTAGTTACGTTCCAAAAAAAAAAATACTTTTGTCGATTTGAAAAAAATCTTCGAAAAGATTTGAGAATTAGACTATTTACATAAATAAGTTTCGCGGTGGTGTATGGGTTACAATGAATGTGTGTACATGCACCGGACAAAGTCCGTCGAAAAAATTTAGGCCGGATAAACCACCGCGCGACGGACATCGGTCATATCGTAAGAAAGAGCGGTCTCAACGCCAGTATATTGGTGCTGGACTTATTACCGGTTCTCAGCAAATGGAGTGCCGTCTACCTACATTTTTAATATTGAATAATAAATTACAGAAAAATTAGATGTTTTGATCCTTTTGGAGATTTTTTTTAGTGAAATCGGTTATTTTTATCCGACTTCGAAAAGAAAGAGGTTTTATGTTCGGCTTTATGTATTTGTATACCCACTTCGGAGCTAAATAAATTTAGGTACACCAAGTATTTTTTATTGCAAAACATGTTCTGGGAATCCAGTCCATTCAAGGTTGCCTGGATGAGATCGTGAAATGCGATAAGGCCGCCTATTATTTGTATTTTAGACATAAGTTTTATAAGTTGTATTTCTTATAAGTACCAACAATAAAGTGTATAATAAATTGATAAATAATCAGTTTAAAACTAGCGCTCATAGACCGCACTTCAAGCGGACATTCATCCGGCGAAAAAATTATACGTGTACAAGCATATCCGTTTTTTGGCGGTCCGTTGTCCGTGAAAATAAAACGGACGTCTACAAGCGCACTTAGGGCGTGGACATATATCTATGGCACGGCGTCTTGCCGCGGCACGGTGCCGAGTATGGAGCACCACAGGCACAAGATAACAACCATCTCTTAGTTTTTGTCTTGATATGGATCGCGAAAGACATATTATTCTGCTCCAGACCAAACCTTGTAGGTTTTGGATGTTATTACTTAGTCGCGAGCTCTATAAATCTCAACCAATCCCGTTTATAATACAAAATTATTTAAATCTTATGTCAAGCCATTATCTGCAAATTGCGTGTCGTCCAATTCAGTGTTCACGGCACGGCATCTTAATGTCTTAATCAATATAAATTATTCTGCGTCATTGATTGGTAGGTTGTAAAGTAACTTCGCCTGTGCCTCCACAATTGCGGAAGTTCCGTTGTAAATTTTATATCCTCTTTAAGGGTCTTTTTAATGACGTGCGGATTACATCACGCATGCGGATTTTCTCTGCATACGTATGTCCTTTTCATACAAGTATTTATTGTACGCACACGGGACGCGTTGAGGGCGGGGCAATTCTGCATGCGTGATGAAATCCGCACGATATTAAAAACACCCTTAAAGCGGAGACAAGATTTGCTACGGAACTTTCGCAATTGTAGAGGCACAGCCGAAGTTTCTTTAAAACCTACCAATCAATGACGCAGAATAACTTATTAATATGCCGTGACGCGTAACCCCCGAAAATGCCCTTTTCATACAAGTATTTATTGTAATGCGTGGAATACGCATGCGAGACGCGGGGCGTGATCCCGGGCAGCAGCTCAGCATGCGGATCAATCCCGCATGCGTGATGAAATCCAAACGATATTAAAAACACCATAAATATAAACTGACAATACTGATAAAGCAATTGTTTTATTTTTAAGTTTGTATCTGTTATCATTTCAATGATTCTGTTCCTACTTTTCGTCCCTACATATAGTAAGAAACAAAGTTGCTTCTTGCTGTCTGTCCCTATATATGCTTAGATCTTTAAAACTACGCCACGGATTTTTATGCATTTTTAATAAATAGAGTGATACAAGAGGAAAGTTTATATGTATAATATTTGCATATGAGTTTACAGTAACCAATTTTCAAAATAAATATGCTAATGTTTGCCTTTTTGTCTTAGCAAAAATTTTGCATTTTTCAATTCTGCCTCCGCTTAATGATCTCCACATCTGCTAAACCTCCGTTCCATCCCTAGAAGGTACCTCCATTGATTGCGTGCACTCCCTCGATGATTCAACCTCGGCCGTAGTGAATGTAATTGTAGAGTGGATTGACTCATCTTTATTGTGATTGCTGTAAACGATGGAACAATTGCAGGTGTTACTGTATTGCATAGTGTGGCTTGTGATTTGATCGATCGCTTTGTTTTTTAAGAAGACTACAGAGGCTTGACCATAACGTCTTAACTCGATCCATTTGAACCTAAACTGAACTTTTAAAAGGCTAGCGCTATATAGAGTGACTGGTAATTAGTGAACGATACTCAAACACGTGATTGTAGTCATGATGACAAACAAGTTTTCTAATGGAGCCAAACCGAAAAAAAAATCTGCAGGTTTGGAACTTGGCTGATTTTTTTCGCGATTTCAGGTTTTTTTTTTTTGGTCCTACAGTAGTTTTATAATTCGCAAAAGTAATAGTAAAAAATATTTTTAACCCCCGACGGAAAAGAGGGGTGTTATTGTTTGACCTGTCAGTCTGTCTGTCTGTGTGTCTGTCCGTGGCATCGTAGCGCTTAAAAAAATGGACCGATTTTGATGCGGTTTTCTTTGTTTGAAAGCTGGCTTAATCGAGATGTTAATGAAGATCTGTCCAGGTGTTTAAGGTCACCAGCTCGTTTTTTAACTACGGTAGTGTTTTTAAACACTTAATGGGTATTTACTTTATTTGAAACATATGTGTGACATAACATTCGAAATACACGTATACAATCTGGTGCCATTGAGCTGGTCTAATGATTGAGCTCGAAGGTAAGGACCCTGGATTGCTTATTAACATAGTCAAATTTGGGCTCGTTAGATTCGTGTTGACCAGTTCTATACATTTCTCGTGATGACAAGGACCTGATGCTAGAACTGGGAGCGGGCTGATGGAACTTTGGAATGCCTACTAGTAAACCCATTGAGTTTGGGCTCATTAATTTCGTCTTAACCAGTTCTATACATTTCTCATGATGACAAGGACCTGCTGCTAAAACTGGGAGGTGGCTGATGGAACTTTGGAATGCTTACTAGTAAAACTATCGAGTATGGGCTCATTAGATTTGTCTTGACCAGTTCTATACTTACACATTTCGTATTGATGAAAAGGACTGTCGGGGGTTTTTGAATTTTTAATTTTCGATTATTATGAAATATAATTCGTGAATTGAACTCTTTTCAAAAGTTAGTTAGTACGGAACCTCCTCAGTGTGTTTGCTTTTGCCCATTTTGTACTCGCACTTGCCCATTTTTTTTTCACGTTGTTGTTTTTTTTTATTGCCATCGGTTATTTTTTATTTCAGTTGAATCAAAATAGGCATTCATAACCGCGCTTAGGTAGGTACTTATCTGTATGTAAATAATTCACAAAAATCTATATCAAGAAGGCTGATCTTAAGTCGCTTTCCAATAATCGCATCGATGACGTACAAAGCTACTTTGTACGTCATCGATGCGATTTATTTACAATTCTGTACAAAGTAGGACTTTGTACAGAATTGCAAATAAATCCATAAGAACGTCACCCCTAAAAATGATTTATGTGCCAACACCAACGCGAACTTCACATATTATTATTCTGACGACAAAGCCACCCAAAAACTTTCACCTACCCTTTTCCCAAAAATTTCATATCCACGTTTATTTCATCCGGGCGTGTGGTCTGCTCTGTGTTTCGCGACTGAACAACAACTGCGATAAATCCGACCTTTTGGCACAATGCTCACTATTGGGGATATTAATAAGCGGTCGCACTGTGAATGGGGAGCTTTGGGCTTGTTCGATAACACACTGTGGTTTTGGATTAGGGATCGGTGTTAATTGATTTGAGGGTTCTTTTGTAGGCTACGGGAAAGTTTGAAAGAATTATCGTGACCCTAGAACGCCAAAGACAACTGAAGATACAGGTAGGTACTTTAACTGACTAAATGTCAATAATTTAGGAGTTTTCAAGGCTAGAGTGAATAGACTCTTAATAAACTAGTGCGCCTCACCATCAACGACACATCACTGTTCTGCTTACCATCAGGCGGGATCGCAGTCAAGAACTAGTTTATATCAATTAAATTAATTAATTAGTCAGTTAAAGTTTGGTACGCTTGTTTGCTCTACCCAGAGCGCGACAAGCTATTTTTAAAGGGTTATTTTGGAGTGAAAAAATTAATAGGCGATATCACCCAGTGGCGCTCAAATCTTTGATGAAATGTTAAGCATAATTATAATGGTACGAAGTTGGCATTGGCATTGGTATCATCATAGGTCCCCATCTAGGGCTATGGGGAGGTATGAAAATGCATACCAGGGCCCTGGAACAAAGGCAGAGAAGGAACAGGGTAGGTTTTTAGTTAGTAAGAATCTGACACTATTTTCTGCTCCGCCCAAGGGCGGTATCTGTCATAGGATGATTGGTAGGTAACATAAAAAAAAATCATAGTCCCTAAAAAGTAACAAATATAGAAGTAAAAGTAATCCTTACACATTCTACAGACCATTACCAACCTTAAACGAAAATCTGAACTTTTACTAACTCCCAAATACAAGTTTACTCAGAGCCAGGTCTAAATGATGTCATAGTAATTATACGGGTTTTCCAGATACTGTTAATGTATTTGATACTATTTATTAATAATGTTTTCAACAGCACAGAACATGTATTAAAATATTTGTCTGTAATGTGATGAACATAGAGAGACTTGTTTTTTTCTATTATTCTGTAAAGTTATCCGCGTAAAAATTGCAATAACATACCAAACCAAACTTAAAGCATCACGAATAACATCACAATTATTATTAAAAATCTATTTGAATGCATCTTAAAATATTCTCACAAACGCAATATCATTTAATTCAATCAAATTATAATTCTAAAATCAAATGAAAACACGAATTGACGACAAATGAATTGCGTAGAATTCCCTGAATATCAAATGCATTAACTTTAATGAGAATAGCAGGAATATTCAGTTAGTTGTTCGATAATAAATTGAAACTGAGCGGTGTCAAAGACTATGAAATGATTTGCAAAGATGCGACTTATGCAATTTCATTTTATCAAGTGTAAGAGATCTAGATTCATCAGGTAACTACCACGTAGTTGTCTGGCATTTTTACTGAACTGAATCTATTTGGAGCAACTGTTAGATACACAATGTTAGTTTTCTTTTTGTTTTTTAATCTTAAGTTTCTACATGTTGTTTGTACACTGTGCATGCCAAATATTTTTCTTTCTTTCTTTATCCAACTAATCGTAGTCTTGTTAGAGCAGCTGATATCGTCGAGGTTTCAAAGAAGAACTTTGGACCAATGCATGACGCTGCAGAGCTTCTTTCGCATAAGCAGGAGTGTGTCTTGGCCTGGGTTTCTCCCGAAAATCACCGACCTCTCCCGAAGATTAAAAACCAATGCACCACACCAATGTATCAATTTCTAGAACCAGACCATGAAACTATGAAAAAGTTGACCCGCGCATTCAACCTTGTCGTGACTATGTCAACCAGTAAATCAGTTTATTCCTACAATTTCGCTTTTGATGCTCAACACAAAGAAATCACCTATAAAATGTCACAAGACGCCTTGTAGATTTTTTTGGTTAAAAAAATCGTAATGAATCATTTTGTTCTTATCTAATATACTCATAGGCTTAATCATTTTACCGTGCGTAGGCCCTTACAGATCCCCGACCCTGTAGAAAGATAATTGCTTAAAGTTAATTAAATTTACATTAGGTACGTTATATTAGACACAAGTGTCACCTCTATATCATTTGACTGTTCTTTGTCAACGTGCTCTGCCAAGATCTAATTATATGAGCCTTTGTTGTCGGACTGGTCTATAGGCGACTATGAAAGAGGTCGCATGACGCGACCGCAATGCGATTGCGAATCGAATGTCGTGTTTACTATTCGGTGATTGATTTAAAGAAATTGTTTGTTAGTTAATTGGGAATTTTCGGTATGATCTCTAAAGTTAACTTACTAGGAAAACAGTGGTTTTGCCTTTATGATCTAGTTATGCCAAAAGTAACTATAGGAAAGCTGTGCAGTGTCTTTTCATCGGCAGCATCGTCATAAGGCAGTCTCCCAAGATAAAACTATTTCATCATCATCATCATTTCAGCCAAAAAAACGTCTACTGTTGGACATAGGCCTCCCCCAAGCGTCGCCACAATGGCCGGTCCTGTGTGTCTCGCATCCATCGGCCTCCAGCCTGACCAGGTCATCGGTCCACCTTGTGGGAGGCCTTCCAACGCTGCGTCTTCCGGTACGCGGCCGCCACTCCAGAACCTTTCGGCCCAAAAACTATTTAAGTGCCAACAAATGTGGCGGGTTTCTGAATTGAGTGTCTTAAGTTAAATCCTTGTTTTTTATTTCATTTAGGTTTTTTTTTCATTATTGATAGCCACCACCACCATCGCTTTTTTTTGTCATTGTTTGTATCTGTGTGTTAAATAAATGTCTTTTTTTCTTCTTCTTTATTTCTTTCTTTCTTCCTTTTTAACCAAGAGCCGTGGTGACTTTTTTGAATAATCCCGCAAGCGAAGAAAGGTTTTAATTAATTATAACAAAATGTTTTATTTCATTTTCTGTAGCAAAATCCTAGTACCAATATAAAATAAACGTCATACAAATATTAGCACACAGTCGTTGTTAAGTAAATACTATATACACGTGTTCTTATCCCTTTCGCGAATTCCAGGAAGACCTTATTATTATATCAAAGATTCTTATCAAAACTTCACAAAATAATTTTGACTATAGACTTCTTGCCTACAGGCGTACAGGCTAATAATAATATTCGTCAATTTTCACAAAACGCCGTCTAGTACCAAACTGAAGCTGCTATGAGTACTAGAGAACTGAAAAATATACTTTCGAAATACTTAGATAATGTAGATAAACATAGACACAGAACAAATGATCGTGCCCATCACACAAACATTCGTCCTGGATGGAAATCGAACCCACGACCGATATACGTGGTAGGCATACGTGGGCTATTTAACATTGACAGATTTTTTCAAGACGCACCATTAGTTTCTGAAATCAGCGCGTTCGACTGAATAAAGAACGAAAAAATTTTTACTTTCTTTTCTGTAACTAGACAAACACACAAACTCTTTAGTCTTAAAATATCATGTCTATATTTATTATAAGTACATTATATTTTTTTTAACTGTTGATTATTGTCTACCCTCTGGCCATTTACTCGTTTTTTATTTAAGTACCGTATTATATTTTTTATTGACAGACAGTACTATTAGTAGTCGCATGAGAAAGTACTTTAGAAGGTTAGATAAAAGATAAATTCAGAAGAATAACTTCATAATGGAGAGCGTAAACGCACGCTCAGAGAGACACACACTCACATAGTCCCACACCCAGAGAGTGCAAGCTCTCAGAGGGATTTGGACCCGAAATAAGATGGCTCTGTAACAGAGCTGCAGGTACTGCTTAATCACCTCATCCGCTACTGCTTAATCACATCATTCCGACAGCTGATCAGCTACGGCGGAGTACCAAAATTGACATACTTATAGAATAAGCAAGCTGAAATGACAGCGCGTTAGCCATAATAGCCAATAGCATTTGTGGTGGACGTCTTACTTTCGACTGTAGGCTGCAAATCGGTTTACGTAAGGTAAGGATTTTTTTTTTAAATCTTTTTTTAAAGAGCTTTTTCACTGGTGCGAATATGACACTCTGTAGGTAAACATAATTATGAAATAAAATTAGAGTTAGTTTAAAAAAAAAAAAATAACTAGATCCTGGGTCGGTTTGTTCTTTTTTTCTTTTAGGTGAGAAATTATTATCATACCATCTTGTGCGAGGCCTTTCAAAGCTGCGTCTTCCGGTACGTGGTTGCCACTCCAAAACCTTTAGACCCCATCGTCATTCTATTCTGCGAGCAATATGCTCTGCCTAATGCCACTTAAGTTTGGCGATTCGTCGTGCTGTGTCGGTAACCTTGGTTCTCCTGCTGATATTTTCATTTCTGATGCGATCACATAAAGAAACACCGAAAATAGCCTTACCCAAAACTTTAAACTTGGTCCGACAATTGCTGTATTTTATTGTGCGTCTATTTTTTTATCTCTTCTGATGAGACCCGTTGTGAGTGACCACGTTTCGAAGCCATATGTCATCACTGGCACCACGCACTGGTTAACGCGACTGGTAAAAGCTAGTCGCCAATAAGGGTCGCCACACACGCCCCACAAAAAAACCCGCAACACGCTTTTTTTTTTTTGAGGTGGCATTATTTTGTGGCCGTGTACGGCGGTAGCGGCACTTTTTTTTGAGGCGGCGTTTGTTTTGTGGCGGCGCTTTTTTGAGGCCCGTATGCAGCGACACTAAGCTTGCGGAACCAGTTGAGATCTTTTTTAGTGAGTGTGTGTGCGTGCACTTCCTATAGCTAAGTCGACCTTCTGTACATATTTATTCTGTGACAGAAGTATAACTGCGATTTGTAGTCCAATGACGTTTGTCGCACGATTTGTCTTGTCAATTATAGCGGCGCTATCTTTGATTCACCTTCTTTTGTTTTTAGAGTATTCAAATTAATGGATGTTGTCTATATAAATCTTGTGATGTGTTTCGTCTTCTTTTTTTCCTGTGTTTGCCAGATCATTTGCTTATAATTGTTTTAACACTTATTTGCTATTACAGGTATACTGTCGGTAAGCTGTTGTTTTCAAAAGGCAATCAGTTTTATTATACTTTGTGTTATTAAGTTTTAGGAAATAATGAATTTATAAATATTCGGAAATGCTACAAACTGAAGTTACGGGAGTGAGAGAACTAATTAAACTCGCTAAAAACTGTTTGTACTGGTTTCTACATTTTGATGAAAAAAGCCAAGTTGGTTTGGTTGTATACTTTTCAACACACTGATTCAATCCGCTCCTGCATAGGTGTAGGTGTGGTAGTCCGCTTTTAGGCTTGCAATGTTGTATTTTGCCCTAGTAGAGAAAAGTACGATAGATAGCCGCCACAGTTTGCACGTAAATTGCACTAGCTTCTTCAATGTTTTTTTTTTTAATTTGATTTAAACCAGTGCTTCTCAATCGATCTGTTTGTTGTCTCGATCAATCAAAGTTTTACTTCTTATTTTTGAGTAGGGGTATTGAAAAACGTCATTTGATACACGTGGACAATTGTCTTTGCAGTTTTTCGGCTCCAAAACGACCTCTCCTGCGGCTCGGGTATGAATTCCGCCTCAGTTGCAATGACACACTTTGTTTACTTGCGTCACTTTATTTAATTTTTATTCTTAGTTTAAACTGTAGCTACGATTAATTTAGCAGAAATTTCTAAGAAACTATGAAAATAATTTCATTGCTATAAATCCATCACGTTTTCACTGAAAATCACTCAATAACTTGAGTATTTCACGATTGAATTCTCATCAAAAGCTCTTAAATACAGTTGAATGTTATTAATAACATCATTCCAATAAATTATTCAACGAACCGTAATGAAAGGTACTTGAATACAGAAATAGTATTTTACTCGATGCAAATTAAAATGAAGTGTTCCTTACTAATTAAATTAGTGCAATGTTTCGAAGTAATAGCATGCTTGAGAGGCCTCTTTATGTTTTCCAGGTTTGTAGATTCATTTATTGAAACGACCCTTACGTTGTTGAAACATCTACGGTCCGAACTAGGCGTTTCGCCTCGTCGTTCATACCGCGTACATCGAGGGACTGGAACAATTTGCCTGCTGCGGTCTTTCCATCCGATTATAATTTGGGTGTCTTCAAGGCTAGAGTGAATAGGTTCTTATTAAACTATTGCGACTCACCATCAACGATTGCATCACTGCTTACCATCAGGTGGGATTGCAATCAAGCACTAGTTTATAACCAATAAAAAAAAAACTAATTGTGCTCAACATAATTACAATATGCCTAACTAGCGACCCGTTTTAAGGGCCGGTTCTAGACACTGTTTTTTTTTTTTGTATGGACTTCGCTCGGGATTATGTCGTCTTCGCGGCCCCAAAACAGCGGTTTTAATTTTATATAAAAAAAAAACAACAATTATTCAAGATTTTTGTTCTTGCGAAGCGCTTTTAAATAACAAGCTTTATTTTTTTTTTTGTAACTTTAAAATAGTTCCGTAACGTAATCTCGTAGATAAATACGTTTTAAATCGTAAATAAGGGTCAGACTCGCGATTTTTTTTTATCGAGCCAACTAATTTATATCGTGTTTTTTTTTTGCCAAGCCCTTGGCCATATAGTCAATTTTAATAAAATAAATTTTCATAGTGTTCTCTTTTATATTTGTGGATTTCCATAGGTTTAAAAAAGGTCAAAATGAGTAGAACCGGGCCTTAAGGTGGGCCTTTCTCACTCGCCCGTCGTCAACGTCGACCATGGTTTAAAAGCTTGTTGCTTCACCTAACGCAATCCAACGCAATGTTTGATAGAGAGGCAACGCGAAAAAAGAGAGGGAACGTCTAAAAACTTTGTTGGCATTAAGTATTTCCGTGATTTACTTGAATATTTCGCAAAACTTTTTCCAGGAATTACGTGTATTTTTTTTAACCCTTAAAAGTTTTTGAGAAAAATTGTCATTATTTAGAATCTCGATTAAATGTGCAAGGCTTGTATAGAAGTACTTTTTTATGTTTTTGATTTATGAGTACATTATGTAGGGCCAAAGTTCACGTAAAATAGCAGATTTTCAGAGGTCTTTACTGAATTAGTTTAACACACGTTCCTTGCGTGATTGAATCAGGAATGAAGATATCCGCAAGAGAACCAAGGTTACCGACATAGGACGATAAATCGCTAAACTAAATTGGCAATTGACAGGGCGGATAGTAATAATAAGAAAAATAAACCTTTTTAACCAAGATCCATTTCTACTCACACTTCTAAAAAGCCTATTCGTTAAATTGAACCACAAAATCCAATTAATTAATTAAAATCTGGAATCTCGCCACCAAACAAATTAGCAATACCTTCTAATTGTGGGCTATCCCTTCGTAAAATATTAACAGAGATCCTGAAAAATACGTGAGTTTCAGTGGATTATTCATTCATTGGTATCAAGGACCATAGAACATGAATGGATGGAAAGGACAGGTGGACAGGCATGCTAAGAGCTAAGCTGAGCTAGTTAAGCTTAGCTCGCACATTATTTTTTCAGGTGGAAAATTATCAATTAACTTCTCCCGCTTTGAGTAAAGCGAAAGGGAATGTCAAACCTTTGCTGATTTGAACCTTTCTGTATCTCCTCAATTGCCCTTTGCTTTCTAGGGGCACGGTAACATTTTTCGAAAAAATTCTGAGCCCCAGCAGTACATCTAAAGTTACTTTCATAAGTCTCATATGAATTGACGATTACATGTTCTGTGTGGAATTTAATATAATAGAAACTTTGACCTCTGAATTGGTTTCGATGTATCTTTAAGTATTTCGCTAGAAAACGCTGACTTCATCTTGATATTGACAGTATAAGACATTACATTGACGAACAATTAAATTGACGTGAAAAATTGTTATATATAAACTAATAAATATAGCTAAATTAATTCATAAACGATTAAATGTCCACAGATTTCGGGCGAAAAATGTTAAAATTAGGATTCCTCTGTTCTAACGTCATCTCAACAAAGGAGTTGGGGGCGTGGCCAACTCCAAGCGTTCACGCTAAACGAAACGATTATAACTTGGCTAGGGGGTAGTTGTTAATCAAAATCTATAATTGTCGCATCCAGATATTTGAGTTTCTTATTCCATGGTAACACCGAGGTATCACGTCGTCCCATCTGAAAACCTTTACTGAAAGGGTCGACTGTTTGCACGCCTGAAAACGAAATGGAGATAAACGAATTTCATAATTTTAATCTACACGCCATCTTTGTTACATTCCGTTTAGTTATTGAGAGTCTTGGTTTATAATTATGAGATTTTTTAGATGTTACTTATTTAATAAAATTTTTTGGTTGTTCAACGACCTGAATAACATTTTTGATGGACTATTAATTCTGGAAGTGTAATTCTTTCTTCCGTATTTCGGTCATGACTGCCAATCTTAACAGAGATTAGCCTAGTACGCATTTGCGCAAACACAGGTGCACTCTCTCTTCTTTGTCTCTTTCCCTCTCTCATAGTAATATGGACCGCATTCCGACATGACTGGGGCAGGACCAACGGCTTTACGTGCTTTCCGAGCCACGGGGCATTACAACACCATTGTCCAGGCAGTTACAGAGTAATTCCTAGTGGAAAAATCATTAACACTTTTTTTAGTTTAGAAGCACATGAGTTCATGGTAACAAGAAATAAACAAACCTATAAGTTAGACGAAAGGTCTAAAGAGTTAATCGCTACATTTTGTACTTATTATTTTAGAGGTGACTGTCTTGTATGTTAGTATATGTAGATAATATTATCATTCCATTAATACTCTTTACTTCTCCATTTCAAGAAGAATTTAAATTGAGATACTCGACGTCCCATCTGAATATCATGAAGCAAATTCATAAAGTCTAATCGGCCATGCATATATATCTCAATTAATCGTTAATAAATAAACAACTTGTGTTTACCTGTCATTGCATATAATTCGCGGCTGGCCGAGTTGGCACGCCAAGCGATTGGCTCCGACTCGATTCCGAGATACCAAGCTATTGTTTCACTAACTATTTTGTTACTGTCCGGTTTCGTAATGGTGTTAAAATTGGATTCTGGCGATCTAGATTTGGTTGTTTGGACATTATCTTGATCAGTATCACCTTTTTTTTTAGTTTCGATTCAAGATTTTGGACCACTTTTGTCTGCCATTTGTAAAGATATATTTTTTGGGATGGGAAGTCATCAAATAAATTCTCCCGCTGGACGGAGCGAGAGGACGTGTCAGATTTCAGTGTTCGAACAATAATAATGATATGATGATAATAATAACAATCCCGCAGCTATAAATTTATTGATACTTCTGCCCCGAATGTGACCAACATAGTGAACTGCACTATTTCACGCACTAGTGCTCTAATATCCTATTCCAATATACATCTACTGTTTTGAGGACTTAATCTGTGCTACAGACGTTTTGTCACTTACAGTGGTACCTTTTTTTTCTTGTCTAGTGGAAACCTTCAAAAAGCGCCTGGACTTTGAGGATAAATCCAGGGAGTGTGGGATTTTTACCACAGTAAAATCATCCCGGTGAGCCGCATTTTGAGTCTAAAATGTTAGAAATATTAATGTAGCTACACATTGGACTTATTCCTGTTGAAATAGATTATATCGGCTTCGTTTAAAGACGAGCCTACTCCATGTGCCATGTGCTCTCATTCTGTACCATGTCTTAGACCAGCATCTAACGCGAGAGGTTGCCACCGTAAGTCTCCTCTACGCGATGCTCCGTCAGAGCGGGGCAGACCTCCAAGCGATCAATACAATGCTAACACCCGGGCATTTCTTCACCGATTCCAAAACAAGGACTTCGCAAAACAACAGTGTCTGTTGAGGACTTGCGTCAAGGAGAAAATGAGAAATCCGTGGCGACTCCGTAACCTCTGTTCAAGAAGAGGACTTATTGCTGCGATTGTGGGCAAAAGCCTTTTCGTTTCGAGTCAGTGGCTAACCAGTCCTGTGCTTCTCACATGAAGTGGATTCACGCGTTCTTCACCACTTGGTGAAGACAAGTGGTGTAGGCCCCCACTAAGTGGACCGATGAGATCATTAAGGCCTCCCAAAATAAGCTTACTCAATGAAAAATCAAATTTTAGGCAAAAAACCGTTTGAGAATAAAACCAATCAGAAAATGCTGCAACAAGTAAACAAGACTATAAACACAAAGAACAGTTGCCATCACTCTCAGTAAAATACTACTAAATTTCCAGATCGTTTTAAAGTAATACAACGAACATTGTCGTCTCAATATTGCTTGTATTGATTGAGACATTAAGATTCCGTGTCTGCTCAAGACGGGTTGGCACGCAATTTATAGCAATCGGCGTGTTACTACAGTATTCTAAATAGTTTAAACTGCAGATCGCTGAATTTACTTTACGCTATTTAAATTTTAATAGAAGATACTGGATGTTTCTATAGACAGGAATGATTGAGGCATTGCAATGGTTGGTTTGTAAAAGCACTCACTGTCTGTCTAACATTTGAGGTGGTTACTGTGACAAGAAACATACCATCATCATCATCTGAACATAGGCCTCTCCCAAGGGTCACCAGATTAACCGATCCTGTGAATCATTCATCGGATTCCCGCAACCGTCACCAGATCTTCGGTCCACTCTGTGGAAGTCCTTCCCTTGCTGCGTTGGTACGTAGTCGCCGCTTTAAAACCTTTCAGCCCCATAGACCATCTATTCTGCGAGAAATCTGTCCACTACCACTTTAGTCCAAGAAACTCCGAGCATTAGCCCCCTCTATTTCCCTTTGGGTGGCTAAGAATAAGCTATGTCAAGGATTGCAAATTAATAGATTTCATCAGCAGTGACTGGATCTTTTTATTCTTCTTCTAAAATACAGCTATTTAACTATCCTTCTGTACTACGAAGTTTAGATGAATGGTTGCTACTACTGCTCAGGAAGCCTGCTACGAAGCAGACTTCGTAAGGATCGCGTTTTTGTCTTTATCTCGTTAATTTTTCCCAAATGCTTTGACAATTTTGTTGCAATGCTTCAGTAACCCGTTTTCGGTCTCTATTTTCATTTGTTTATAGTGGTCTATCTATAGTAGATTAGACATCTGCCGAGTCTATGCTAGCTTGTCGGTTTTCTACCAGTTGCATATTGGTTGCGTCTGAATTGCAGAGCCAAATTCCTCCAAGCCCGTTCCACCATTGGACCACCAGGCGTACGTTGATGCCACCAGTACATGGTAGACATCCCACATAAATGCACAAAACAAAATTGTTTTGGGAACTCATTCATTGTGCGGAAGGGAATTCCCTGCCGAAGTCTGATTTTTTTTTCTGATAACTCTTAACCTAAAGATGCCCTGGTTGTACCTGGGATTTTTTAAGTCAAGAGTGAATAGGTCACTTCCAGACAAGCGCGTTCCTTCGTTGACCACATTGTCGCTTCCCTTCAGTTGAGATAGTGGTCTTGCGCGAGCCTAATCATAATCTGCCTATCCTTGTCCCGTTTTATTTGGGGTCTTTTTCTTCCATTCTGGACTTTCGTCTCCCTCTCCTTCCTCATCCATCTACATGTATACTCATAGCTCTTTTAGTAACATGCGTTTCATCCCTCCTCTTGAAATGGCCATACCAAGACAAATGGTTCCCTTTCAACTTTTAAGTCACTAGCGCCACTTTCAAACTTTTTTATCATTATTGATTATTGATCGGCTCGCGTTTGACCACTATCTCACCTGATGGTAAGCGATGACGTGGCAGACGATGAAGCACGCATGCCTAAAAGTAACGTATTCACTCTTGACTTAAAGACCCGTAGATTGTAGCTATCAGGAAACACAGACACCGGCAGGTAATTCCACTCCCTAGCTGTATGCATAATTAATGTGTTCCCAAAACGCTTTGTACGTATAGGCGGGATTTCCACCATGTACCGATGGCGCAATGCCTTACGTCTGGTGGTCTGATGATGGAACGGACTTGGTGGAATTAAACTGTGCAATTCCAACGTCCTGTAAAAAACAAAATATACTATATTATTTCTATACTTATTTCTCTTTTTTTTTCTCACATTATTTAGGTATTCCATCGATTTAAAACTTCGTTTGCAGACCTTCACCAATGAAGTTCACAAGAAATGAATGGAAATCATGAATATAAAATGAAGTAAGTGTCATAAATTCTACCGTCTTTGTTCGCTCATTAAATTCCATCCTTTCAAAGGACTGAAGATCACATCTTCGATAGTGCTATAATTTCAATAAACGTCTATTGCAGTCCCTCGAACGAAACCGTTTTGGTCCTTCCATTAGATCTTATCGAACTGAGTGTTATTTTAGATTCAAAGTTTTGGTCGCAGTTTCTTTTTAGCGGTGATATTTTATGAAGGGCTGTCGTCTTAGTTAAAAGGGTAGTTTATTTTTTTGACGATGTGAAATTGTTAAATAGCTTCTACCGCTCGCTGGAGTGAGAGAGAGTGACTGAGAGTTTTAATGACTAATAATAATTATAAATCTTTAATTATAATCTTTTTTTATTTATTTATCTATTAAAAAAAAACCGCATCAAAATCCATTGCGTAGTTTTATAGATATAACCATATATAGGCACAGGCAGTGGCACATCAGAAAATTAATTCTCAATTATAATTCAAGGACTGAAATTTTACTTAAATGTACGGTCAGGGCTCAAAATTGCAGTTGCAATCTACTAATGCTAAAGTGTATAAACTTTGTATCTTTTACGAGATGAGCTGATGATTGAACGCCTGCACATATCTTCATAAATTGTAGGTAAGAACCATCTCGATTCCGCCAGCTTTCAAATAAGAACAAACCGTATCAAAATCGGTCCAATCGTTTGGGCGCTACGATGCCACGGACAGACAGACAGACAGTTTGTGATTTTATGCTATTTAGTCAGTTTGTAGAAAACTTTAATAATTTTGTTTTTTTTTTTTTTTTTGCTAGTTTAATAATATTTCTATGGACTAATAGTACGACTATTTTAATTTATTGTTGTATTGTCGGCGCCACGTTGTATGTGTGTCGAAACATTCTGTCGGTAAGCCGAAAAATACTCCAGAACGCAGTACAATACACCTAGTTTCTAAGTATTGACTCATACTATGTTTCAAAACTTTACTTCTATTATTTCAGACAATCAAAAGTTATTAATGCAACTTGCCTAAACTTGTTCCGTGAACTAAGAAGCAGTATTCATTTGAGCGCTTATCTCGGATCAGAATGAGAGAAAAGTTTTTAATTGAGATTATTAAGCGAAAATACAAGCTAAGTTGGTAAAGTTTAGCTTCTGATACTTTCCTAAAACTGAGGAGTGATGTTTCAGTTCAGGCCATTATAAGTTTTAAAGGTATTATTGATTCAATTTCATAATGGTTTCTTTTTTGAGGTGGACATTCATCAAATAACTTCCCCCACTCTAAGAAGGAGAAACGGACATGTTCGACCTTTTCTGACTAAAATCCACCTGTGTCATAACCCGGTGGACACGGTGGAGCACACAGTCGAGGTGTGCCCCGCTTGGGAAGAGCATCGCCGTGTCCTCGTGGGGGCGATCGGCGGCGATCTCTCGCGCCGGGGCTTGGTTCAAGCATGCTCCGGAGCGAGGAAGAGTGGCAGGCGGTCGCCTCCTTTTGCGAAGCAGTAATGCTAGCAAAGGAGGAGGCCGACTGTTGTGCTGTGACTGCTGTGTCAGCAAACTGTAGGGGTCCAGCAGGGCCGAAGCCTACTGGGGCCAAAAGTTATGTGAGAATGTCACCACGGGCCCCAGTAGTATATTATTGGGCATTCTATACCACTATCGGCAAGTGCTCGGGCGAGTGCGCCTCGCTGCCGATAGTGGTATAGAATGCCCAATAATGAACGATCGACTCGACTGTGTAGTATATTACTGTACTCGCCTGAAGATTATATGAGTTGTACCACTGGCCGCCAGTAGCTAGGCGAGTTCTCCGTGCTGCGGACGATGGTATGGATCATATTGGCATGCGTTTCGTTTTTAGAAACTACTTGATGATTTTGATATGCGCTTCATATGGTGGAAACGACTTGTTGGGTTTTGTAATGCGCTTCAGCATGGAAACGACTTGATGAATTTGGTACTTATTTCAGTATTAGAATCGATTGGTATCATTCTACTCATACAAAGATCGTGCGAGTTATACGACTGCCTGCCAGTAGCTAGGCGAGTTTGCTTCGCTTCGGACAGTAGTGACAAATATCGACATGATCAATGATTAAAATTTAACTTATTCATTTTGACATGCGTTTCGTGGTTAGAAACGACTTGTTGGTTTTTAGAATGCGCTTCAAAGGTGGAAACGACTAGTGATTGGTCATGCATTTCAGTATTAGAAACGACTTGTTGGTTTTTGTAATGCATTTCGTGGGTCGAAACGACTTGGTGTTTGTGAAATGCGCTTCAATATTAGAAACGACTTGTTGGTTTTTGTAATGCGTTTCGTGGGTCGAAACGACTTGGTGTTTGTGAAATGCGCTTCAATATTAGAAACGACTTGTTGGTTTTTGTAATGCGTTTCGTGGGGTCGAAACGACTTGGTGTTTGTGAAATGCGCTTCAATATTAGAAACGACTTGTTGGTTTTTGTAATGCGTTTCGTGGGTCGAAACGACTTGGTCTTTGTGAAATGCGTTTCAATATTAGAAACGACTTGTTAACGCACTGCTTTCTGGATCTGCATAATAAACAAGGTACAAATTATATATTAGGTTTATTTTTCGTAAAACATTGGTTTTTCTCGGAAAATTGTATCTACCGAACGCACGAACTCTTGTAGTTTCTGCCACTGAGATGAATTCGCGTCGGTCTGGAACTTGAGTCGCACAAGCGCCTTCTTCCACAGCTCCTGGGAATCGGTGTGGCGCGCGTCGTCAGCCTTGTACACCTTGCAGTCGACGTAGTACTCTCCGTTGATGCTCGCTGCTCGCCGCTCGCAGCCTTTGGCGACTCGGTTAACGAAGAATGATGATAGACATGTACTCGATGAATCGTCTTTTGGCACGGTGTCAGTCCCGGAGTTGTTACTGATACCGAATACATCATTATCTGTATTGGTTTTTTTACTGAAACAACGACGAAAGTTTTATTAGTTTATCATACACTTACAGGGTACATTTAACGTTTAGATACACGCAGAAAAAAAAATACACACTTAGTTTTTAATTGGTATGGTGAACTAAATTATTGAATAGTTTGTTTACCTCTTACGAATTAAATTCGTTGATGATGGGTGTGACTTGCGTTTCCTATTATCTGCAGACAGCTTGCGGCTGGGAGTCGTTCTCTGGTCTGGGATCGGAGCTTGTTGAAGGTACTCGCACTCAGAGTCAGACCTGAAATAAAGATAAAACAAAATAATAATCAAACACAAATCAAATTATTACAATCACCTACAATGGGTCAGATCTCTAAGCTATGACCTGATCGGAAATATTTTATACTTACATTTTCCACTTATGTCCGTTTGATATACCAGGCTGATGATAGCAGGCGTAGTGACTGTTGGCAGCAGGCAGCGGTTAGATATCAACATTGATAGGATAACTCAGCAAGATCGCAGAGCACTTCTTGAAGATTACTTCCACACTTGTAGACTTCAGTTGGTTTGTACCGAGTACTTCGAAAACATGTAGCTTATAAATCGGAAAACGAACGATAATTCGCTATATTAAAAATGACTGCAACTGTTCATTATAATGTTGCGTAAAACAACATTTTTCCTTAGACGTATTATACTTGTTCAAAAAGTGAACACTAAGGTTCTTTTAGCTAGCACCGAATGACAAGACAGCGAAACGGCTTAGGGCTGTCAAAACGTTTACCAGTAGATAGAATAGCAACAACGGTATTAAGGAATATTCTAGCAAGTAATTTAATTATTTAGCAATCTAGAGACAATCATAAGATTAGTATTTATCATGTTATATATCCAAGTTTTACTTGTGATACTTTTATGCTTGAGTAAAGTAAGTACAGGAAATAAGTTGACTTGTAACAGTAACAAATTTTAAATGAATTTTCTCTTCGGTTAGAAACCTATAGGTTTCTGACCTGGTATTCGACATTTTATTCTACTTGTATTTTGTGATAGTGTTCCTATGTAGTTTCTGATACTTATCCATACTTTAATATGTATGCGTGCCAACCTTGACTAAAACAGCTTACTGTTGCGAATGCAACTAAGCTGACGAAAAGAAAGAAACAAGGTTACACGTGTAATGTTTTACGCAATAACAATTATTTCAATCAAATATTTTATAAATTTACTAATTAATGGAGTATTCGTTATTGACTAGGTAATCAGTAACGAATACTCCGTTAATTAGTAATGTCGAAAAATAATTTGACATTATCTCAAAGCTACGACGCGTGACGGGGTGTAAATCGTTTAATCATTTAAAAAATATATAGATTTACAGCGAATGTCGAAATAACTAGTTTTATAATCTCGCGAAGCTGTACCTGACGTTTAATATTGCGATCTGAAAACACACACACGTACATAAAATTGGAACATTTATGTACAACATTAAATAATTTTCAAAAAAGGTAATTATTGAATACGTTTCGTATTTTTATTTAAAATTGTGTTATTTTTTACTAAAAATAGGCACTAACCGATCTTTCTTTTTTTCAGAAATACGTTGATACCTAATCAGATGCACTGCCTGAAGAATAAGTGATCATCAAACCAATAGGCGTATGCAGACTTGCTCCAGATTAAAAAAATCAATAAAGTAATGCAAAAAGGTAATTAAAGAATATGTTTCGTATTTTTGTTTAAAATGTTGTTATTTTTTAATAAAAATAGGTACTAACCGATCTTTATTTTTTTCAGAAATATCTTGATACCTAATCAGATGCAATGCTTGAAGAACAACTAGTGATCATCAAACCAAAAGGCGTATGCAGACTTGCTCCAGATTCAAAAATTTAATAATTCTGTCACACTACACTAACTTCGATTGTTTATTAGTCGTTATACGTGGGTAAGATCGTTTCGAGTTTAAATGGGATAATAGTTAATATCAAATAGTAAAATAATGCCCCACTGTTTGGTTTGCAATTTATTTGTAGATAATCGTCGATGGTCTGGTCATTTACGTAGTAATATTCATAAAAGTAATGGTGCGACCACTGTTTTTGACAATGTCGCAATTATTAATTCTGCGTTTAAAAAACGAATCGTTAGTTACAAGATCATCGCAACTGGCGAACAAATAAATAATTTTCCTGAATTTTTTCTTAATAATATTAGTGAACAAGTTAAAACTCTAATAAACCGATCATTATTGAAACATACAGCTCTGAAAATAAATTTTGAATTTTTTTCTTTTTTTCTTATGTTTAAAAATGATCAAAAGGAAATGAAATCGTTCGCCACAAAAAACATTATTATTAATTTTAATTACGATTTTGATTCAATTTATAAAGCAACGGTTGATTTACTGTTAAAGAAAATTGAAGAGTTTCAGGAGAGAGATAGTGGTTGGTCATTTTTGAGCAATTCCCATGTAGAATTAAATATTAATAAATATCAGCCACTCGGTGGATCTAAATTTATAATTTTACCAAAATGTATAAAAAATAAAAAAGCTTGTTTGAATATTCGTAACAATGATGAGTTTTGCTTTTTATGGTGCGTAGTGGCAGCTCTGTGCCCCGCTAACAAACATCCCGACAGAGTTTCATCTTATCCCTACTTCCGGGATGTTTTGAATGTTGATGGTTTAACATTTCCGATAACATTTTCGGATATAGCTGTATTTGAGAAAAATAATCCGTTTTTGAATATTTACGTGTATGGTTTAAAAAATAATAAGACTATCGTTGGACCTTTGTATTCAACATCTAATCAAAAATATAAGAGCATCCATCTATTGTTTTTAGAAAATAATACTAATACTCATTATTGTCTTATCAATGATTTATCTCGTCTAGTCAGAAATCAGATAACTAAACATCATGGTAAACTGTACTTCTGCGAAACGTGCTTATTGTTTTTTCCGACACACATCCAAATTGAATCACACCTGTGTGGAGGAATTGCTACGGTATTACCAGAAAAAGGAACATTTTTAAAATTCAAAAATTATGATAGAAAACAAAACATTCCTTTCGTCATATATGCTGATTTCGAAACGATACTTGAACCGATTTCCGGCGATGATTTCAACACCGCTAAAACGTCATACTCACATCGACACATTCCGGCCGCATTCGCGTATAATGTAGTGTCATCATTTAACGATAGGGTTGGCGGCTATAGAAGTTATCGTGGAAAAGATTGTGTTTCAAAATTTATACATTTACTGACTGAAGATGCTAAAGCAATACACAGAATTCTAACTAAAAGCGAGCCTATGATATTCACAGAAATAGATGCTCTAGATTTCAAACGCGCTGTTAAGTGCTACCTTTGTGATAATTTACTGTTGACAGATAGAGTAAGGGATCACTGTCATATTACAGGCCGGTACCGAGGTGCAGCACACCGACACTGCAACCTACAAAATAAAGTACCAAAATTCATCCCAATATTTTTTCATAACCTGTCCGGGTACGATTGTCATTTATTTATTAAAAAGTTAGGTGAAATTCCAGGACAAATTAAAATAATACCCAAGACTAAGGAAAAATATATATCGTTTACAAAGTTTATTCCTCTTGCTGATAATGAGTTTATACAAATAAGGTTTTTAGATTCCTTCAACTTTCTAGGAACTAGTTTAGACAAACTTGCTAAAACTTTGCAAGTTGACGATTTTGTTAACCTTAAATCAATTTTTCCCGATGAAGCGCAATTTAGTTTGCTGATTCGTAAAGGTGTGTACCCGTATGACTATATGAAAGACTGGAAATGTTACGAACAAAAGTCATTACCATCTAAATATTATTTCCATAATTATTTAACTAACGAAGGTATTAGCGATGAAGATTATAATCATGCTCAGAATGTTTGGGCTGTTTTCAATATTTCTGACCTAGGCGAGTATACAGATCTATACTTAAAAACAGATGTGCTTTTGTTGACAGACATATTTCAAAATTTTCGGAAAACATGTAAACAATATTACAAACTCGATCCTGCCTTTTACATAACTGCACCCAGTTTATCTTTCGATGCAATGTTACTAAAAACAGGTGTTCAGTTAGAACTGATTTCGGATTTAGCTATCGTCAGAATGATTCAAAGCGGTATACGAGGGGGCTTGTGCATGTGTTCCCATCGGTATGCAAAAGCAAATCACAAATACATGCCAGAACATGATGCATCACAGCCTCAGAGTTTTATAGTATATCTAGACTGTAATAACCTATACGGCTTTAGCATGTGTCAGTATTTACCGTATTCTAGTTTTAGATTTCTTGATGAAAACGAATTAACTAATTTTCGGGTAGAAAATATCGAGAATAACTCTGAGTGGGGCTTTATATTAGAAGTCGATCTTTTTTATCCTGAACATTTACACAAACACCACAATGATTTACCATTTTGCCCTGAGAAATGTATACCTCCAGGAGGTAAAACGAAGAAATTAGTTGCAAATTTGCATAATAAATACAACTACGTAATACATTATGTTCATTTAAAAAAGTGTTTAGAACATGGTTTAATATTACGTAAAGTTCATAAAGCTATTACTTTTAGACAAAGTTCTTATTTAAAACAGTACATAGAATTAAACACTCGATTAAGACAAAAGGCAAAAAGTTCTTTTGAACAAGACTTTTTTAAGTTGTTAAACAATAGTGTTTTTGGCAAAACATTAGAAAATACTGAAAATAGAGTAACCGTTCATTTAGTTAATCAATGGTGCGATCAATCTAATCGAACTAAGAAATTTATATCCTCCGAGAGACTTGTAGCCAATCCCTACTTCCATAGCGCTTCTATTCTAACTGAAAACTTAGTTGCAATACAAATGAAACCTGACCAAATTATTTTAGATAAACCTATTTATATTGGGTTCACTGTATTAGAACTTTCTAAGACACATATGTATGACTTTCATTATAATATTGTAAAACCTTTTTATGAAGATCGAGTGCAGTTGTGTTACACTGATACCGATTCGTTTGTTTATAAAATATTCACGTTTGACTTTTATCAGGACTTGAAGTATAATTTTTTGCAATATTTCGACACCAGTAACTATAATGATAAAAATGATTTTGACATACCAATTATAAACAAAAAAGTTCCAGGTTTGTTCAAAGACGAAATGGGAGGAAAATATATCTCAGATTTTGTTGGTTTGAGATCGAAGCTTTACTCAATAAAAACAGTCGATAAAGTCATTAAAAAAGCAAAAGGAGTAAAATCAAGTGTAATAAGAGACTTAACTATAACAGATTATGAAAATATTTTATTAAATGGTGGAATTATTCGTAGAAAAAATATTATGTTTAAATCTATAAAGCACGAAATATTTACTAAGAGTGTCAACAAAATTGCCTTATCTCGAAATGATGATAAACGCTCAATATCTGTAGATGGAATATCAACGCGAGCCTGGGGTCACTCACTTATTTTAAAGAGCGAAAATGTATTTCAAGATTAAGCTAATTAGTAATAGAGTTCGAATTTGATTTATGTAACCAGTGTAATATAATCTTAATATTAGTTCTTAAAAATATACCTAGGTAACTGTTTAATGTATGATAAATAATAATTCTTAGTTGTAAAAACCTAAGTTAATATGAATATATAAATAAAATGTGATTTATTATGACTACTTGTTTAATTTATGTTTTGAAACATCATCTTCCTTTTTTGTAGTTGGTTAAATAAAATGAAACCTGACTAAGATTCAATTTGCAAACATGAAGTGCATGTCGAAACTTGAATCGTTCATTTTTCAGATGTAAAATGAATTTTGTACGTATTACAATAAGACTGATTATACAAATTTCGAAGAGCCATGTTTGCGTCAATTCAATCATAACGCTGATCATACAATACGTAACAGTGCATTACCCTCATAAATGCATAGTTAACACTTTAATCTCAATTAGGAATTGTTTCGATAGTATTTTTTTCTTTTTTTGACCATTTGCGAAATAAAACTCGTCTTTAGTACTTGTACTAAGCAGCGCTGTGCTTACCTCGAACATGTCATCGGTAAGTTTCTCAATTTATTTTTATATTGTTTAGTAACTAGTGGATCTGCTATGAATGTTGTAACCCGCTGACAGTTCGTTTATGCATCGCTATATCAACGTCTACGTTTTAGTTTAAACTTAATGAATGTCTATTTTTATTCCAGAATACAGAATCAGAAATTATGTTTAGCCAGTATGCTCAAAATCCTTATGAAGTATTCTCCGAAACGCTTCACAACGAACCCGAGTACAGCAAAAAAGTGATGAAAGAAAAGAAATCAAAACAACGTTGCAGGGACAAGTCGAAGAAGCACAATTCAACTAAATCTTTTGTAATGAGTCGACTACAGCGACGAGGCATCAAACTAATTAAAATATCAGTCATAGATTTAAGCAATAACAATCCGCAAACCAGTGACAGTGACAGTGACAGTGAGAACGTCATTATAAGTGCGCAATACATTGTTAAAGACGCTATCGACAATGTTATGGACGAAACTGAATCTCTAGTTAAAAAAATTTCTAAATCTTTAATAGATAGTGATTTTTAGTACTTATCTGTTTGCGTATTAAGTTGATTAGGCAAATATTTAGTCCTTATAAATTTGTTTTATTTAATTTTAAAGTACTCGTAGATTATTTTATATAAAGAAGTGTTGGGTGTTTATCAAAATAAAAGAAGTTTTACAATACAAATGGTTTTTTATTTAAGAAAACAATAACCTAAGTAGGTACACATTTATAACTCTAACCACTTTCTTATACATAACACATTTTTAAGAGCACAATGCTTTAAATGTTTTACACAATTTAAATTAGTTCTTCCTTCACAGTATTTTTTATGTAAAATAAAGAAATTAGGACATCTTTCAGTACCAAGGTCTGATACTTTACAGTTCTCACAAAGTTCCTTAACCCACTTAACTTTCTCCAAACCATTAACAACGATTTCCTTATTTTCTAGATAGGGAACGATTATACGACGAAATTCTTTATAGTCGATATACCCTTCGTTCCAATAAATACCTCTGTTTCTTTCTAGCCACTTAACTTGCCGTTTTTCGTCACTTGTTAAGTATTTAAACAAATATGGTGGTTTTATTAAAAATGTTTGGGTATAATCACGGGTAGCAAAAGCTAACTCTTTTATTATAAAATTATTGTACAGGTCTTTAAACCCTTGAACATCTAATATGACAGTATTCGGATTCATGATATTTTCCTGACTGTATTACTTAAAGGTTTATATTCAATAATACAGTCGTTCAATATAAGACAATACGCTGAAGTCTGATCTGGTATTTCCGAATCACTCTCAATTTCCACTCTTACGTCTACAACAGGGCCTGACTTTATATTATCAGCTTGTCTAGAGCAATCGATGACAAATAGTGGCGCCAAATCTTTAAATTGTTTTTCACTTAGTAAAGGCTCCGGTCGACGCCCATAATAAGACTGCTGAAATCTGACGTATTGCTCGTATAATAAAGCGATTCTGTTATTTGCGAAACTCACATTTAGGTTTTCATATGGAAAGTAAGTAGAATTAAGGTACACTTTTACATCACGAACGTGACAATGATCGAACTGAGACATATCAGAACTGCTATTGTTTTTTCTATTTGTCTGTAGTCCCATAATAATGTATCTTGGTTTCTCTATTTGCGAGGATGTTTTGATTGACCAGGTATGTTTAGTAGTTTTAGGTAAAGCCGGATATTCGTACAGATCCCAATTTCTGAATATCATCTGGAGTGGTCGATCTTTTTCTAATAGTTTCAGCAAACTTATTTTTTCTTTGTCAGACACTTTAACGTGCGGTACGCGCCAAATGATTTTATTTATCTGAACGTCTTCTACAATTTCACCGGTGTTAAGTTTTACAGCATTCAGGTTAGTGTTGCTTCGTAGCAATATCAGTTCGTGCCTACAATTGATCACGACTTTCTTGAAATCCTCTGCGAAACCGATGATGTTACAGAGTGGTATAGAAGCAGAAAAATTACCACCATTAATGTTTTTTGTACCATCAATATTCCAGCCCCATGAATTAGATGTCTTTGATTCGTTCTCATTCATTGATATCAACGATTTCATGGTGGTAGTTACGCCAGCATTTTTTATTCTATCAATTTCTACTCCATTCAGCTCGTACCTTATATCTTGAAACAAGTAGAGTAGAGCATTATTCGTGAAATGAACACTAGTGACTTTATCTTTCATATCCTTTTTGCTTACGATAATGGTTCCTTCTAAATACAAGGTACTCGCTGATGGAAGAATGTACAAGTCCTGTTGGTTAATAGGTATACGAATTTCGTCATTTCTATTAAAACTAGTTACATAGGGCTTGTAAGAATGAAATTCAATTCCTTCAACCGTATTATCAGAAGTCGGAGCGGATAAAACGTCTAAGATATTCATTTTAGCAAACCAATCACTTTGAGAAATGCTTTGTTGTCTTTAGTTAATTTTATTTTCTTACAGCGAGCTCTTATTTGGGTGGATGCTTGAGGGGGACTGATATTTTGAATTTGTTGATGCGCATATTTATTGTAGTCAATCATTTTTTGCTTCTCAGGTGCAAATACAGTTGCACTTCTTCACCCCGTAAATTTATTAAGCGGTTATTTATATCAATCAATCGGATATGTATGCAGCTTATGTTGTTTTGGTTGACTGGAAAGTATATTGCGTTTTTTGGAATTTCTATAATTCTATAACCAGGAGGTACGTTAAGTGCAAATTCGTGAATTATGTGACTCGGTTTTCCGTTTGTGTACGAGCCGCTTACAATATCACATTCGATCCTGATCACTGTCGTAGGTAAAATGTTGACTGGAAACTGTGACACGTGCCATTTATTTGGTTCCAAGATCTGCTTATCAAAACCTAATAAATTTCTGATAGTATTCTCTTTATTAAAATTTATGTTTTTTGTACAGAATACAGTAGTTTTTAACGTATTGTTATTGCACTGCAGTTTGATTGATGCATCTTTAATTTTAGATTTTAAGTAATCATTAATATCTTGCAATTCGTAGGTGCCTTCTGGTATTTCAATAACTTTGTTAGAGTCATAATAAAACTTATTATTCGTTTTGTCGATGTTTGGAATAGAATTAAATGTTGAGAAATGCAATAAGGCACACTCATACTGTTCATTTAGTTGCAATGTGTTAGGATAGTACGTAGATAAAGTTGACGAGTTTCCAGTTATTGACAATGTGAATGACATCTTGCAAATGATTGAAATAAAAGAAAATTATAATTTTTATACGTTTTTATTCCAAAAAGTCCTTAGATATTCTAAACATAAGTGCCCACAGTTTTCTGTGTTAAATTTCTGATATCTAGTATAGTTATAAAAAACATTACATTTCTTAAAATATCGCATTAGTTCCAATGGAGGTTTCAAATCCCCAAAGCTATCAAAATATTCACAATAGTGGTTAATTTTAACATAAGCTACCCAATGTGTCCCAACATTCTTATAATTATCCAAGTTAACGACACCGCATTCAATCCGTTTTGGCACCCTTGGTAATTGATCCTTCATGTAAACTCCTCGAAAGTAGGGGATGTCACGTGCATACTTTTGTATATCTACATTAGTTAGAGGACGATTAGGTAGCTTATTTCTTAGTTTTTTGAACATTTTATAAATAAACCTTTACCATTTTTATGTGACTTAATGTATAAACCCTTGCCTAACTTTAAAGACTCCATAGCCTTATTGTGTCTTACTGTTTCTTGCAAATTTTGCTGACTAGCTTTGTAATCGTTAACAGTTTTTGCAATACCCGCCGCACCACCAGCTAAAGTACCTAAAGCCGATAAACCAGCAAAAATTGGAATCAAAGGTAGAATTCCTCCAGTTTTTGGTAACGGTATCACTCGCGGTATTCGAATCTTTGAGATTTTTGGAAATATTTTTTTTGCCGCTGCGTAAGCAACGTTGATTAATGTTTTGCTATCCTTTGGATTCAGTTTCTTGATCGTTGATTTTATTTTTGACACGAAGTTCTTAAACGTTTTAACGCCGGCACCAGATTTCAATTTGGCTTTCATAACTTTGCTTACTATCCATGAACTCAGTTTTTCTCCTTTTCCAGCATCTTTGGACTTAAGTCTTTGTTTAGCCATATTTAATAGTTGTAAATCGGCTTTGTGGCGATTGGTTAAGTCTGTATGGTTTGCATAAGCAATGTCGTGATGCATACAAGCTTCGTCTAGCTTATTTACACCTCGATCACCTCGTTGTAATCGTTTCTGGAGTTTGGTTCCTGGTCCGCAATAATTGTAACCAGGCAAATGAAGTTCAAACGGTAAATTATTAATTAATGTATTAACTAGTTCACCTCCTTGCATTGTCCGAATTGTAATGATGAAAATAGTGCAAAAATAATGTTTATATTAATATTATTTTATCCTACGATTGCAGTTTTGTCAATCCAACTGTTTTCTTCATTGTTTAGACCCAACCATTTTACGAAAATTTTTGATCCTTTTCTTTTTAAAACTCTTTCTATCAAATAAACACCAGGAAAGTTGGATTTTTGAAGTTCTTGCTCGTAAAAAGTTCCCAATATAGCTTGCTTTCGCTGATCTTCTAAATGATATGTAACAGGTATGGTAAAATTAATCTTTTTTATGGTAAATATTTCAGTTGACCAATTAGGTGTATAACCTTTCTCAAACTGGTGTTTGTATTTACTGATCCGAACAAAATCACCCACTTTGAACTTAGGTTTTCTACAAATAGAGGAATGTTTAAATGATTTTCTTATATTTTCTGCTATAATGGACATATTAGCTTTATTCACTTCGATTGGCTTAACTCTAATTGTTCGATGTTTTGTATTGTTATATGTCTTTAATATATCTTGTAACGGTAAATCTAACCATTTATAGTTTCCGTTCAGACTAAAATATTTATATAATTTATTTTTAATAGTTTTAATTAGTCGCTCAACAATAGAAGCTTTTTTGGTAGAAAATGATGAGTAATGGTTAATATTGTATGACTTCATAAGCATCTGAAATGAGTTGTTATAAAACTCTGTTCCCATATCTGTTTGTAAATTATCAGGTTTGCGTTTGCTATTAATTAATATTTTTTTGAATGCATGAGTAACATCAAGTTTATTTTTTGTTTTTAATGGCTCCGTCCAAGCATACTTTGAGAAGCAGTCAATCACTACTAAAATGTAATTGTAACCTTTATTATATTTCTTTAGGTTTTGCATGTCCATCAGATCAGCTTGCCATAAGTCATCGACTCCCTTTAGAATGACAGGACGCCTAAGAAAATTTCTTCGTGCTGCTTTGTGTATTTCATTTACAATTTGCTGCTTTGCCATTACGAAGGTTTTTGAAGTAATTTATCTACCTCTGCCTTAGTATAAAACTTATCTTGCAAATGAGTTAAAATCTCAGGTATCTTTGCTTTTAAAGTAGCCTGAACTGTACCCTTAGCGTCTTTCATGATTTGAGAACGCAATAAACCAATCATATTATTAAATTCTTTTAACATGTTAGCATTTAAATGATCCACATAATCCTTGTTCACAGCATCGTCTGATTCTACCGGATACCGAATTCCTCTCAGTCTTGATGTTTTTAAATCAAAATCTCCGTTTTCTAATTTTAACAATGCATTCTCATTAAACTCAAATAACTCCGAAAAACGCATTCTTTTGTGAATGTAGTGTCCGAATTTGTCTACGTTCATGTCTAGGTGTATTGTATCGAGAAGCTGGTAATAAAATAAACACATTTTAAAATATTTATTTATTTATAACTTTACTTTCACGCAATTCTTCAACGATAGATATAATTTCATTATCTAATCCTGTGTTACCAGCATCTCGAGATGCAATCAATAATTTTAATCTATCCACCAGTTCATTGGGATCGTCCCAATATACAAAATCTACGTTTTTCTTCCACATTTTTGTTAAGGGTAGTCCTTTTCCCTGCGATTGGTGCTCTTGAATTGTACTTCGTAGTTGGAATAGAGGCTTAATAATTTGCAAATATTTTTGTCCTTTATTACTTTTTATTGGTTTACCAGGCTCATAGTCTCGTCGATGTGCATTTGTGTCTAGTAGCATCGACTTATAATGTTTCATATCACTCTCTGTAACCAAGCTTAAATCTACGTTCTTTTTCAACAGCAACTGTTTTAAACCAGGCGTATTTCGGTATTTGCGTCCAGCCACGATGATATACTCATCGCTGATCGTTATACGAGCAGAACCTAACATCAATTTGCCGCCTTCTACTCTAACACCAAACGGAATATCTGACAGTGCTTCTGAGGACACTGACCAGGACGACGTATCACATCCCTGCTTGTTTTCAACTAATGATTTATACGAAGAGTCACTTTCGATATCAGATTCAAAATCGTCTTCATTGTTTCCTTTACTAATTGGAACTTCTTTATGTAAAGTTTTATCGATAAATGGAACTTCGGTTTCTTCATTTTCTATATTATGCAGGAGAGGAGCCTGCTTACTGACATTAGCAATTAGGTTGAGTGGTTCTGTTACCGGCTTGAAAACTGATTCCAGCACTTGCTGATTGTTAATCTCAACATCTCTCATCTTTCGTACTTTCTTCTTAACAGCTTCTGCAGCCTCAACTATTTGTCTTTTCAGTGATTTTTCCATAATAACAAAAAAAGTTCGTGATTGATTATGCGTTGTCTGAAGAAGAATAATAATATAGCGAGGGTACAGGTCTTAAATATTAATATTTTTAATCAAAGACAACAAAAGTGTCAAATTTATTTCTGTAACATCCTTTATTTTTGGAGCAATCCTTATTAATTACTACATAATTGAAGGGTTCACTCCATATTTTTGAACACATTTCACGAAATTCAATCCATGACATGTCAGTGTTGACATGTTCTTCATAAATATGTCGTAAATTAATTTCATCTTGTTTAAAAAGTATGATTAAGTTCGCATTGTCTCTTACTAACTGCTTAGGGATTTTACTGTATGTTTGGTTTAGATAAAAACAATCAATGCATTTGTGTCTTCCCATCGCAAAATAATCACGCATGTTACTTTGATTTTCACAAGCAACATCATCAAAAATAATCACGGAGTTGGGTTTTGCGTCCTGAACGCTTAGTACCTCCTCATTTCCCTGATATTTCTGGAGGGAAATACCAGGCACCCGTTGCAAAACTCTTTCTAAAAAAATGTACTTGGGTTGGTGCAGAGTTTTTGAATAAACATAAACATTTTCAAATCTTAATCCGTTTTCGTGTATAAGAAGACCAATTAATAAATTGGTTTTTCCGCAGTTGGACGGACCGCAAATGATACATCGTACTGTGTTAGGCAATAATTCTCCATGACGAAAACTAGTCTTACAAATATCATCGCAGACTGTATTAACATGCAGCGATTGCGATTGTTTTACAAATTTCATGATTACTGTCGGAAATGAACCGATTGAAAATGAGTGAATGTATATAGAACGTTAACATTTATAAACTTACCTCTTTTGGGTTCCTGGTCATTGATCGAGTCGATTGTTCATTATTGAGCATTCTGTACCACCCTTCAGAGCGATAGCGAGCTCGCAAGATCATTGGTCGTGTACAGTAATGCACTAGAGAGTAAGTAAACGGAGAATCGAGTTGATGGTTGATTTTTCATCGTGCTCCTAAACGCGGCATACTAGCCAGCCGTACGGAAGATAGTGTTAAGAAGCAGGTAACTAGTTATTGGTCGAGTTAATCGTTCCTAATACACGGTCCATCAAACTGTCTCGTTCGAGTGGAGAGTCGAGTCGATTGTCGATTATTGGGCATTCTATACCACTATCGGCAGCGAGGCGCACTCGCCCGAGCACTTGCCGATAGTGGTATAGAATGCCCAATAATATACTACTGGCCCCGGGACAAAGGCAACGAATAGAAGCGTAGGTTTTTAGTCAGTAAAAGTCTGACACTACTTCCCGCTCCGCCAAAGGGCGGGATTTGTCATTGGATGATTTTACCTACCGAAAAAAAAAAAACCTGTGTCACAAAGTTTCCTTTGCGTTCTATAGCTACTGTCACTCTTTTAAACAGTCCTGCAGGTTTGCAGGCATTGGCCACAAACAATAAGCGTCAAAAACTGATTTAAAAAAAATATGGATGTCACTACAATGTCTTTTACCACGATATAAATGTTAAAAAACTTTTTATAATTATTGATAGGCTTGACCATAATCTCTGATGGTGAGCGATGATGTTTCGACGATAGAGCATGCTTGCCTATAAGCAACTTATTCACTCTTGACTTAAATGCCCGCAGGATATAGCTATCTGGCAGGGAATTTGACTTGTAGAAACACTTTTGGCGCCACATAGAAACTAAAATCCTATATATCCCTGTGTTGACAATTGCCCGGACCAGACATAACACCCATCTGGTTTGCGGGACTTTACATTTCACACCACATACCTCTAAAGACGCTCGTACGCTGATTATAATTTCAAATTGTATACGTTCACAGCATAGAATTTGTAATACCAAAACATGAATGTGACATACATACATATTTTATGTACGTAGACAGTAGCGACAAGCACTAGAAATCACCCAAGCATACCTTTTCTGTGCCTGGGAAACAGTCCAATTAGTCCAAAATGGTATTTATGGGACAGTCCAATTTCATGTAGACTTGTCTTGACCTTCGAGGACCGTAAACCAACTATAAAATGTCCTTTCAAATTTATCCTTCAACTTACCGTCATGGTTCTGGACAGAGTTGTGACTAGAACATGAAGAACTTTTAACATAATTCATTTCTCAACTTAACTGTAAGTGTTTGTTTACGGAGACGCAGCGCGTTGCGCGGTGCGTTGGGCGTTCGTCGTACATTGCAGCAGCGGGCCGCGTCATCGCACGCGCAAACACAAACATATTATGGCAATGTACGACGACCGCCCAACGCGCCGCACAACGCGCCGTGCATCGCGCCGCGCAATGCGCCGCGTCTCCTTTAACAAGCCCTGAGAGGGATGGAGCTATATAGGGTGTATAGGTCCATCCCTCTTCCTCACTCGCACGCCTGACATTTTAATATGTCATGGTAAGGCCCCAGGTATGTTATGGATACTCGTATAAAATTTTGAATCTGTATACGGATATGAACAAAGGAATAATGTCATACCGGTTTCGGATACTTACGGTTAATTTTGATCGTTTTAATCCTGTGGAGGGTCGTTGCATACTAACTACCTACAGGTCATTGGACTCGCGTAGCTGATGTTTACTTAATGAAATTAATTTCGTACATGCGTTTATTAATTCGAGTTTTAGAAAAATGTGCTTTATTTCTTAATTTTATCTTTACAAATCGATAGTGTTTCATGTACCGGAACGACCCTCCACGGGATTAAAACGATCAAAATTTAACAGTGTATATCCAATAATTTCGGTTAGTTTTGGTTACGAATAATAGAATTTTGAAAATGAAATACAACTAGCAAGATTTGACTTTTATTTCTAACTAGCTTTTGCCCGCCGGCTTCGTTCACGCTTTACCCCATTCTACCCTATAACAATAAATGAGCAGTTTTTTTTTTAATTTAACGGGATAAACATTATCCTATGTCCTTCTCCTGGTTTCAAGCTACCTTCCTACCAATGTTCAGCCAAATCAGTTCAGCCATTCTTGAGTTATAAATAGTGTAACTAACACGACTTTCTTTTATATATATAGATTTGTTTGGCCAGGCAAAACATACCAAAAACTATGTCATAAACTGTCATGGAAACCCGCCTTTATCCGTACCTTATATATCAGTGTCAGTTACGGCATTACAGAGTGCCTAGTGTGAGTTTGTTTTACGTAAACGCGATCGACACGTTTATGACGTTCGGCGCACTGATTGGCCTACTCGAAGCTCTTAGCCAATCAGAGAGCCAAACGCGGTAAACGTTTCGATCGCGTTAACGTAAAAACATCTCGCACTCAGCACACAGGTTGCAGCTTGAGCGATCACCACCGCTTTCTTCAAGTTATTCTGAGTGGCACCCATCTTTGACATTTTCAGAAACATAACGAAGATATTGTCCCAAAACACTGGACATTTCACAATGTTGTCTCTTATAATCCTTCATCTTGTACATTGTATGACGAAAGTTTATTATTCACTTGCTTTATATCTAAAATAATGGTATTAAATGTACACGCGTGAGACTTGACCGCTCTGGCAATGTCACCATATAATGTTAGGATTGAAATAGATTTATAGTAACATTTATTATGGATAAGCATATCTCTAGATACAAAAGAAAGTCGTGTTAGTTACACTATTTGTAACTCAAGAACGGCTGAACCGATTTGACTGACAACTGGTGGGAAGCTAGCTTAGAACCAGAATTTTTATCGAGTTATATAAAAAGAAAATACAAAACCTGCTCATTTATAGGGTAGAGTAGGGTAGGGTAAGTTAGAGTAGGGTAGAGCTGGAGCGAAGCCGCGGGCAAAAGCTCGTTGATTATAATTACATAGGTTACATCTACAACTTCTTTTATTTCGGATATCCGATAATTTCGATTACGGTTACAAAATCCCATAACCTCCTTGATTGTGACCTCCTAATGTAAATTCACAGACTAAAATGTTAGGTTTCTGTCTACTGAGGCAAGTTTCAATAATGTGCCAATGTTCTGACAAGGGACAGTATCCATTAAGTAGTGTGGTTATTTTAGTTATTCTACTAAAGGGTTCGATAGATAGGTACTGTGGTGACCTTCGCACGTAAACGTTCATGTCTGCTTTAGACAGTCTATTTCTGTAATCTTTTTCAAGTAATGACGGTGAAACACTATGTTGTTAATGTTGTGAAGACATTGTGAAATAAGCAAAAAAAGTGTAACAAAAAAACTGAAAAAACAGCAAAATATGTGATTTTAGGGTTCCGTGCTTCAAAAGGAAAAAACGGAACCTTTATAGGATCACTTCATGGTCCGTCTGTCTGACAAAACCCTTTACCTGGAAACGCATGAAGGTATCGAGTTTAAATCAAAACTATATACTCAGTTCTGTGGTCCTTTGAAATTCTAAAAATACTTCTAAATTAACGAAAAAAATTATACGGCGTTTTATGTCGCAAAAACGTGTAATATGTCGACACTCTCAAGGGTATCAAAATTCATAGGATACTTTGCGTTGACCCAGAAACCTGAAATTTGGCATAAACCAAGGTCTTATAATACAGGTATAGGAATAAATCTAAAAACAGTAAAGTAACGTCATAAAAATATCCTTTTTTTTTGTGATTCAGACAAATCTTCGAGGCACAACTTAAGAATTGAACCTATTTACTTATTTGTTTGAATAGAACCACGGAACCCTCAGTGCGCGAGGCCTACTCGCACTTCTGTAATTAGATGTTACCCGCGTCTTTGTTTATATATTTAATGTCATCATTTATGATATGATTACCCATCAAATAGAAAAAAAAGGTTTTTCTGCTGGCCTAAAGGACCAGGGCCGGGGTAACCCTCATGAGAAATCCAAATACGAAATTCACCCTTGGTAAATGATTACATAAAGTAACTGTTATCCTTAAATGTATATTTATCCTAAAATGACAAACGGTTTTTGCAGAATAACACACAAAAACGAATCAAGACACAGTATCACATCACATAAAATAATTTATTTTTATTTATTTATTGTTAATTAAAACGGTCCATGCCCACTTAAATTAATTAACATAGAATTGTGAAAATGTGAAAACATAACAAATAATAATAATACTGTCGAAGCTGTCGTTGCGCGGTTGGATCAAGGGCCTGATACAAAAGGCAGTACTCCTCGATACGGCTCGCATTGTGAGGAGGTTCCTTTCTTTGGAGCCATAGATATTGGAGCCCTAACCACCGGTAGCTTGGACCCTGCTCCCGACACCGGCGGACTACTGCTTTTTATATTTTTAAATGTTTTTATACTTTTTTTAGGAAATATTTAAAAATGTTAAAAACTATGTTTAAGGAAATAAATAAAGGAAATAATAATAATATATAATATTGGTAATTGCATGGAATTTTAGATTATGAATTGATTTTGATTATTCTGTTAAAATTGTGCGACGAGACGAACGAGCGAGCAGTGGTGGCCGAGTGGTAACGGCCCCGACTTACGATTAGTAGGTCGCGAGTTCAAGCCTGGCCAGGTGCATAACTTTGTGTAATTTATTTCATCACCACTGCTCTCAAAACGGTGAAGGAAAACATCGTGAGGAAACCGGCATGACCTAGAACCAAAAATTCGAAGACATGTGACATCCACCAACCCGCACTGGGCCCGCGTGTTGGATTACGGCCCATTCCCTCTTTTAGAGAGGAGACCTGTGTCCCAGCAGTGGGAACATTAATAGGCTGATGATGATGATGATTAAAATTGTCTCAATAATACATCATTTAAAATTAATAATTTAACATTGAACACAGTGATACAAATTAACATAGAACAGTGGACACCCTTGCATACTGTCTCTCACAGAACACCAGACAAGCACGAATTATTTTATTCCATTCGTCCGCAAACACATCACGTTCAGGGTCGGCATTCAGGAGGGCGTTAAGCCTCTTTATAGTGCAACACACTGGGGATTCGGCTCTAGCGATATAAATAAGATGTCATCATCATAATTTCAGCCAAAACATTTCTGCTGCTGGACACAGGCCACACCCAAGTGTCGCAACGACTGGTCTTGTGAATCACCATCCCTGAAACGTGATTGCTCATAATGGGCCTCATTAGAAAGCTTGGCTTTTTTTTGATTGGGTATTTATCAAATAACTTTTCTCGCTCTGGTCGGAGCAGGGGTGTCAGACTTTTACCGACTAAAACCTACGCATGTTACCCTTTGCTTTCTAGAGGTATGATGAATCTTTTGAACAGTCCCGTGGAATTCAGAGGGCTATAGGTACTCGCTATCGAATATGATGGCCGAAAAAAAACTGAAATAAATGAAAGACTGACATGAAAATTATTGAGGTCCGTTTTCAAAATAAACATTTCCGAACACCTTTCCCATTAACAGAAATACAATACGAACCGCAGAAACTCTTCGGCTACCTCCCAGCTTCGTCGAATCAATAAGAAATTTAATTCCCACAAAAGGGGCTGGTCTCCCAACTTCACAAACAAGTTTGGATGTTTCTTTTTTCCCTCTCATTCCGGATTCCCGGACATTGGAGTGCTCTGAAAGAATGCCGGGATCGATTGCCGTCCCCTCTTAATAGTTTTTTTTTCATCTGGCAACTTTTACACTACGTGATAATTGAGCGACTAGGCTGATTTTCGTTTTACTTCTTTCTTTGAATATAGTACATTTACTTTGATTATGAGAAAATTAAAGTCACATAAGTCGGCTTTGAAATGTACAAGCAGTGTTGATATTTACTGTCAGATAACTCTGCCTTTTCTTCTGCATAGTTTTCCACAAACTAACGACCCGGCAACCTTTTAAAAAAATAACAAAATGTCTTAATTTTTCTAGGTTAAAATAAATAAATGTACACTCAGAAAAGTACTTACACTAAACAAATATTAAAATAGCAATTTTTTGTAGAAAAAATTTTCATGACTCTTCACTGATGACATGATTATTCAATTTGTAGCATAGAGTCTAAAGTATTGAAAAAAGTTTTTTATATTATTAGTTTAGATAGAACATCATACACACAAAACTTATTAAAAAGTTTACCGTTATACTTACAACATAATTTTTAGTATAGGTATGCGAAACTTGAATATAGTTTGTTCAGAATCAGTAACTGAATCGATTTCAATGATTTTTACACCATGTTATATTTTTTCACAAAAATATTTAGAAAAGGTCACAAGTTGCTATTGATACTAAGTACACAGAGATCATAGTGGGTCATAGCGAGCATTAGGTTCCAGGGTACATCTTGGTGCGGGAGCAAAACAACTCCTCAGTCGCCCGGATGGCCTGATGACCATGTGTTTGTGTGAACAACCAGATTTATACGATGTACATAGATTCTTTGCATAAAAATACCAGACCCTTGTTTCGGGTTTCGCATATACTAAAATAAGGTTGTATAATTCAAAACTAAACTTAAAAACTTGCAGCAAGTGCCAAATATTAGAAATATAGGCCTATATTTCCAATAGGAACAGTATTAAACAACAGCCAAGTAGGTGCATTACAAGAGTATGATTGTATACGGGTTTTACGGGGCAATTTTACTTGGCAGGTGGCCATGGCGGGCCCGGAGCCTTTGATACATATACTTGCAGGTGGTTAAGTACGTTTGTTCAACTCCCTAAAGAGTAATCTTGTTGGGACTGGAGTTTATATTGGTTTAATGTAGCTTCATGTTTTTGGGGATGTTGTAGACGAATTTTCGTGATGCAGTGTAGGATTTTCTTTTTAACACAAGATTAAAACTCAGTCAGCGATGACAAAAGTAATATCACCAATATTTCTGCTTTATACTGTTTTTTATATTTCATTTTTTTTTTTTCATTTATCTCGACCTCTATGGTTTTCATACAAAACGTTTCAACGATTCATCCACGTTACGCTTTTCATGAAAATCGTAATATACAAATAGCTGTGTCGTTTTTTATTACCTTTTATTTGGTTTCACCTGTCCCAATGTATGTAATCAAGTCATTGCCAAAGACTAACCTGTTGGTCTAGTGGTTAGTGGCCCTGACTACTATGCCGGTGGACGTTCGATTCCCACCCAGGACAAATGTTTGTGTGATGAGCACGATCATTTGTGCTGTGTCTGGGTCTAATTTATCTATAATATGTATGTATTTAGAAATATATAAGTATGTTTATCAGTTGTCTAGTACTTATAACACAAGCTTTGCTTAGCTTGGGACTTGACGACGTTGTGTGATATTGTATTATATATTGCATATTAAATTTGATCAAGGTGATCAGGACCCGACCAATTGAGCCAATTAAAAACTATTATGACTGGAGCTAATCTGATGATGGAACCAGAAGGTGGCTATGGGAACTTGGTAGTTAACGACATAACCTTATAGAGTTTGGGTTCGTTTGATCCGTCTTGACGAGCATTTTTGTGTTAGATGGTAACCATGGTCTGATTATGGAGCTGGAAGTTGGCTATAGGAATTCGGTATTAAATGCAATAAAATAATCCTATCGTGTTTGAGCTTTTTAAAATGGTTTTTGATGAGTATTGATTGTATAATAGGTAAGTGTATACCGCGCTATAAAAGCTTGTTACGAAAAAAATATTTTCATTGAAAACTTGTTCCTGAATTATTTGGACATATAACCGTTTAAAATTATTAAAAAAGTAGCTATCTGCTGTGCAGCGGTTTCGCTCTCGTGAAAATAAAAAATCGTTCCAAGAGAACATACCTACGCCTGAGATAAAAAATATCCTTTGTCTTATTTCAAGACATGGTTTACCTACTCGAGACTCAAATTAGGGATCGTACATAGATTTTAATTTTGACTCAATACCTCCACGCGTTCCTGGGATAAAGGGTCTTGACAGAAAGACAACGAAGCAATCCTGTAAGGGTACCGTTTTTCTTTTATTTTGCTGTACGAAACGCTAAAAACGCTACCAGTAGGCCACATAGCAAAAACATTACTTTTTAAGTTGATGGAATCATTAAGTAGTTTGTACATAAGTACGATTTTTTATTTATTTAACCTTTATGCACGCAAAAGTACAGAGGCGGACTTAATGCCTTAAGGCATTTTCTATCACTCAACCTTTAGGTGATGCAGAGACAAATAGGTAGTTGTTTAATTCCAATAAAATCCATTCAGCCGTCTATACGTGAAAGAGTAACAAACTAAACACACATATATACAAACTTTCGCCTTTATAATATTACTGGGAGGTGATCAAAAACCAATTTCGGTACGTCCTCCACTTGGCTGACATCTTGAAAAATAATTAAACTTATCTAGAGCGATGTTATCCGCTTGCCTTTTTATAGGTCGTGTAACGATCTATTCTGCTAAATTTAGTTGGTCACGTGCTATTGAGATTGAAAACCAATGTTGCCGACATAGCACTAAGTAATGCCAAACTTAAATGGCAATGGCGGAGCACATTGCTCACAGAACAGATGGCCGTTGGGGCCGAAAGGTTCTAGAGTGACCACCGCGTAATGGAAGGCGTAGCGTTGGAAGGCCTCCTACAAGGTGGAATAGAATAGAATAGAATAGAATTTTTATTTTGCAAATATGGGTAATATACAACAGTTCTTCTGATATAATTAAAGCTCAGCCACATTTTACCATTCGGCATGCAAATATTTACATTATTTTAATTATATAGTATGTCATTAAATTTTAAAATACAGATCAATTCATAAATTAATTATCATTGATAAAATTGTAAAAAAAAACACACTCTGTCTACAAGCAAAAGTAAACAAAAAAACAAAAAAAAAAGAAACAAAATAAGAATAAAATGTCATTATACAATAGAATATCAATAAAATGTCATTATACAATAGATTTAAAAAAAAACAAAATCATTAGAAAGTTAGAAACTCTTATCATTCAAAAAATCTTGTACAGAATAATAACATTTTTCTATAAGTAGATAAGTTAGTCTTTTCTTAAATATACTTAGCGATTCTTCTTTAAAAACATGAGGTATTTTATTATAGATCAAGGGCCCCATTGAAAGTAAGCTTTTTCTTAATAATGCTGTTTTGTACCTACCTGTGAACATTAGATTTTTGTATTGAGATCCAACAGGTCCCGGACGCATTCTAATATCGTCCATTAGGGTAAAAAGGTGCATATTTGTTCTAACGAACATTGCAACTTCAAGGTGGACCGATGATCTGGTGGGAGTTGAGGAAATCTGATAGATGCGACATGCACAAGACCGTTCGTTGTGGCGACACATTATTCACATTACATATTTATTATTATTATTTTATACTATTGAGAATTCGATTGCACTATTTTTAAGAACAGTACGCATTTAGTTTTGGTTGACGTGAACTTTGGTCTTTAGGGGAAAGCACTAAAGCGGCTACGCTAGAGGAGCCCAGCATGAGCGGAGCACGAGCTGAGCTCTAATTCGCGTATAGACCGATCCGAGCCGAGCGCGAGCGACAATACACGAATTTGAGCTCGGCTCGTGCTTGGCTCCTCTAGTAGAGACCTTTCACTTAGCCCCGTACTGAATCCAAAAGGAAATGTCCCCCAATTCGTTTGTTCCAACAAAGGAGTTGGGGGTGTGGCCAACTCCAAGCGTTAACGCAAAACGAAACAATTGTAGCTTGGCTAGGGGGGCTGGTAGTCAGAATTTTTTACTTCCACTCGGGGGTACCCGCTGGCAGAAGGTAAGTAGTCCTATCATAAAAATAAAGCCTTAAAGCAACACACGTATCTTTTCAGCTGTCCCACGGTCGAGTTCCAGACTTTACTTGTTTCAGAAGGTTCAAACTTTTCAACAGGCTGCGACAAGATCTCGTGTTTCCAATTTTGCACGCCGTTGTAAACTTCCTGATAATATTAGTAAATGAACTTATTTTTGTGATATTTTGTTTAGCGATAATAATATTTAGTTTTTTTTCAGATTATTTTTGAGTGTTTTTTTTTTCTGGTGGGAAAAAAATTCAATGACTCCTAACTAATCAATTACTATTTAATTGCAATTGATATCTACCTGTTAAAATTAGGCCCAGCAAGCTAGCTGCAGGCAGGGTCAAAGCCTACTGCGGTCAAGGGCCACTGTCTGAAAAGAAGGCCGGGTCCCATTTCAACCCCGGTATGAAAAGCAACGAAGGAATGGGGTAGGTTTTTAGTCAGTAAGAGTCTGACACTATTTCCCGCTCCGCTCAAGGGCGGGAAAATCATTGGATGATTTTACCTACCATAAAAAAAACCTGTTAAATTCAAACACAATTTTCTACGCATCCCTTTTACTTGGTAGAAGGAATAAAAACTACATAATGTTATAAAAACACGACGTAATTCCATTTGAGCAAAATACATTAAAATGGCGATCGATTCCTGCACGCTTCTGGTCTGATATTAAAAATCGTACACTATTTGTAAAGCTGTAGGTACACGAGCGGTATTAGAGAACCAACTATCTATTTAATTTGTTTTTATGTATGTACAGAATTATATGGATGTATTTCCAATTTGATTAATCTGATTTCTATTCTTTCTTTGTTTTCAGGTAAGGAAATGCATAAAATTGCAGACGAAAACTTAAAGACACATTAGGTAATTACGTTGTTAGCGGAAAACGGTTGGTTTGTAAAGTAAATCATTAGCATGCCAAGTCAATCTTATATGGTAACTCATAAAGAACTAATTAGTAGTTGTATACTAGTGTAACAATTAAATGTAAACTGGTAAGTCTGAATGTCTCAAATTTCATAGCTAACCGATAAAAATCGAGCGAGGTATATACTAGGGTGACCGTATGACTTCCAGAACCCAGTTTCGAGAGATATGACGTCGGTTCATGTAAAATTCTGGTACTCAACTGCATCTGGTTGCATTGGCAGCTAACCCTAACAAAAAGCTAGGAATATTAATTATTCCAGCGCCCCATTTATAGAGCTGGCCATTTTTAGAAGGCGCATCTTGTGGGAGACAAGATGAAACGATGACCTGACAATCGTCGCGAGATAACACGATGGTTGCGAGACGCACAGGGCTGTTTGTTGGAGGCCTCATGTCTAGCAGTAGATGTTCTTTGGCTAAAATGTTGATGATGATGATTTATAGAGGCCATCCTCTAAATCTCTTCTCTGTATGACATTGCTTGTGAATGACGAGCAGTAGGTAGTTCGTTGTCCACTCGTCCAATAAAGAACAAACCTGAGTCGATGGCGTACAGTGGGCCCAGCAGGGGCGATACCAGCTAGGACTGCGGGAACGTGCTCCATCGTCGCTTACCGTCAGGTGAGATAGTAGTCAAACGTGAACCTATGTATAATTAAAAAAAAACAGTTGAAAGAGTGACCGTGTCCCTAGAACGTAAAGGACAATTGAAGGACAAAGATAGGTTTTGTCAGTAAAAATCTGACACGCCCTCTCGTTTCAAACTGAAGCAGAAAAAAAAAATGACATTTGCTTTAGAAATAGATTGGTGGCCATCACAACTTTTAAAAAAACTAATAAAATTCTACAGTTAGTTGTTTTTTAAAAATGTTTCTTCTGTGATAAGTTAAGGTGTGTAATACATATAAAGTTCACTACTACTATCAAGATATTCCCATCTCAAAGTAAATCACCTGCATTATAAATCAAATCACAAACATCTTAAACTACATCAGTGTACCCTCAGCTTTACTTAGGTAATCTAGACGTGTGCGTTACGATCCCTCTGGGACATGTGCAGATCCGTCGGCTAGCCGCCGTAACGTCTGTATGTACCTAGCTGTAAGGCAGCCCTTACACTTGCAGTATTATTGCAGATTGTGCAATGTTATGCAAAATTAAAAAAAAAATGCGTAGAAAAAAAACAAGGTTTGTGATAGCGTGACGGTTGACAGAACATAATAGAAGAAAAAAATCATGTTGCGCCGACACAAAAAAATAACATGAAACAAAGGCAAAAAGATAATGATTGAAAAATGCGACGAAATTTCGAAGAAATGCCAGTTTTATTACATTGTTTATGCATTGCATAGAATTGCATATTGCGGTCAAAGTTGTTATGGTGTACAACAAAGAATTAAAGAAAGTTATTCTTTAAAAGTTCATTTTATTTCTCTGGAAGGGTTGATTGATTTAACCACAATTTTGTTGTACATATGTGTCATCGATCGCAGAACTTATAACCATGAAAGCTAACAAAAAAATCTTTTTTCATATTAAAAGTTAGATGATGGTGTGTGTGTGGTGTGTGCGTGTATGTTTGTTATTTCTTCACGCTCGAACGGCTGAATGTATTTCTATGAAACTTGTTACACGGTTAAACCATTTCCTGGAATAGCGCATAGAATAATTTTATCCTGGGAACGAAACAGTTGGCAGCAGTTAGTTTCAATGTACAAAAAAGAAAAAAAAGTAAAATCATCGATATAATGCCGCTCATATTGCGCAATAAAGATATTGTGCAACTTTATTTTAGGTGTATGGGCAGCCTAATATGTTCATGTAACGCAATGTTCTAATGTCTGTGTACTCGTATAGCTACTCGTGTGCTTATCGTGAATGTAATATCGTGGTCTGGGGATTACCGATGTGGAGTCCGAGGTTTTTCTTAGACAGCTTATTTCTAAGAAATCTTCTAGCGAAGTGGAAGTTTCGCGATTAATATCCTGAAGCTTCCACTTTGTAAGTGTATTTAGAAAAGTGTAGCCATATCGATCATGTAGTTAATATTCAGTGAAATATTATAAAGGAGAAAGATTTGTATTTGTGGGTTTTTATTTGTAATTAATAATCTTAATATCTACTGAAGCGATTTAAAAAAATCTTTTACAAGTAAGAATATCACTGAGAAACGGAACCCATAAAGGATCACTTTGTTGTCCTTCTGTCTATCTGACGTTTTATCTCAAGAACGCGTGCAGGTATCGATTGAAATTTAAACCATATTACTCAGATCTGTGGTCCCTAGAAGTTGAAAAAAAAAACTTCTAAGTTAACAAAAAAAAGATACGAAGAAAAAAAGATAGTTTATGTCGCAAAAAAACGTATATTTCGAGCACTCAAAGGAATCAACATTCATAGGCTACTTTCCGTTGATCTAGAATCCTGAAATTTTGCAGGAAGCAAGGTCTCATAATAAAAATTAAGGAAAATATCTGAAAACTGTACGTTATTTGAGTAGTTTTTTTTTTACTCTCAAGCGGGCGGATCCTCTGGCAGAATCTAGTATTTGATAAAAATCTACACTATGTATTTAAAAAATAACTACTTTCGCGTTAGTTCATCCTGTATAAAAAAAAAACTACGTTACTAGTAATTTTACATGGTTCGTTTCGTTTATTTTTTCTTTTATTTTTAGTTATCAACAACCTGCTCGAGCTAGGTTTAGAAAACCCGTGTTTCAGGTCATCATTTAACAAATCTAATCACTACGGGTAAATTCCCAAAACCGTAAACTAAGCCCATCAGTAATTGGTATTGTGCATAAATAGATTGCCAGCTAATTGCTTAAGAGCACCACTAAGCCCCATTTCCGTCAGTTTAGTTTGGAAGACTCCCATGGGATGGACAGTGTCCGGATTGTGCACTGTATGGGTTTATTGTTACAAGATAGTGCATTGTTTTCATTTAAATAGTTACTGGGCACGCCATAATTATGGTGGTAAATCTCCCCTTTGATGAGTGGCTGAAAAGACCTCAAGGCGTCCTCATCTTCTGCATGACGCAGGTTCTCACTGAACACGGTCAGTTCGGGACGTTCCTGTACCGGATTCGGGCTGAAGTGACAACCGTGTGGACCAGTCGGTGGACATGGTGGAGCACACGGTAGAGGTGTGCCCCACTTGTGCTGAAAACCGCCGTGTCCTCGTGGAGGTGATCGGTGACATCTATCTCTTAGCGCCGGGTCTTGGTACAGGCCAAGGTCCGAAGCGACGAGGAGTGGCAGGCGTTCGCCTCCTTATACGAAGCAGTAATGCTAGCAAAAGAGGCGGCCCCATGCGTGAGACAACGGCCCTTACGCCCAATCGCCGCCGGGATTCCGATTTCCGGACACAAAAGGCGCGGGCTGGCGGACGGCGAGGAATGGGTAGTTCGCCGTCCGACGTCTGGTAGCCGTCTGGACCGAGCCCAAATTGTCGAAGGCGCATACTGTTCCACGAGCGTCTCAAGGAGTTGTCAGCAAACCGTAGGGGTCCAGCAGGGTCGAAGCCTACTAGGGCCACAGGTTGTGCGAAAGTGAGCCCTGTGGCCCTGGTACTAAGGCAAATAAGGAACAGGAGTGGTTTTTAGTCGGTAAAACTCTACTGACACACCCTCGCGCTCCGCCTAAAGGCGGGAGATATCATTGGATGATTTTCTCACTTAAAAAAAACATGCCCCCTACATGTTACCTACTGGGCCCCTACAAACATTTATTTTTTGTGTCAGAGTTACTGTAGTCCAGTAATTCTCTTTTATTAAACGCCGCGTGATAAATAAACTACGTATGAACGTTAAAAACCCTTACAAAACTAATATATCAGCGCATGTTTCGAGGCATAATTCACACCGTAAAAGTGGCGTTGGTAACCACGAGCGGTGTAATTGCGGCAGTTCATCAATTTTTATTACGGGGTTGCGTGAGGCGATATCATCACGGCAGTTTGGGGTAAGACAGGATTGAGTCAACATATCCATGGTTCTTCCTCACCTCTTTGTAAAAAAGAGGTTATTAGTTTTTTAAAAAGATGTTCTAGATTTTTTTTTTGTTTGGGAGAATCATCAAATGACATCTCCCGCCCTTGGGCGAGCCATACCAGGGCCGAGCCTTCTTGTCAGAAACAGACCCTTGGCCCTAGTAGACTTCGACCCTGCTGGGCCCCTATGGTTTGCTTTTTTTTTTTTTTTTTTTGGTAGGTAAAATCATCCAATGACGAATCCCGCCCTTGGGTGGGGCGGGAAACAGTGTCAGACTTTTACTGACTAAAAACCCACGCCTACGGTGGTTGGAAATCGGGATCGGAATCCCTGCGGCGGCTGGGGAGTGAGAGCCGTTGACTCATGCGTGTACCCTCTTTCTTTGCTAGCATTACTGCTTCGCAGAAGGAGGCGACCGCCTGAGATTTTCAGATGTATTTTTGATAATGTCATTTGGAGACATAAGATTTGCTAGTTTTATAATTATCTTTTTGCAAGAAATTTTGATTAACTTTGAGGGTGTGGAAAAATTATATGTCATCTTGATTATATTTTCGACAGCGTAGTTGTTTCTGAAACATGTTCAAAACGTTAATCACGATAGAAATGAACGTCAGACTAAGAAAGAATGAAAATAAAGAAAATATTTCACAAGAGTCCATTGTAATCAGATCTCACAGGTAAAAATTATGAATCAAATTTTAAAGCAAAATTGAATATCTTATTCTTGTTAAAGGGCGCAATTTTTCCTTGATTTTGTGTCGTGATAGCTCTTTTGTTAAGGAACCCGCCTTTATTGTTATAAAACAGCGCAAGTACCCGTGTGAATTTTCCAATTCATATGTGCTTTTTTAAATTTACCAAGAACATTACTGACACTCCGTGCCTCAAGAAAGCACGTAAAGTCTTTGGTCTCGTAGTGATTTTTACACTAAAGCGATGATGTAATTTTTTTTGTGCTAGCCTTGTCTGTCACTTTTCTGCTCGCTGTCCGACTGTCCGGTAACCGTCCGGACCGAGCCCAAGTCGTCGAAGGCTTGTAGTATTCCACGCGCGCCTCAAGGAGTTGTCAGTAAAACGTAGGGGCCCAGCAGGGTTGAAGCCCACTGGGGCCATGAGTATGTGAAACTGAATATTAGGGTTCTGGAACAAAGGAAATGAAGGAACAGGAGTGGGTTTTTAGTTAGTAAAAGTCTGACACTATCTCCCGCCCCGCCCACGAGCGCGGAAATGTCTAATAATGATTTTCCCATCGAAAAAAAAAAACTTCTGGACAATTGCTCATTCCACGCCTTCCTTCATTCGTGAGCGCGCGCGTCATGCTTCCAGTTCTGGTGAAATTTGTCCATTTCGTGCCGTCATCTTTTTCGCTACAACGTCTCTCAATCCAAACGTCAACCAACGATTTGCTTAACTCATAAAATTCACGTTAAATCCGAATAAAATTAGTCAAAACAGAGACCGAATATTCACCCTTATTCAATCGAAATTTTCCTTAATCAAGCATCAATTTCCAAAACTCCTGTAGACATACAAGAAAATGATTTAATCCAATCCATTATTGAATTACCACACATAATGCTTATGAAGCGATCAGAGAAACCTCTACTTTCCCCAATCGACTACTAATACGCGGAGAATACCGCCCTTCGTCACGACGCCGCCCTGTGTTGCTAGGTAAAGACAAGCGTACCGTCAAACGGGGTAAATAGAAATACAGGGGTAAATAGAAACAAAAGTTTAAACATTGTTTAAATGTTGTTTGTAGCATTTAACTATTCAATTTATTATGGAATTGTAACTTGAAAAAAATTATGCAGTGTTTGAAACCAATAAATAATATGGTATCAAAGAAAGAATAGTTTCTTTTTTAAGCCAAAAGTCTATCAAACTTGTATTTCAATTTACCCCTGAGTTTCTATTTGCCCCGTTTGTAAGTACGATGTGGGGGTTTTAATAATAAAAGTTTTAATTTAGTTTTCGCACGTGAAACTGTATTAGTGTCTAGTTTTGTATTTCATATGATTGTTTTGATGATTGTATTTCATATGATTGTTTTGATGATTGTATTTCATATGATTGATTAGATAGATTTGTAGTGTTTTATTTCAGTAATTACTGCTACGAAAACTGGTTAATTTAACAATTAATGAAACTTATACTTGCTATCTCGTCAAGTAAGTTTTATTGGCGTTCGGCCTTTTTGCACGGATGTGGCGCATATCTTTCCTATATAATGTTATATTAAATTTGTCTAGTTTTTAGATGCGTCATTCCGTGTAAATAAACTGTTTTTCTTTGTTTCTTTCTTTCTTTCTGTTGTAAACTTTTTTTGGGATTTTTATCCTAATTAACAAAGAATAAAGATTTATGTTTGCGTCAATACAATGACCTTTAAATGGACATAGACACATGATAAGGTCATATTTTGGTTATTTGACAAGAGACATTGAAGTAATTTTAAGGACTGGAATTCTCTACCGGAGTCTGTTTCCTAATAGCTACCACCTGGGGATCTTTAAGTCAAGAGTGAATAGATTACTTCAAGATGTGTTACATCGTTGACCACATCATCCATCACGTGAGCTAGAGGTCAAGCGCGAGCGTATCAACAATAATGACAATAAAAAGTTGCATAATGTGATAGATATATTATTTCTTGCTAAACCATGTTGTAATATTTCGTCCAAGGGGTGGTTATACTTATATCAAAGTATTAACAATAACAGTAATCCAGGCACGAACTGACGCAACTAAAGCCGCAAAGAAACCAAAAACTTTCCACATCCACTGCAGCATAACAAAGTATTTCTACATTTTCCCACCCCCTAGCAAGCCTACTTAGTTTGACAATAACATAATTCCTCTCTACAGCTGGTAACACCACCGCCCGCCGTACAGTACTCGACACGACGTCGCCCCGGACGCACGTCCCCTGAAACCAGACCGCGTGTTTGTGACGTGATAGAACGTGTTACAGCGTGTTTGTGTGTTTCTCTTGAGTGGCTAGCGTTGAGATAGTTGCGAGATTAAGGTACGTGCTTCTCGTTTTTGTATACCCTTTCTCGCAGCCACCGGCATTTGTTTACATAGAATGTTTGCACTGTCTGTTAAGTGTCTGGATGACAATGGAATGTATATTTGCAAATAGAATGTTGATATTTTCGTGACCATTTGCTTGAAGTTTCGATATCTGTATTTCTGTGCTTTCGATATGTAAATTACATGTATTTGTTATCAATCTCTACGATGAGTAAATTTATACACCGTTAAATTTTGATCGTTTTAATCCCGTGGAGGGTCGATCTCGTATATGAAACAATATCGATTTGTAAAGATAAAATTAAAAAATAAAGTACTTTTTTCTAACAATCGAATAATATACACATGTACGACATTAATTTCTTAAGTAAACGAGTCAATGACCTTGTAGGTAGTTGTCGGTCGTTACGTACTAACTACCTACAGTTCATTGACCTCGCTCAGCTGACGTTTACTTAAAGAAATTAATTTCATATATGCGTAAATTAATTCGAATTTAAAAAAAGTGCTAAAGCATTTTTATTAATTTTTTTATTTTTTTTACAAATCGATAGTGTTTCATGTACCGAATCGACCGTCCACGGGATTAAAACGATCAAAATTTAACGGTGTATATGTTTTGATGATGTAGAGAATAAATTTTCCTTTCAACATAAGCCGAAGTTTGTGAAACACAAAAAATCATAATATAACTTACTTCTCATAATGATATTTTATATTGCCCACGTACGTAGATAAATTAAAACGAAAAGTTGTGAAGGCCTATTATTGTTGCTTCAGAATAAAAGTAAGTCTCCAATGTTACCACATTTAGTATCTCTTGGGCCCATAAAACCTTATTTACGATAATATTCACTTGCCTAATGCCTAAAAATTTAATTTACCCAATCCCGATTTCGTTCGCTTGAAATAATATGCAAAAAGTTTGGAGAAAAAAGGTTCTAAGTGGTTCTGAAAACTGAAGGAAAGCTGCTTCGAAGCTTTCAATATAATTCTGAACTTATTTTTAGTCTATATCGGGTTGCTTTTAAATATGAAGGAAATAATTTTTAAACAGCTGTAGAATAGTATTTAATCAATAAAAATATATATTATAATTAGTTTATTTTAGACAGACCTGTTGGTCTAGTGGTTAGTGGCCCTGACTGCTATGCCGGAGGTCGTGGGTTCGATTCCCACCCAGGACAAATGTTTGTGTGATGAGCACGATCATTTGTTCTGTGTCTGGGTGTAATTTATCTATAATATGTATGTATTTAGAACTATATAAGTATGTTTATCAGTTGTCTAGTACCCATTACACAAGCTCTGCTTAGCTTGGGACTAGACGACGTTGTGTGATAGTTGTGGAATATATTATATTATTTCACCATCATCATCGTCATTTCCACCCAAAGACGTCTGCTGTTGGATATAGGCCTCTCCTAAATGTTGCCACCATCAGATTACCGCAACTTTTACCAAGTCATCAGTCCACCTTGTAGGAGGACTTCCAACGCTGCGTCTTCCGGTACACGGCCGCCCCTCTAGAACCTTTCGGCCCCAACGGCCGTCTGTTCACATTAGTTTATTTACCCTTAGTTTTCCTTGGAGTCAGTAATCATACTATACACTCTGTGGGTCTACATTTGTTACTTCTTCACGCTCGAACGGCTGAACAGATGTCGATTAAAACTTAATACACGGGTAGACCTAAAATGGCACAAAGTACATTTTATTCCAGGACTATGTTCCCTTCTCCATCGGCTGATCGTGGATCGCGTTCTTCGCACAGACGCGACGTTATATTGCCACTTCATGCATAATATTATTATAATATCGTATTTGTATTTCCTGTTTATTTTTATTTTTTTCCTACATTTATTTTTATATAACTATCTTTTTCAAATCTATTTGCACACAATACACCGTCACCGGCCCACGCTGAAAACCAGCGCCGTTGACTCGTCGCATTTTGTGTGTGATTAGCATTATGCTGAGCGTTCGGCCGTTTTGTGTTGACGTGGCGTATATTTTTCACAAAGTATACTTATAATTTGTTAGTCCTGCGCCTTTTTCCGCTAAATAAAATGTTTTTCTTTCAATAATTTTATATTATGACTAGAGTAGCCGCTGGCAGCAGCCAGCATATTTAGAAAAAAGAAATGATAAATAATATGAACTTTGCAAATAGGCTTTAAAAACCTTTTTATACGTCTAATTTTTTGCCAGTTTAAGCGAGATGAGGCTGGATTCAACGTTTTAATTTCTTTAGTAGAAGTCTATACCAAAATTCCTAATAAAAACAGATGAAAATAAATCACACTAATCCTTTTTATCCTCCATAATGTTACTAGGTGCATCAAACTCATATAAAACTCGCTCAGTTACGAGTTGGGTGATAACCTAACCCTCCAGCGTACGCTTGACAGTTTTAGTGAGAATTACTGCTACTCTGTGACCCTAGCATTATTTTATCTGTTTATTTTATTTGTTAGGGAAAACTAACTAACTCACTATTTATGATTAAGAAGAGCTTACGTCGTCCACATGTTACAAATACAATAATGTTTGAACGACAATGAGGACAATATATACCTAAATTTTATTCTCATATTACTAAAATTGATACTGTATTCTACAGTTAATTTTCTGCATTTTCGATCCTTTTAAGTAGATCAATACGAAATTTATTTGCTGACAAAGAAAACAAATCTAAATCCGAAATCTTGCTCTAATATATGATGAAAAAGAACTAGACAATACTTTTCGGTTAATTGAGCGTTGAGTTGTCAAGGAAGTGCGTTCGGGATGTGTGATTCTTCGAACACAGGTTTTTTTATGGGGGAAATCATCCAATGACTTCTCCGGGCGTGTCAGACTTACTGACTAAAACCAACTCCTATGTTCCCTTTTTACCTAGCTCTTCGAATATAGCGTACCTATAATAGGCATGCATACCAGTGTCATGATTTTAATATTTTGTTTAAAAAAATCCTGTATGTAATGTTGTTGGTGTGCCAATAAATAAATAAATAAATAAATAAATAAATATAGGTGGGTTTTGTTTTTTACTGACTAAATCCCGTCTATAGCTTAGCACGCACTGCTATTAAACGCAAGCGGCTAGAAATAGCTGAAAACGCAAAACCGCGTGTCACTTCGTAAAATCAGTCACTGAAAAAATCGCTAATGCGTGCGCTTGTCTAGAAAGCCATGTGTTACATTTTGTTGCGGTTTCAGACTTGCGGGAAAACGCGGGCGTTTAATAGCAGTGCGTGCTAAGCTTAGTTCGAAGTTCAAAAATCTAACACTTCCTTTCGCATGCTCGACACATTTTGTACTGTTTTTTTTTTTTTCACTTTGCATTTACAACCTTCTGTGTATGTTCCGATTTTTTTAATCTATTCTATTCTTCCATTCTTACTCCACCCAGAGCGTGAAAAAATAAAATTTTGCAACAGCGAGTTGGATTAGCACATGGAGGGTTCAATAGTCCAGTTCTTGAATAAAGTCTCGAAGTTTTGACGTAACTACAAATTTAGAGTTTTGAGATTTATTCCTATATTTCTGCTTTAATACCTTGCTCTGTGCCAAATTTCAAGGTTCTTGGTCATCGGGAAATACCCAGTGAATTTTGATTCCCTTGAGAGTGTCAAAATATTATATTTTTTACGACATAAACGGCCGTATCTTCAGTCAACATAGAATTTTGATTTTTTTTTACAGCTTCAAGGAATTACAAACCTAAGTCTATGGTTTAAATTTCAATTCGATAACTACACGCTTTTCCGAGATAAAGGGTCTTGACAGTCAGTCCGACGACAGACAGACAGACAACAAAGTGATCCTATAAGGATTCCTTTTTTGAGGTAAGGAGCAATCGGGCTTTGGGAACAACAAGGTATATTCTAGATCAGTGGTTCCCTATGGTCCGTGGACCAGTGGTGGTCCGCAGGAGTTAAAATATGGTCCGCAAAAGAGTGAAAATCTTAGACTTTCCAACTGAAAAGTAACATTTATGCGAACTGATTTCAAGTTTTATCAGTCATATTGTGTTTTAAATCTATTTTTTATTTTATAGAATACATAGCTCTGCTACAAGTTTTTAGTATTAAGATTTTTTTTAGATAAATATAAATGTAGTCAGAACTTCTGAAATTCTGGACCTGTTAATGACAAAGATTCGAAAGTGGTCCCAGGTCAAAAAAAGCTTGGGAACCACTGGTCTAGATCTATGACGTCCAGATCCATTTAGGTACTGAAAATGATAAACGATACAAGCCGCAGGCTCAATATGTTTGTTCTAAAGCAACAACAAGGTACAGATATTCTGTAGCTGACAGTTATTTGCCACTCATAATAAATGATCTCAGAAAGCTGTAGAGGACAATGCCGACTCGTCCATAGTCTTAACAAACGCTTGTACAATTTTACGGTTTTCAATTTCGCAAACTACTCTGAATGTAACCAATGTTTTTCATGGTCTAATAGAGAAATTGTTATTAGAGTAATAAAATTCCAGTCACAATGATATTTTATTTATGTAAGTTTGTGTGTATGTTTGTTACTTTTTAGGGTTCCGTAACTTAAAAGGAAAAAGCGGATCACTTTGTTGTCCGTCTGTCTGTCTGTCTGTCAAACTATATACTAAAATCAGCGGTCCGCGTGGATTTATTGACTTGAAATTTAAACCATATATTAAAGTCTGCGGTCCCTTGAATTTGTGAAAAAAACAAAATTCTATGTTAACAAAAAAATAAATACCTATGGCCGTTTATGAGCAAAGGAATCAAAATTCATAAGCTACTTCTCGTTCAACTAGAATCTTGAAATTTGGCATGAAGCAAGTTCATATTCTCATAGCACAAGTATAGGAAAAAATCTGAAAACTGTGTACTTGTAGTAACGTTACAAAAAAAATACTTTTTGCGATTCGGAAAAATTTTACAAAACAGATTCGAAAATTAAATTGTTTTCAAAGTTAAGTTTATACGGAACCCTCAATGCGTAAGTTCGACTAACACTTGCCCGGTTTTTTATGTTTGAATTACTGAACTGATTTTTATGTAATTTGGCACATGGTTAGACCATATTCGGAAAAGTAGGTAATAAAGATACCTTATATACCAGGAGTATGTTCTCTAGAGTCAATTTTCTACTTACAAAGCCGTTGGCAACATAAATAAAGACAATAATTGTATTTTTTTTTATTTTTCTCACCGATGATGACCAAAAATATTCTAGAGGAAAACTTATTTTTATTCAACGTAAAACATTTCACGCGATCCCTAGCTAGTTACCCGTACATAAAGATACCTATTCAAAAGCCCATTATTTTTCTACATTATTCATATTTGGTATTCAGGGTTCATCTTTATACCCCCGCCTGAACTTCACCCTGTATTTTCATTAAGTTTTCACCCCAGACTTTCGAGTAGAAAAGTCGTTTGTATATTGTTTATGCATTCTCCTTTACAAGACTTCAGGTTGGAGTGATAATGGAACGCGACTTCGTGCTTTGTTTAGCATTTGATGGTGTTGATGTTTTGTTATCAAACATACCCATAAGACCGCCCATTGTACACTTAGTTTTGTAATATTTATCCTGTGTTCATTATGAGGTGTACAATAAAGTATATAATAAATAAATAAAAAACATAATCTATTTTTTTTTTATTTCTATATTGTAATTTAAAAAAAATAATAATGATTTGTAATTATCTTACAATTGGTAAAATTATTGTAGCTTTTAGTAACATAGTAACAGTATTTCCTTGCATAAATAAATGAACATGTACATTTTTTACTTGTTAAATACTTCAATTGATCACAACCACGTCTGTATTGTTCTTTAGGTAATTGATTTATTATTATTCACTTGATTTAAAATTGGGATATATTGTGAAGGAGGATCAAAATATCCCTCGACCCGGCAAACGTTATTCTGCTATATAAATTATATATCAAATTAATAAAGTCGTGGGGGTAGAAGAGTAAAAAATAGCCTGAGAGGTTCTCTTAGACCTACCAAATATAGACGAAATAAAAATCATAGATATTCGAAAGTGTCGGAGGAGTAGGATAACGAACACTGTGACACGAGATTTTTAAATGTTATATCTTTACAGCCACCATAGGCGTGGGCTTGCGGATGGCGAACAATGGGTAGCTCGCTGTTAACCGTCCGGTAACCATTCGGACTTAAGTCGTCGACGGCGCGTATTTTTCCACGCACGCTTCAAGGAGAAGTCAGCAAACCGTAGGGGCCCTGTAGTGTCGAAGCCTACAGGGACCATGGGTTCGCTTCTGAAAGAAAAACCCGGCCCCGCGAAACAACGAAGGAACTAGGAGTGGGTTTTAGTCCGTGAAAGTCTCACACATCACGCTCCTCACGCTCCGCCCATGGGCGGGAGATGTCGTTGGATGATTTCTTGCCTAAAAAAAAGATCTTTAATCCAACATATAAAAATAAAAAGGTAGTACACAAGTAATTGGTACATATAAGTTTCACTACGAAGGTTTTAAGTCCCATGCGAAATGGGGTTCGCTAATAAGGGGTACAACTCCTAATCAAAACTGCTTTTGGGTTTTCCTGATAGGAAAAATCAATGAAACATTTACTCGACATGGGAATTTAACTTCGGACTCCCCAGTGACCAGTTAGGTGCTTGTTTTTATTGATTTACTGCAAGACCGTGTTTACGGAGACGCGGCGTGTTGCGCAGCGCGTTGGGCGTTCTTCGTAAATTGTAGTAGCGGGTCGCGTCATCGCGCGCGCGATGACAAACATAATGGCAATGTACGACGACCGCCCAACGCGTCGCGCAACACGCCGCGTTTCCTTAAACAAGCCCTAACAGTGAGCAAGACACATCGCTTACAGGTCATCTATTCTATGAGCGATGTGCTTCTCCCTCTAGCCGAAACTGTTGGGACTAGAAACGTCAAAATTTGCACAAGGTTTCCTTTTATGACGTAGACGAGCACTATAGAAAGGATTTCCCAAAATTCTTGCCCTAAGGTAATGAAACGGAGGCCCGCGGGCAAAGCCACTGGCAGAAGCTACTATGACGACAAGAGAAAGAGTTTTTGAAAGTTCTAATCTCTGAAACAAACAAAAAGTAGATAACTATAGGCTTTATAACATCACGCTATGACTCACGGCATTTATTTAATTCCCATATAAAACTGATTTTTATCCGTACCTACACTCAAAAGGTTCCGTTGAAAACCAGCGTCAGGCAACTACTGCGTTGCCGTAGTTGTCTGATATATGCTAAACTGAACCTATTTGGCGCAGCCGTGCGACGTATTGTTTTTGTGTTTTGTGTTTAGAATCATGGTGTGCCAAATAAACATGTTTTCTGTCTTTTTTTTTTTCACGGCAGCCGAACAGTAACCAAAGACTTGGGGAAGCATAGTAACGGGTTTTTCGATGGGAACTTTGATAACGCATGGCGGTTATCTTGGTAAAGCGATAGCTCTCAAATTTTGCATGAATACACAGCATAGTATCAGCCTTATAATTTTTCTACTGTTGGGACTCAGGCCTCCTTTCTAGGAGAGGGAATGGGCGGTAATCTACCACGCGGGCCCAGTGCGGGTTTATGGATGTCACATATCTTCAATTTTTTTGTTTCTAAGACATGCCCGTTTCCTCACGATGTTTTCCTTCACCATTTTGAGAGCAGTGGTGATGAAATAAATTAGACAAAGTAATGCGCCTGGCTGGGTTTGAACCCGCGATCTACAAATCGTAAGTCGGGGCCCTCGGCTACCACATCTCTTATGAATACATATTTAGTCGTAATAATTCATCATAGGACTATAAAATTTATTGTCAATATCAGTGCTTCATTCACCTAAAGTCGAACCTCGCGTGGTGGTGCCATCAACTGGCCACCAAGATCGTGTGACTTAACACCGACCGATTACTTTATGTGGGGCAAACTTATGATCATCTCTAATCTATACAGACAAACCACAGTCAATTGTTGCTTCAAAGGCAAACATTGGAAACGGGCGCCGTCAGTTGAAACTGGTCATCTCTTAGCTGCAAGTGGCTTATTTCAATTTCTGTTTAATTTTTGGCAATTAGTATTTTCTTTCATTATTTATCTACATTGTGCTCACATAATAGAAGCGACATGAAATATGTAACTAAGTTTTATGTAACTAATAATATGATTTAAAAGAGTGTCCGTGGCGTCGTTTTTGCACGTTCTTCTCCATAGAGATCTATGCTTTGGAATTTGAAATTTACCTTCACTTTTTTTTGGACTGACCGACATTTTGACAATTCAAAAGTGCCTGTAACTGGTATATTTGAAATAAACGCTTCTGATTTCATTATTCGCATTTTTCTTGGAATTGAGTTCCATTTTGGTGAAGATGTCTTCTAAAATTGTTTCACCAGAATACAAAATCTACTGCAGAGTCGCGGCGGCCATTTGGCTAAAATTATTTCCCATACATAATGTCATCGAATATCCTTTAAAATATTATAAAAATCGTGGTACTATCACTTAAATACTATGCGTTCTAAATAAGAATGGGAAAGTCAATAACCTTGATGTGTCAAATCTTTAGTGAAAAGTGCGGTTTGCAAAGAAAACTTATTTGCGTATCAAAAAAAAACCCAAAACAAAACAAAACAAAACAACAAAAAAACACACAATAAACAACAAACTACCTACAGTTCATTGGTCTCAATCAGCTGACGTTTACTTATAGAAATCAATTTCGTGCATGCGTAAATTAATCCGAGTTTAAAAAAGGGTACTTTATATTTCATTTTTATCATTACAAATCGATAGGGTTTCATGTACCGAGTCGACCCTCCGCGGGATTAAAACGACCAAAATTTAACGGTAAAATTTTACTATATACACCGCGGTGAATTTAGATAGTAACATGTTATATTTCTATCTTAGAGGCGCACTAATTTATTACAAGACAATTTACTTGTAGGTACTAAAATGTGACAGTCAGCCATTAGGACTACTAGGAATTTCAAATTATCAAAGCTGTTCTGTCAAAATGTTAAATCATTTGGAATTGAAACAATGCTTGTGTATCTACGACAACGATATTGAGTTAACAGAAATTACATAATTGCAAATTCGAGGATTCTATTGAGAAATTAATTGTCATAGATAATTGACACTGTTATACTCTAGCTAACTTGGTATAATAGTGAATAATGACTTGATAGAATAGTGGATATTATTACAATAATACTATGTATATTTGCGTTCGAAAGTTTGTGAAATAAAACCGCTCAGAACAACAGGAAAGATAATACACGAACTTCTAAATAATTAAACTTCTTTTTATATGCCAAAGTGTTGATTTTCTGAAATACATTGTTTTATTGTTTATCAAATACTAGCGACATGCCTCAGCTTGGCACAGGTGTAATGATGATATTAAATATATTATGCATGTTTTATACATATAAACCTTCCTCTTGCATCAATTTATCTATTAAAAATAACCGCATCAAAATCCGTTGCGAAGTTTTAAAGATCTAAGCACACATAGGGACAGACAACGGGAAGCGACTTTGTTTTATAATAAGTAGTCAAGTATTATACAAGTACCTTATCTAGCGGAGGAGTTGCCCAGGTGTCGCCACTGCGCGGTTCACCCGGAGGACACGGTGGAGCAGACTGTAGAGGTGTGCCTCGCCTGGGCAGAGCATCGCCGTGTCCTCGTGAGGGCGATCGGTGGCAGCGATCTCTCTCGCCGGGTTCAGGCCATGGTCCGGAGTGAGGAGGGATGGCAGGCGGTCGCCTCCTTCTGCGAAGCAGTAATGCTAGCAAACGAGGAGGCCGACCGCATCAGGCAGAGGCAACGGGGCGCTCGCCTTAGCCGCCGCCGGGATTCCGATCCCGATTTCCGGCCACCGTAGGCGCGGGCTTGCGGACGACGTGCGATAGGTCGCTGTCCGATCATCCGGTAACCGACCGGACCAAGCCCAAGTCGTCGGCGGCGCGTACTGTTCCCGCGCGCCTAAAGGAGTTGTCAGCAAACCGTAGAGGCCCAGCCTGCTAGCTGCAGGCAGGCAGGGTCGAAGCCTGCTTGGGTCATGGGTCAGCTTCTGAAAGGAAGGCCCGGCACGATAGGCAATGCAAAAACGGGGTAGATTTTTAGTCAATAAGAGTCTGATACTATTTCCCGCTCCGCCCAATGGCGGGATTTGTCATTGAGTGATTTTACCTATCATAAAAAGTACCTAATCTAAATAATTCTTAATTATATTTGAAATAATATTTATTTATTGTGCATACCTATGTAGTATAATTAATAGTCTTTTTATACTCCAAAGACTACTGTTCTTTTGAGTATAAAAAAGCTATTAATTTATTTAAAATAAATAAACAGTCTTTTCAATTCAAAGATTAACTGGTAGAGAATTCCTTGTTGGATTAAGTGTATCTGTGTACCACTACAGTATATAAAAAACCGCATCATTCGTGTCACCATCTCTTAATAAAAATTTGTCCGCCTCGATATGCAGCTGAACATGTTAGAGCTTATATCAATATCATTATTATCTTGCGTGAAATGTATCATGTCCACCATGTTTAGACAAATAAATTTTTACTTACTTACTTACTTACCTACTTACTTACTTACGTGTAGGAGCTACGATGTCACAGACAGACATAGAAACAGACAGACACGTACACGAAATTATAATACCCCTGTTTTCTGGGTTCTAGAATAAATATAAAAATACTATCCATACAGGTAAAGCTTTAATTTTTTTAAGTATCCCTGTTATAGCACCCAAAGTTTCGGCACCCAGGCTATTCCTCTTTGAGCACCAATAGGTATAGCTTGGTGCCGAATCTGGAAACAACATACCAAAAATACCTATTGGTGCCGATAGAGCTTGGGTGCCGAAATAATCTGTGCCGAAACAGGAATACTTCCATTTTTTGGCAAGATTTCATGGGTGGAGAGAATTTTATAATATATTTTGTAATGGTATTAACTCTGAGTCAGGAAAATTTGCCTTCTCATCAATCACTCACATTAGATAATATATTCACAGACTCTTAAAACTTATTTTGCAAAATGAAGATTGACAAAATCGTCTCTCTATCGTACCTATTTTTAAGGTTCCGTACCTAAAGGGTAAAAACGGTACCCTATTACTAATACTTCGCTGTCTATCCGTCTGTCCGTCTGTCTGTCAACAGATTTTATCTCAAGAACCGCGATAGGTAGACGGTTGCAATTATGTATTTCCGTTGCCGCCATAATAACAAGTATTAAAAACAAAATAAAATAAATATTTTATTTTGCTCTTTTTTGCTCGATATCAATAATGGCAATAGGTAGGCACGTGAAATATTCACAAAATACTCAGTTCTATTTTTGCTTTAATAATAATAAAATAATTATTTAAGGGGGGCTCCCATACAAAAAACGCCGTTGTTTTTGCCTATTTGGTTATTGTTTTGTTGTTTACCTAGTCAATGGTACAGAACTCTTTGTGCGCGAGTCCGACTCGCACTTGGCCGGTTTTTTTTACTACCGTTTTCCCAATTTCACATCCAAAATCACTACCCTCATCCAAAAATACTGTTTCCCTGACTACTTGTGGTTACAAAGTACTATTCCCAACTACTAATTCAATGATACGACCACGGATATGTGGTCACATGGTTCTGAGTTAAGTGGCAAATAAATTGCTCCGACTATCCTCAATGGGCGTTTAATATCCGCTGCCAGACTACCAGGTGCCTTTAGAGATGCCCCGATGCGTATATTGGATGCGGATTATATCCGCAAGGCCTTTATGTTCGTATGTTTACTTTGCCGAATTTTGTCGGATATTTTGTGAGTTGAGCTGATGTGGTATTGGTGGGAATGAAGTATTTTCCTTATTAGTTTTTGATTTGTTTTGGACGTTTTTTTTTTTTGGTGGCAAATTATCTAATGACTTTTCTCGCTCTAGGGTGGAGTGAGAGAGCGACTTTTCTAGACTAAAACTGACCCAAGCCTTTAATAGTTTTTCAAGGAGGTGGGTTAGGTTAGGTTAGCACACCTATGTTCAGTTACCTTTTGCGGTCTGGGACTACGAGTATCCCTCGTACTTTTTCCATAGCCCTAACAGGCATCGGCCCTACTGGTCCTCTTTTTTGGTTTCCTGATATTTGGTTTTTACGTGCGAACGGAAAATAAATAACAGGTCTTTACTATTATATATTACTATTGTCGTTTCTTAAAACGGGTTGCTTTGAGGTGTTATATTTATGAATCGACTTAGATTATAACTTCATGCAAACTTTATATTAAAGGAACTTTACGTTATTCTTTTTTCGAAATCAACTATACTACTCGTAAGTCGATGATGAGTATTGCTAGAAGTAATATTGTGACATTGGTCAAGAAATATTTTTATGTCTGGGTATCTAGTTGAGCAGAGCACATTGCTGATTTCCAGGATTATTAGTAGGAACCAACGCAACCCTGGAAAACAAAGGATAACTACTGGACTAGCCTGTTGGTCTAGTGGTTAGTGGCTCTGACTGCTATGCTGGAGGTCGTGTCGGGTCATTCCCACCCAGAACAAATGTTTGTGTGATGAACACGATCATTCGTTCTTTGTTTGGCTGTAATATATAAGTAGGTATGTTTATTAGTTGTCTAGTACTCATAACTCAAGCTCTGCTTAGCTTGGAACAAGACGGCGTTGTGTGATAGTTGTGGAATATCATTATTATTAGGTGATGAAACATTGGAGGTTTTAGTGAGTGAAAGTTCGTCACATTTTTTATTCTTTCCAGAACGAAATAATTAATTTTATGATTTACCGCCCTCAAAAAAAAGTTTTCTATAAAGTGTTATTTTTATCATGTCACCCTCAAATTAATTCCAGAGTCTCAAGTATCTAAAGTTAACTTAGTCACGTATCCAATTTAAAAGTGAACTCTTATTTTTCGTATATATCCCATTTCACGACGACTTACCTTGACTACATCACTATTCTATTTAACTTTTCAATAAAAAAGGGGAAAGTTAAAATGGCAATGTATTATCCAACAGGTGGTCGCCTTTATTATTAAAAAAGAAAAGAAAATAAAAGGTCGGATAGCGGTTTTATTACACATTTCTTTTTTGTGCACTTTCGCTGCTGACCTTATCATTTATTGATAAGGTTATCGAAAACGTAATGTATTATTGGTCTAATTAACTTCATTGCCAGTATTTGTTTGTGGAAAGCGACTGGAATGCTTTATTTAGAAATGGATAGTATTGATGATCTGTTATAATAATAATAATGAACATTTATTTCAGGGAAGATACCTATAGGTTGACACAAAATACACACAAAGCACAGACAAGAACATATTATAAGGATTAATATAATAATACCTACAATAAAAAATTGGGCAAGTGCGAGTCCGACTTGGTCTCTGAGGGGTTCCGTAGAAAATAACCTACATTATGTAAATAGTTCAATTCGAATCGAGTCTCGAAGATTTTTCCGGATCGAAAAAAAGTTTTTTTTTTACTAAACTACAACAGTTTTAAGATTTATTCCCGTACCTTGCCTCAAGCCAAATTTCAGTGTTCTAAGTCAACGGAAAGTACCTTATGACATTTGATTCTCTTGAGAGTATCAAAATATAAGTTTTATACGGCCGTATCTATATTTTTTTGTTTTCACAGCTTCAAGTCTGTAGTCTTTCCATAGACTTGAATAAATGTTTTTAATTTTAACTCAATACCTCACGCGTTCCCTATATTTAAGGTCTTGACATACAGACAGGCGGACAAGGGTTTTTTTTTATTGTAGGTAAAATCATCCAATGACAAATCCCGCCCTTGGGCGGAGCGGGAAATAGTGTCAGACTGACTAAAAACCTACCCCGTTCCTTCGTTGCCTATCGTGCCGGGGCCGGGCCTTCCTTTCAGAAGCTGACCCATAGACGGACATGGGATCCGTTTTTTCCTATTGAAGTACGGAATCCTAAAAAAGCTCATACTTACACACAACTAACAACTCACTCAGCTTTCATAACAAAACCCTTTTCACTAGAACCCTTTACCAAATATACCTACTTATATAAAAACACCATCAGAAATATATTTACACAGACAAAACAGTCAATAACCAACCATGCCCCAACATCCCCTAAATCCAAGGAATATATTTAGATCGAACTACCCACATTTCCGGGTAGTTTTTCCTTGTATATCGCCCAGGGGATGATCGAAAGGGGTACGTCGTAACAGATGTATTTCTGAGCAAGATGTCATTCACTTTACCATTCGCGGGCAGTCGAGTTACTTGCTAAGATATTATTAATACACTTACTCGAAAACCCGTTCTTATCCCACTGCGTTTAGGGCCGCTTTGGATTGTTTTCCGCACTAGTGCGGAAAACTGCGCGTGCTCGCCCCCACCACAATTTTATTGTAATAATATTATTTAACGCATCAGGCGCGCGTCGACCCCCACGAGGCGTGGGTCAACCCCCACGAGTCGTAAGTATATTTAAAAACGTTGCTTGACACACGTGCTTTGTTACTGCAGCCCTCGGCTCCATAACACACTCGCCTACGGCTCTTGTGAATTCCGTCTCGGTCGCAATGACAAACTTTCTTATTTCAAAATGTAATATTTTTAAACTGGTGGATAACCTTTTTCAAGAAGTCAAGATTTGAGAAAGCAGGTTTCTAAAGATAATTAATTTATTGATTAGGTTTTGCATTTTAAATCAGTCTTTCTCGATAAGAAACCAAACTAGAATGACCCTCGTGTACGTTTTGAGTGAACGAACGAACGAACGATAGAGTGAACTGTCAGTGACTGAACGAAAGTTGAGTCAACACACTACTGTATGATGTGAACAGAGACAATCAAATTATTTTTATTTATAAACCTTATATTCTTTGTTGTACACAAGTGTTGTCAATGAGAAAAAAATAGAACAGGCGTTGTACAGTCAGGGCTCAAAAGTGCAGTTGCACTCTACCGACACTAAAGTATGTAAATTTCTTTGTAAAAGAGGGTCAATGGATCATTACCCATTTAGTTTGTAGCATAGAATCTAAAATATTGAATAAACTAGTTGCAGAACACTGGAATTCTACTACAAAGAAATTTTTGACAGTTTAGCATTGTTAGAGTGCAACTGCACTTTTGACCCCGGACTGTACATTAGCTTAACCCATAATTGGGTTTTCTTACAACAAACCTATACATAAATTGTGAAATTTTAAAGATTAGGATAACTCATATGCACAACAGAATTTAACCTACTTAAACATAATCTTATTTTAAATGTAATTTCATTTATTATTTATTGATGTGCTTTAATCTTCGCCACCACCCTTTTTAATGTTCCCACTGCTGGGGCTCAGGCCTCCTCTCAAAGAGAGGGAATGGGCCGTAATTCACCACGTGGGCTCAGTGCGGGTTGGTGAATGTCACATGTCTTCGAATTTTTGGTTCTAGGACTTGCCGGTTTCCTCACGATGTTTTCGTTCACCATTTTGAGAGCAGTCGTGATGAAATAAATTACACAAAGTTATGCGCTTGGCCGGGTTTGAACCCGCGACCTACAACTCGTAAATCGGGGCCGTTACCACTCGGCCACCACTGCTCTCAATAAAAGTTACATAATTATGCTTTAATAAAATAGTTAATTAAATCTTAAAAATAATATATTTTTTTAGGTGTGATATAATCCAATAACTTCTCCCGCTCTAAGATTGAGTGATAAATCTTTTTTATTACCATAGATAGGCTCATGTTTGACCACTATCTCACCTGATGGTAATTGGTGGCCTAGAAGTAACCGGTTAATTTTTGACTTGAAGATCCCAAAGTTGTACTTATCAGGAAATATAGACTGCGGCAGGGAATTCCACTCCTTAGCTACTAAGTACACTCGAAATCTCAAAAAAAAAATGTTAATTAGCCCGAGTAACACTTGGTTAAATGATCATGAAAATATTGCCCTAAATATAATAAACAAATAGTCAAGAAAACATATTGCTTTAAAATTCAAGTGAGGTTGTCATAAAGTACAAACAAAAATAAAATATTTTTTAACGGTATTTTGCACAAGTAGCCCCCCGGCTGTCATCAATATTTACAAAGATAGGCAAATACAGACGAACGTGGCTAACTTCAAACCCAACCTAACCCACCTCAAAACTGTCTTCAGCAATCCTTACGATAGTTTGAACAAAGAAAGTGTATTTTATGTCTATTTGTTCTCAGATTAATTCGGCTGGAAACTTTACTTCAGAAAATATTTATTGTTTTTGGATAAAGAAAAGGTATTAGGGATGGCTGTCTTGTTTACTTAGACATATTGTTTTGTAAGCTGTCTCTCATTGTGACTGGATTAGGGTACAAGCAACGAGAGACAAAAACTGATGAAAACTATGACAGTTACTTGTTACGAGTATGTTTTCAGAGCCGCCAACTCGAGGTACATTTACATATAACAGCTCTTACGTGATTATGATGTTATTACACATCTTTCTTCAGATATTTTGAATACACACATATCTTGTAGATATTATCTAGACTTCTAATAGAAATCAAAACATAAATTTGGGTAAAACTAATCCAGTGAAGACCTCTGAAAATCTGCTATTTTACGTGAACTTTGGCTCTCCATAATGTACTCATCTACTCGTATATCTATCTATATATATAAAAGAAAGTCGTGTTATTTATACTATTTATAACTCGAGAACGGTTAAACCGATTTGGCTGAAAATTGGTGGGAAGGTAGCTTAGAACCAGGAGAAGGACATAGGATTATTTTATCCCATTAAATAATAAAAAAAACCTGCTCATTTATTGGTATAGTGTAGAGTAGGGTAGGGTAGATTAGGGTAGAGTAGGGTAGAGTAGAAATAGTAGGGTAGAGAAGGGTAGAGTAGGGTAGAGTAGAGTAGAGTAGAAAGAGTAGGGTAGAGAAGGGTAGAATAGGATTGAGTAGGGTAGAGCGGGAGCTAAGCCGCGGGCAAAAGCTAGTTAAAAATATAAAAGAGTACTTCTACTTTAGTAAGATTCTAAATGATGAAAAATTTTGCTCAAAAACTTTTAAGGGTTTTAAAAAAACACGTACTTCTTGGAACAATTTTTGTGAAATATTCGAGTAAATCACGGAATTACCGAATGTCAACAGAGTTGTCATGTTTAAAAAAAATGAATTGACTTAATACATCAAGGTTATTTTGTAGTACATATTTAGCAAAAGAAAAAGAGCGTGTATACGAGAAAAGTTGCCCGTTTTCATTACGTAGGTCGTAAGCGGCATTTCCTGTCGTGACAAAACTGTGTCCTGACCGACATACGAACTATTTTATGTACGTATACATCCTTAGTTATGTAGAAACGGAGAATGTAGGAAGGAAGCACTTCGTTTGTGTTTCATTCAGAATAAATCTTTTTTGTAATCAGGTCTTGTAAATATATATTTGTTTGGTAGGACATCTATGACACACACATCTGTGAGAACAGTTGTAGCAGTAACGGCCCCGACTTACGAGTTGCAATCGCGGATTCAAACTCAGCCAGACGCATTACAGTACGTTCTACGGTTCTTGGCGCGCCTGAAGTTAGGCTCTGCGAAATTTTGCGCTTGTGCACTCGTAAAAAAAAATGGTTTGAAAAAATAAATGCCAATAGCAGTTGTTATTGCTGTCGTCAATTACGCTTCAATGACAAATATCTGAACCTAAAATATCCGTGTCTTGATTAGCCTAGGTACGATAATATTGTAATCTATCGACCGCTGTATTACGTATACTGATTTTTACTGAATAACCGTTACTGAATTTATCATCGCAATGATATCGGGGGTGTTACCCCCCAAATTGGCCAACCTCCCCTTACAGCCACCCCGAGCCTCACAACTGAGAACTGGTCTGATTTAGTATCATTTCTGAATCTGATCGCTGTTAGAACAATACACACACAATATTGGAAAACAATATAGGTACAATGAATATTTGGTCAATCTGGATAAATACACATGCACTGGCATCACGCCACGTCCAAACTAATCATTATCTGTGGGTACCTATAGCACGGCCTCTACGCTATATGACTACCCACCGAATCGACACATATGCGGCCAACACTACAAAAACACTAAAATGTGCACCTGGCTTGCATACATGGCTTAAAGGGCTAAAAAACATTAACAAAAAAATATACGACTTCGCATTCGCGACAATTGCTGTTAACAACTGTTATTGGCATTTATTTTAATAAATCATTTATTTGACGCGCTTATTTTGAGCGCTAAAGTTCGCAGAGCCTAACTTCAGGCGCGCCAAGAACCGGCAAACGTACTGTACTTTGTGTAATTTATTTTATCATCACTGCTCTCAAAATGGTGAAGGAAAACATCGTGAGGAAACCGGCATGTCCTAGAACCAAAAATTCGAAGACATGTGACATTCACCAACCCGTACTAGGCCCGCGTGGTGGATTACGGCCCATTATTTCTCCTAGAGAGGAGGCAAGAGTCCCAGCAGTGGGAACATTAAAAGGCTGATTATGCTATGCTATTATGCTATGACACACATGGTCGCTATGTAACTAAGAATTCAAAATCTTGCATCGTGGTAATAGAATTCTTCGCGCGGTTAGAACACTTTTTTTATATTCCGCAACTTTTACACAACGCCATCTAGTCCCAAACTAAGCAGAGCTTGTGCTATGAGTACTAGACAACTGATAAACATACTAGGTAATTTATTTCTAAATACATTATAGATAAATTACACCCAGACTCAGAACAAATGATCGTGCTCGTCACACTTACATTTGTCCTGAGTGGGAATCGAAACCACGACCTCCGGTTTAGCAATCTGGGCCACTAACTACTAGACAAACAGGCCAGTCAAATGTACAATAGCCCAAAATCAGATATCGGACAGTGGTCCGGACCAAACCCAATATCCGTCTGGGTTGGAGGGTCTTCGCTTTTCAGCGGAGGTTTGCGGGATTTTACAACAATAGGGTGTTGCATTCATAAAATGCAGAATACTTCGTGTGTTATCTCTGGTCCGGACAACTACCCAAAAGTTTTTGTTTAAATGGAGGTTGGAAATCTGATTCTGCGTATAGGGGATTTGGTACTTCATCATCATTATTTGAACCCACTCGCTCTGCCTAGTAATTATAAACCTCTTGATTTGTCTGCCAGTTCCGTCTATCATCGTTAATTCATCGCCGCTTTTGATCGACACTTTTGAGGGTTGCACATTAAAAAGTCTATATATTATCTAAATTTAAATCTAAATCGGTTTTCTTTAAAATGTGTTTGTAAAAGTTTTAATTGAAAACGTAAATTTTTTCACTGATAAAATGCTACTCTATCACTGTCATGGGCAAAATGCAAGGTTCCTTTTGGATAGCTTATATCAAGCTATTTATAAACGTGACCAATGCACGTACCTGTTTTTATCTACGGAAAGTACGGCGATGCGCCACTAGTACATGATGGACATCCCATCCGTACGCACAAAGCGTTTTGCGAATACGTTCATTGTGTCAATCGTCGAATCCGACTCGGCAGGGGAGCGTTCGAGAAGCTGCGCGGTATCTTCTCGTCCAACAAACCACAGAGTCTCAAGAAGAAATTCTATGACCAGTGTGTGTTGCCAGTGATGACGTATGGCACTGAAACATGGTTGCTTACAATGGGCCTCATCAGAAGGCTTAAAGTCACCCTTAGGGCAATGGAGAAGGCTATGCTCGGAGTTTCCTTACGTGATCGCATCAGGAATGAGGATATCCGCAGGAGAACAAAGATCGCCAAACTTAAGTGGCAGTGGGCAGGGCACATTGGTTGTAGAACGCATGGTCGACGGGGCCGAAAGGTTTTAGAGCGGCGACCGTGCACCGGAAAATGCAGTGTTAGAAAGTCTACCACAAGATGGACCGATGACCTGGTGAAAGTCGCGAGACCCACAGAACCGTTCGTTGTGGTGACTCCTGGGGGAGGCTTATATCCAACATTGGACGTCCTTCGGCTGAAATGATGATGATTCACTGTGTGTACACCTAAGGAGAGGAAGTCCCTGCCTGCGTTTCCTATCAGCTAAAACCTGGGGATTCTATAAGTCAAGAGTAAATAGGTTACTTCTAGGCAAGCGTGCGCCATTGTCGACTATATCAGTACTTTCTGTGATGTATGTTAATATTTAGAATATGTGGGTAGTTAGTTAGAACATATTATTGTAACCACCGCCGCGCCAGTCTGCGAATATACTCTGTGTTATCGAGACGTTACCTACTTGTTTTATTCTGCTCCTAGCTGAAAGGTCACATAAGCTACTTTCATATCCTTCACTTTCCATTGGATAAGACAGTGGTCAAGAGTGAGTCTATATATAGGTAGGTAGGTAGGTATATAAGTATATATTCCACAACTATCACACACAACGCCGTCTAGTCCCAAGCTAAGCAGAGCTTGTGTTATGGGTACTAGACAACTGATAAACATACTTATATATTTTTTAAATACATACATATCATAGATAAATTACACCCAGACATACAACAAATGAACGTGCTCATCATACAAACATTTGTCCTGGGTGGGAATCGAACCCACCTCCGGCATAGCAGTCAGTGCCACTAACTAATAGGCCAACAGGCCAGTCAATAATAAAAAAATGAGACCACGTTTTTGCCTTGCATTAGGTTTTATTTACTGCTGGTATCATTAATAAAAAAATGTAAACGTAATTACTCTCCACATATCTTTCAAGGAAAAAGGCATAATTATGCGGATTATGGGAATTCCTCTTGTAATTTACATTTTCTGCTTAATTTATGTAGGCACGTGCAGGTTTTGTATGTTTATGTAGTAGGTAGGTTTCTATATCGCATGGTTTCCTCGTAAAAGATGTTTTTTTTTGTTACTAGTTTTCCTTTTTATAAACTTCTTCTTAGAGCGAAATGAAAAATGAGTACATTAAAGGCTTAGACAGAGTATGTTAGTGACTGAAAAGCTAAAAGGGAATCGATTGTTTTGGTATCTTTCTTTTTATTAGTATAAAGGGCAATGGAGCCCTGCATGTCGCACGGATGCACCTGGACAGAAAGGCAAAGGTTAATTGTGACTCACTGGATGCCTGAAGGACGTCGACACCATCGAGGTCAACCGCGGCGAAGGTTGTGTGACAATCTGATAATCTCTAGACAGCGAAGTTTGGAAAGAGAAAGGGGAGGCCTTTGCCCAGCGGTGGGACACACAATAGGCTAATAAAAAAAAGTAAACTAGGGCTAGTGACTGCGAGCCCACTTGATAGTAAGCAGGTGATACAGTCGTTGATGGTGAGGCGCACTAGTTTGGTCATGTAAAGGAGAGGAATGATACGCATGTTACTAAAATAAAGCTACCTATCCCGTCTCAAAATGTCCTTCACCTCCCAAAGGAGAAAGGAAGAGAAAAAGAGAGATAAGACCAAAGTCTTATAACCTCCTCCTTACTCAATGCTTTAGTAACTTACGAGTAGAAGTCATAGGCGTAAACTTCGTTGATGGCACGTAGTGCTCCACGCGGACCACAAAGAGATGTCAGCAAAACCGTAGGGGCCCAGCAGGACCGAAGCCTAATGGGGCCATGGATTGACTTCCGAAAGGAAAACCCGGGGTCATCATCATCATCAGCCTTTTAATGTTCCCACTGCTGGGACACAGGCCTCCTCTCTGAGAGAGGGAATGCGCCGTAATCCACCACGCGGGCCCGGTGCGGGTGAGTGGATAACCCGCGTTACAGAACGCAAGCCAAATAAGGGTCATTGGTGTGGTTTTAGTCAGTAAAAGTCTTGCGCCCCTCTTGCTCCGCCCTAGAGCGTAAGAAGTCATTTGATGATTTTCCACCTTTAACTCGAAGTTTGCGGTTGGATTGAGGGTAGGTCCTATCCCATTTCTCATCTTTTATACAAATTGATTCTTTCCATTATGTTTCGTTTCATACGGGCCTTGTTTAAAATTTCGTTATTCTAGATACTGCGGTTGAGGCTGAGCATTGTCTGTAAGTTCATTAAATAATATTTTTGATTCTAAATATAAGTTAGATACTTGTAAGATGTTTTTTTTATGGTAGGTATAATCATTCAATGACAGAACCCGCCCTTGGGCGGAGCGGGAAATAGTATCAGACTCCTTCCTTCGTTGTCAATCATACCGTTGCCGAGCCTACCTTTCAAAAGCCGACCCTTAGCCCCAGTAGGCTTTGACCCTGCCTGCTTGCAGCTAGCAGGCTGGGCCTCTACAGTTTGCTGACAGATCCTTGGTTTCGGAAATTCTGTATTACAATGGGATACTAACCATATCAAACTGATATAATTGTAAAGGCGAAAATTTGAATGTATGTGGGTTTGTTTATTACTCTTTCATGCTTAAACAGCTTAACGTATTTAGATGGAAATACGCACACGGAAAGGCCATGTCCTGATACGTATTTTTTTTTATCTCAGAAGTATTTTCTTGGGATAATCTTCTGGTTCCACACAGGCGAAGCCGCTGGCTGTGCCAGAACAGTCATAAACATTGTTAAGAAATACAAAAAACGAAATAATATATAGTTAATTTTTCCTAATTTTTTTTTTTACTGTAGATTGGCTCACGTTTGACCACTATCTCACTTATAGTAAGCGATGATGTGGCCGACGATGGAGCACGTTTGCCTAGAAGTAACCTATTCATTCTCGACTTAGGTTATAGCTATCAGGAAACACAGACTCCGGCAGGGAATTCCACTCCTTAGCTGTAAAATAAATGTGTTCCCTAAAAAACTAAGTCACTCAAATTTACCTACCATTAAAAAGGAAAAGGTATTTATGGGCGAAGACAATTAGAACGTAGTCAAACATTTTATTACCGCTAACGTTAAAGATGAAATGGGTTCGTCCAGTTGACGATTAAATTCATTAATTGCCCATTGGCTAGGTGTGGCTATTACCTTTGTTCAGCCAAATGTTTCAGGCTGGTCTGAAGAATGTTTGGTAATAAGACAAGTATGGTCAACCTATTTTTTTTGGTGTGGGTAAATAAGAATAATAATGGCAAGTAACAACTTATCAACTAAACTAAAGGCTTAGTAAAACTAAAAAAAAAACCTAAGAAACTTAAGGTGCCATTAGAACCTTGCGTGCTGGCTGCAGATCTTCTTATCGTATCGATGGTTTTCTTTTCCCTCAAAGTTTTTGGGCCCAGTAGGTTGCCACGTTTACAGCGGCCTCAGTGGCATTTTTGAGGTCCTCCAAAGTGCAGGTGTAGGGACACTTTGGGCACTCCAATAAGTGGGCCATCGTCTGGTCAGGAGCACCACACTCGCACTGGGTGTTGGAGGGGTCTATAATACGGTATTATAGACCCCTCCAACACCCAGTTCCAACACCCAACTCCAACACCCGCTGCAAACACAACCTGGCGAAGTGGGGTATTATTAATACCCCACTTCGCCAGGTTGTGTTTGCAGCGGCCCACTTGCATGCGTAGTCTATTGATCGCCTTCCATATAGACCACTGCAGATCGCGTCCGAGCGGCAGATGTTCTCGGGGCTGAACGAAATCGGGCGGTGGTGGGGGGTGTTCCTCCCACAACTTACATCTCACTGTACATGGTCGGTCCCGAATGGCCTGTGCACAGCGAAGGAAGCTCTTCCGACTTTTAAGTCTACCTGGAGCTATTGCATGATTATAAAGGGGATGTCGGGAGTCGGCTTCTTGAGAGCTTTTTTCAAGTCCAATTCCTACAGACGACGGGTGGTGCGATTCCAGCCAATGGGTACAGCTTGTTGAGTCAACACATGTGGCGGCTGCACGTTTCCGGCTGCAGCTACACGACTGGTTTTATATAGTAGTATGAATTTCTGTGAAAACTCGCAGCGTGAGGTCGCGGCAGCACACTCACAGCCGAGGCTCGGTACCACTACTACTGTGAAAACATTCCATGGAGTTTTTTGCACGTTCTTCTCCATAGAGATCTAAGCTCTAGCCTGACCGTCATTTTGACTGTTCAAAAGTGCCTGTAAATAGTCTATTGGAAATAAATGCTTTTGATTTTGAGTTAGAAGTCGTTAGTTAATTTTCCACCTCAAAAAAGTACTCTGAAATGCTCTTAATCAAGCTAGGACTGGAAGAGAAACTTGTCAAGACTCTTGTCAAGATATATTACGTGGTACGGCACGGTAACTCAACTAGATTAATTTTCAAACCTAATACCAAGAAGTACTCACTCAAGATATTCCCAACGCGTCCTTATATCCAAAGTTAATTAAACACGTAAAGAAATATTTAATTTTAAAGAGTAACAGCATATTTACAACATCTTACACGAGTATTCATTTGTTAATTGACGAAGTTGTAGCCTCACGAAATGAAGTGTAGCCAATCAACGCGAAATACACTTGCTGCGTGATAAAACCGGTTACAGTTCAGTTATTTCTATTTTCAAAAACCTTTTCTACACGTGTTTTCATTGCTTAATTTACGAAGTGTAGCCTAACGAAATGAGTTGTAGCCAATCAACGCGAAATACACTCACTGCGTGATAAAACATGTTACAGTTTTCTCAAGAACCTAGGAAACTTTTCCAGACAATGTGTAGGTACTACATGTAATTATATTATCAAATTCGTGGAGTCTGCTTCAGTTTGTTCGTGTAACACAATTTATGAAGCGGAGCAAAAGTTTTCTGTGTATTTTGTCTATCGAGTGGGTAGGGCTGTTCGATTTACGTTGAGGGATGCTAAAAAAATTTTTTAAAAGAAAATTATTTTCACGAATTTATCTACTTCATAATTTTTGAAGCAATGTCCCATGTTAATTTATAAGATATAAGATTCTGTGTCATTGATATATTATAGGGAAGATATGTTACGCGCTGACATCGTAATCAGAAAACCTGGACTTGAAACTCAGACATCTAGACTACCTGTAGTTACTGATAGACAAGGACAGAGATTATTGACACAGATCCGGCACTGTCGTGCGAACGAAATAGAGTTAGCCGCCGAATGTGTGTGATCGTCGCGACCGATATCAAATCGTGCCAATTGTCACAATTTCAGCGATCCACGTGCTAGAGGCGAGTCACCTATATTCTGCTGTATTGATTTAATGTAAGTTACACTATTCATGGCTTAATTTGAAACGTCGTTAATTTTAGTTCTTTATTTTGAGGTGGGAAATCATCAAATACTTCTGCCGTTCCGGGTGGAGTAAGGGCGAGTGTCAGGCTTTTACTGACAGTGTTCTCTTAGCTGCCTTTTGTGTTCCAAGTTCACGGCATCTCTTTCGAGTAATCACACAGCTTTAGCAGGTTGATTGTAGTCTTAGGCTCATAAGTGACTCCTTTAATATGAATAATGACGTAACACGACGTTTGTTATCCCTAAACGGTTTAATAAAGGTGTACCTTAATACTGCACTAGCAACTCGCCCCAGCTTCGCACGGGTGCATGGTGAAATTAAATATATTATGCATGTATTGTATATATAATCCTTCCTCTTGAATCACTCTTTCTATTAAAAGAAACCGCGTCAAAATCCGTTTCGTGGTTTTAAAGATCTAAGCATACATAGGGACAGACAGCGGGAAGCGAAATTGTTTTATACTATGTAGTGATAAGCATAATAATATAGGTAACTAATCTTCTGCCAGCAGCTCCTGGACCCGCGTGAATGTAAGTTTCCCCATTCAAACTTTAGACTTTTTTTTATGGTAGGTAAAATCATCCAATGACAAATCCCGCCCTTGGGCGGAGCGGGAAGTAGTGTCAGACTCTTACTGACTAAAAACCTACCCCGTTCCTTCGTAGCCTATCGTGCCGGGGCCGAGCATTCCTTTCGGAACTAACCCATGACCCCAGTAGGCTTCGACCCTGCCTGCCTGCAGTTAGCAGGCTGGGCCTCTTCGGTGTGCTGACAGCTCCTTGAGGCGCGCGGGAACAGAACGCGCCGTCGACGACTTGGGCTCGGTCCGGTCGGTTACCGAACGATCGGATAGCGTGCTACCCATTGCACGCCGTCCGCAAGCCCGCACCTACGGTGGCCGGAAATCGGGATCAGAATCCCGGCGACAGCTGGGGCGAGCGCCCCGTTGCCTCTGCCTGATGCGGTCGGCCTCCTCCTTTGCTAGCATTACTGCTTCGCAGATGAAGGCGACCGCCTGCCATCCCTCCTCACTCCGGACCATGGCCTGAACCAAGGCCCGGCGAGAGAGATCGCTGCCGCCGATTTTAAAGGGTGAATTTTAGAAAATGCTCTCTTAGTGGACCTACGTCACAAAAGGAAGCCTTGTGCAAAATTTCACACTCCTAGTCCTAGTAGTTTCGACTGTGCGTTGATATGTCATTAACTCAGTTTATCCACGTACGATTAACACTAATACTTTTATCTTTGTAAGTTATTTAAATCAGAATCCTTTCGTAGCTTAAAGGGCAAGCCACAACCAACCAGACCTATTAATTTGTATAACAATTAGAAACGCCGCAGATTCTTCCCCGTCCCTTTATTCCTTTCCCGCATACCATTGTAATACGCACAATTATTCAAACCACAGAGCAAAATCTACATAATTCTACCCAAATCCTGTCGGAATGGGCCAGCCCTGAGCAAGGGCTGTCGAAAGTTGAGAACAATATTTGAACTGTTGGAATTTTTGATAAAGTGAATACACGATTCGTCTTTAGTCTGTGAACACACCAGTGTCAAACAGATTTGAGAACAGTTTCTTTTTTCTCGATAGTTTCGTAAAGTGTGATTTTACCCGCGTCTTTCGTTACTGCTCCGCTCCTGTGAGTAATAGCGTGATGTTATATAGCTCATATAATAGCATCGACGCCGTGTTGCTAGCCTGAAATAATTAGAGACACAATAGAAAGACAATAGGTGTGCGAATTCCGGCGTTCGCTTGGGGCTTGAGTAACTACGAGCTAATTCACCCCAGCCTTGAAGATACCTAAATTATAATCGGATGGAAAGACCGTAGGAGGTAAATTATTCCAGATTCATTGGGAATATTTGCGTTGACTGTTTTCTGTTGTCCGTAAAAAAAAAACTGTCTTGTATCTGGTCTGTGCAGAGCCTTATAGCGTAAGGTCACTCATTCTGTTAGAAGGGCGACGAATATTTTGGGAAGGCTCGAAAGTTTTGATGGATCTATTTTGGTGAGTAGTGTTTTGATTTGTTCTATTTTGATGCTAGAGAATTTATCACTTAAATATAACCTGATTGACGTTAATCGCTTAACTCGTGTCCAAGTTCAGGAGCGACGACGAATGTAAAAAATCTCCTATATGCACTTTTTGTAAAAGTGTCCATGGAGTTTCTTGCGCATAGCTTTCAATATCTCTCTTTCAACATCTATTTAAATAATCCAGAACTTTTCGGCCCCAATGGCCATTTGTTGTCTGTCTTGTAAATTAGTGAAATTCGTATGAAGTATTTTTTAAGGTGGGATATCGTTCAATGACTTCTCTCGCTCAGTGGTGGAGCGGGAGCGCTTGTCAGACTTTTACTGACAGGAGAGTTTTTCTCCTGTTCTTTCATGCCTGGGCCCCAGGGTTCATTTTCACATAACCCATGCCCCAATCGCAGTTAAGCACTAAATTCTTTATTACATAGTATGGCTAGGATGAGAGCAGGACGAAGACATGCAATCTGAAAAGTAGAGGAGGCTAAATTGTATGAATCTGTAGAGATGTCTACATCGTCTGGCCTGTTAGTGGCCCTGACTGCTATGCCGCAGGTCGTGTTTTTGATTCCCACCCAGGACAAATGTTTGTGTGATGAGCACGATCGTTTGTATCTGGGTGTAATTTGTCTATAATATTTATGTATTTAGAAATGTTTATGTATGTTTATCAGTTGTCTTGTACTCATAACACAAGCTCTGCTTAGCTTGAGACTAGAGGGCGTTGTGTGATAGTTGTGGCATATATTATATATTGTATGAATCAGACAGCTGTCAAACAGAAAAAAAAATGTCCAGTTGAATTGCAAAACGCACTTTAATATTTATTAGCGATCAAAAGAAAGTTGTAAAAATTGCAAAATTTCAATAGTTTTCGCTATGTTTAATGCCCTAACTTTTGTTACAAATGGTTCCGAAGTGTACTTAGAAGTTTGGCGAGTATTACAGACAGATTGCGATAATTCCATTTCAATTCCAAAGCACTTAATCATACAACTTTGCTTTTGTTATTTGTCAAAATTTATTACGAAATTTATAAATGAATGTTATGCTCACTAAATTTTGCATGGTCCTTTATTGGCTATGTGAACGTTTGAAAAAAATGCTGTGTCTTAGAACGCAAAGGGCAACTAAAGGATATATGTGGTCAATAAAAGTCTCATTCTTTCTCCACCCTAGGGCAGGAGAATTCATTTGATGATTTTGAAAAATGTTTCTTTTATTTATTATGCTGTGAAGAAAAGTACGTAAGTGATATAGTGTTTTTTTTTTGTTTTTTAGGAGCTTCCTTGTTCTGGCTTATACTTGAGTTAAACAACTTCATTTTTAGTATTGGTATGCGAAACCTGAATATAGTTTGTTCAGAATCAGTAACTGAATCGATTCCAATGATTTTTACACCATGTTATATTTTTTCCCAACCATATTTAAAAAAGGTCACAAGTTAGACTGTACCGACACTAAGTACAATACAGGTCACGGCAGGCCATATCAAGCATAAGGTGCCAGCGCACAACTGGGTGCGGGAGCAAAACAATCGGATGGTCTGGTGATCATATATTTGTGCGGGCACGAGGTAACTTAGCAACATTATAATTTTGTGATTTTTCATGATACACTAATGACATTTTGGATATAGATTCTTTACATAAAAATACTGGACACGTGTTTCTGGTTTCGCATATACTACTCGTAAAATTAAAGTTGTGTAAAAAATGGATAGCTATTCGTTAGTCTTGCTAAAACTCGAGAACGGCTCGACCGATTTGGCCAATTTTGGTCTTGAAATATTCGTGATACCCAGGGAATGTTTAAACGATGATAATAATATGTAAAAATCCGACTATTAGGCGATATGAAGTTTACTGAGTCAGCTAGTTAGTCAATAAATAAATCTTCAGAGCTTTATTAGACAAAACTTGTTACTCTCATAGCCCAATATTTTCGCAAACGTTACGGATGTGGATTCAAAAGTTTTGTTAGTATTCCGAGCTGTATGCGACTCGTGTTTTTGTGTCCACATGTTTGGTTGTTAACTATCGAGTTCTTTAATTAATTAATGTAACTTTCTCTTAGTTCGGTGTGGCAGAATTTCCTTAGCAATTATTTTAGTTGGCGTTATATTTCGTGTTCTGCTTATTAAAGAGGCGTTTGATGTTTTTGCATGTGAAGTTTTGTCGCTTGAAGTTGGCTCACTCATTATCGGACGAGTTGGCCTTAGTAAGGAAAAAGAAATGTGGTGGTTGTATCACGTATTGTGGGCAAAAAGATTTTATAATCGATTTCTAAATAGGAGGTTTCCGATTTGTAGGAATCTTTTTTTATGTATTTTTCTTGGTTACCCGAAGAACTACCCAGGTCGTCTTTAGTTGTTGTGTAAAGTGAGGATCTGATAATGGGGCTCTTCTGGAAGCTAATCAAACTTTATGTGCATGTTCTGTTGTATTTTTTTTATATACTTCGCAACTACCACACAACGCCGTCTAGTCCTAAGATAAGCAGAGCTTGTGTTATAAGTACTAGACAACTGATAAACATACTTATATATTTCTAAATACATACATATTATAGATAAATTACACCCAGACACAGAACAAATGATCGTGCTCATCACACAAACATTTGTCCTGGGTGGGAATTGAACCCATGACCTCCGGTATAGCAGTCAGAGTCATTAACTACTAGACCAATAGGCCAGTTCAATTTATATAAAAGTTGTACACTGTTTATGTTTTGTAGAGACAACTAAAAAAATAAAATGATGAATAAAACTTTTACAAAAAAATTCAACCATAATCAATACAAAACTGGTTGTTATTTATTTATTTAATCTTCATGTACAATAGTGGTACATAGGCGGACTTAATGCAACAAGGCGTTCACTTACTAACACGTTCGCTCGTTTTTCACTTTTTAATTATTATTTTTTTATGATTGTATTTCAGATGCACTTCGCACTATAGGTATTGCTCTCATCGTTGTATTTTTTCTCTAAGTACCTACACGAATTTATTATTTTTCTTTGTTGGTGTTGTTTATTATGTATAGGTGCTTAGTTTTTATAATTTAATTGTACTTTCGTGTATGTTTTGTGTTGTAACAAATAAAAGGTTTATTTATCTATCAATCTTTTAACATTTTTCACTATTTATTTACTTGAAATGTTACTTACAATTTTTTTTTTATGGTAGGTAAAATCATCCAATGACAAATCCCGCCCTTGGGCGGACTAGAAACGTACCCCGTTCCATCGTTGCCTATAGTGCCGGGGCTGAGCCTTCCTCTCAGAAACGACCCCAGCAGGCTTCGACCCTGCCTGCCTGCAGCTAGCAGGCTGGGACTCTACGTTTACTTACAAGTTTTTTTTTTTTTTTTTACTTACAAGTTTCAAAAAAACTTAACATTTAAAACTACACACACGTACCTACTATACGTATATTTTATTATCGCAATCCCGATCGAACTTAAAGCCATTTAAAAAACCATTAAAAATGACAGAAAATAAAACCATTACCTACTACGGAAAGAATATTTTCATCTAAGACAAAACAAAGATTGTCTCCATCGACCTATTCAAGGTCAAGCCTAAAATAGAGGTTTGATAATCTTGGCAGAAATGTTCCAAAAATACTCTCCCAAATTAAGAATAATTCCATCCCCTTATTCCGCGAGGGGTAGCCCTCAAGGCTTTAAATGATAACTTGCCGGGTTCACAACTAAAGCTAGGGTTACCACTTAAAATATTTCTTTAGGATTTTTTTTATTTTATCTCATTTTAATGATGTAACTTTAGCTTTTTGATTCGTTGCTTTTTTAGTCTTGAAGAAGAAACTAGTGGTCCTGGAACGCAAAGGGTAACTGAAAGACTCATGTGTGGTTTTAATCAATAAAAGTTTAACATGCTCACACACCTTTTTAGAGCGAGGGAAGTCATTGAATGATTTCCTATCTCAAAAAAGGCTTATATAACATTAGCTGTAGTATATGCGAAACCCGAAACAAGTGTCAAAATTTTTATGTACATAATCGATGCACAAAAGGAGAATGAAACTTTTTACATTGCTGGCATAGAGCATAGAGGGGTTGTTTTGCTGGCGCACCCAGCAATGCGCTGGCGCCTAATACCCTCTCTAATTTGCCGTAAATTGTATTTTACTAAGTGCCGGTGGTGTCCAACTTGTGAGCTTTAGAAATATTTTTGGGAAAAAATATAACACGATGCAAAAAATATTCGAATCGATTCAGTTGTTTATTCTGAATTTACTATATTTCATACAACATTATTTTTAGTATGTGAAAACATATACTAAAAATAATGTTGTATATTTGCAAAAATGATTGTCATACCAACCTGATTCGTTTTGGTTTAGTAGTAGCGGTGAATGACCTTTTTCTAATATCTCTTCGAAGGATCCCAAATTTTTTTTTGTGCTGGTTGAACGAGACTCTGTTTTGCTCCACCCAGAGTCTATGATGATCCCAGCAGTTATGATGATTTCTATCTCACAAAAAGGCACGTTGATTCAAGGCAACTTTGTCCAAAAACGGTAAATTATTTCTGTTTTTAGGGTTTCGTAAATCAAAAAGAAAAACCGGACCCTTTATAGGTTCACTTTGTTGTCGTGACTCGATTTGGGAATTGAAATTACTTTAGGCTTGTACGGAACCCTCAGTGCGCGAGTCCAACTCGCACTTGCCCGGTTTTTATCATTCGGTTCATTTTGTTAGTTGTATCAACTAATAATGGGTAACTTACCGTCCGACCGTCCGGTAAAGGTCTACTCCAAGTTGCTTACGCTGCGTCACAAAGAGAAATCAGCAAACTAGTATGGGACCAGCAGAGAAGATGCTCGCTAGGGGCTAAGAGAATTTTTGGAAGAGTTAACTCTGAGTCTTAGTCCGGAAAAGTCTAACACGCCCTCTCTCCACCCTAGAGCAGGAAAAAATATTTCAACTAATATCATCACAACAAGACACCAAAAAAGAGTTGTGTAGGCACTAAAAATAATATGAAAATAGGACCTTGAGGAGCTAGAACTAAACCATGAATTTTTCAGGCTAGGTCTATCCATCGACAATTCAGTCACGTATTTCTGCTAAAACCAGTGATGTGATTCGATTGTACTATGTGTAGGCTGGGACATATTTACAAAATTTGTGGTAATATTGAAATGATTCTCTTTTTGCAATTTCTCTCTAAGCGGAAAGATAGATAGTGTCAGACTTTTACTTAATTAAACCTGCCTTCTTTTAAGGTAGGTAATCATCTAATGTTTTCCCCTTCTAAGGTGCAGCGGAAAGATATTTCTTTTGTTCCTTCGGGTACCCTTTACGGTCTAAGTCCACGGGTTTCCCTTTCAGAAATCAACTCATGAACTGAAATAGGTTTTAAAAAACACTTTTATACGTCAATATTTTTTTTCGTCTGTTTGAACTAGATGAGGCCGTTGTTTCAAGACCCAGAAAAGCTGTCTTAAGACCCAGTGTTGCGATAACTCTTTCAAACAATGCCTCCGCCCTAGCAAGTTTCTTCCAAACACTGAAAGAAAGAAAAAAGCAAATGTAATAATTTAGTACTTACAATAGTTAGTTAGTAAATACGAACCAAAAAAACCGGCCAAGTGCGAGTCGGACTCGCACACGAAGGGTTCCATACCATCCGTGCCAAATCACGTTTTTTGTATAGGAGCCCCACTATATTTATTTTTTTTGGTTTTTAGTATTTGTCGTTATAGCGGCAACAGAAATACTTCATCTGTGAAACGTTCTTGAGATACAGCCTGGTGACAGATAGGGACAAATAGGGTTCCGTTTTTACCCTTTGGGTAAGAAATCCTAAAAAAATAAGCAAAAAATACAATTGTATGCCTCATGGCCGCTCCTAATTTGAATTGACTGGCCTCTTGGTCTAGTTGTTAGTGGCCCTGACTGCTATGCCGGAGGTCGTGGGTTCGATTCCCACCCAGGACAAATGTTTGTGTGATGAACACAATCATTTGTTCTGTGTCTGGGTGTTATTTATCTATAATATGTATGTATTTAGAAATATATAAGTATGTATATCAGCTGTCTGGTACTCATAACACAAGCTCTGCTTAGCTTGGGACTAGACGGTGTTGTGTGATAGTTTTGGAATATATATATATGTATATATAAATAGGTCCAGTTCAACATGAATATCAGACAACTAGGGTTTTACTCTGATACTGGGCTTCTACTTTTAGCAACATTGCTGGGCCATTGAAATGGCTAACACCAAATGGCATTAAAAAAAACAGCACAACTAATAGTTCTCAAAATAACGTGTTCAGGTGTATACGGCAGACTACAGTACCATTTCTGCGTTTGATTTCAACGACCGATTTATCTTATATCATGTTACGACCTAGTGGCGCAGCGAAGATATATCGAACGTTGAGAATTTGTTACGGTGACTGGAACTCGATAAAATACCTTTGCTTACCCAGTGGAAATAAAATGAAAATATAAATAACGGTTTGTATTGTCTGGAATAACCGACACGGAAACATTGAGATCGACGCAGTTCTCTGTTTCATGTGTAAGTCATACATTTACATAGAATTAAAGAGAGATATGAAATAATTGTGTTTATTTAGCAAAAACACAAAAGTTTAAAAAAAGATAAAAAAAAACAAAAAAAAAATGGAAAATAACAAAATTATCTATACTTATATATAAAAAGCAAAATCCTTACTCGCACACTAACTTAGCAATGCCCAGTCCAAACCTTGGATCTAGAACACTGAATTTGTATGCAGATGTGCCTTTTATTATGTATACCTACTATACAAAAAGAATGAGAAAGGATTTTTCAAAATGAACCCTTTAGCCCAAGGCGTTTACGGCGTGCACTATTCCCGCGCGTCTCAAGGAGTTGTCAGCAAACTGTAGGGGCCCAGTAGGGCCGAAGCCTACTGGGGCTAAGGGTTAGGTGAAAATGAACCCCGGGGCCCCGGATCGAAGGCAATGAATGGAACAGGGTAGGTTTTTAGTCAGTAAGAGTCTGACACTATCTCCCGCCCCACCCAAAGGCGGAATTGGACATTTGATGATTTTACCTACCATAAAAAACCCCTTAGGGGATAAAAAGGGGTTCAAAGTTTGTACTGAGAAACCTGCTTCCTAGTGGTCAAAGATAATATACGATAAATCAGAAACTACTAAAAATTAAAAAGGGAAAACAATATTGACCACATCGTCTTTTACCATAAGGTGAGATAGTGGTCAAAAATGCAAGCTTTTTAATAATATTAAAAACAATAGAGTACAGAAAATTTTATGCACATTTTAGACATGCTATGTGTTTTTTAAATGTGTAAGTAAATTAACATACGAGTGTTCAAGTCACTTTTGTTAAATGTTTTAAATTTACCACAAAATGTTACTGCCAAAAAATAAAAAAGCCTCACTATACTAAATCTCTACAACTAGATTCCAACTCATAATTCCACAAAAGCCACGTTTAAATTAAGCTCTAAAATTCTTTTAATTTCTCAAAAAATACACGCTGTAAATTTTCCTAGTCGACAAAATGGTTTACCTCGTTTTTGTTTAAAACTCTTTGTCCTACAACATTCAATTTTGTGCAGACCCTACCAGAACTAATGAGGTATCGAGTCAAGCCTGAAACGGTTTCACTTAATAAATATTCAGTTTATTCACAAACGTTACTGGGTAGCTAAATTAATTATCTTTAAGTGGCCTGTTAGTGACTTTCATAGGCTGAAGTGTGTATATGAATTAATTATTCGTATATATTGGAGTTTTGGGCTCGGATTATGGAAATAAAATTAAACTCTATTTACATGAACTTACGAATCGTATGCCGTAGGTCCAAACCCAGGCAAGTGGCTTTATTTCGTGTAAATTATTCGCAATATATCGCAAGGAAATCTGCATATTCTAGAACCAAAAATTTTAAGATATGTGACATTCTCTATCCAATACTAGGGCCACGTCTTAGATTACAGTCGATTACATATTTTAGAGAGGAGGCCTGACTCCCAGCAATGAATTATTTATTTCTCTTAACAAGTTATAGCTTGGTAAGAAATAAATAATAAAATATAATTATATTTGATTTACTTACGCACAGAAATATTTTTCGCATTTGCTGTACCACTATCAGTCTCATCTGAAGGTAAGCGATGATGTGGTCTATGATGGCGCAAGCTTGCCTAGAAGTAACTTATTCACTCTTGACTTAAATACCTCTGGGTTGTAGCTATTAGGAAATACAAACTCCGGCGACGAATTCCACTCTTTAGCTGTACGTACAATAAATATGGTCGCAAAACGTTTTGTACGTATGGGTGGGGTGTTAACCATGTACCTACTCCTTTACGCTTACTTAATCGAACGGATTCAGACGAAATTTTTCTGACGACAATCCTGTAATAGAACATAGAGTACTTTTTTTATCCCGAGCACATGCTCCCTTGGGATAATATTCGACTTTCACGAGGGCGAAGTCGCTAGCAGTCCATACAAGTTAAAAACTCTACTCCCAGTTTGATTACCTCAACTTCTCTTCCTGTTCAACAAATCACTCCCATTTCTGACAGCACCCTTAAGACCGTCCAGTATAACTAAGTAACATGTTAAGTATACACCTAAGCAAAGAAAGTAAACAAACGTACACAAACTGATGACCAGTGGCATGACTTAATGGACAAAGTTTTTCCACCACAAATCCTGCCCCCTGGAGAGCTTAACTCTTCAAAGTGGAGGTTTGTGGTACAAGTTATAAGAGAAGGTCATTGTATCTACCTACACCTTGGTATCTAAGTTTGTTTTCGTAATTTCTGATGTTTGTACCCTGACAACCTTAAATCTATCTCTTTCGTCCATGCAAAGGTTGTTTGTAAGAGATTTCCCTGTGCGGGTGTGTGGTGTATTTATGATTTAGTTTTGTCCTGTGTATTTATGAGGTAAAAATAAAAGGTTTTACAGTAGGACTTAATTGGTATGTGGTAGCTAAAACAAAGTGTTTTAAGCAACCATTTATTATTCGGTTCCCTTTGCTTGGAAAAATTCGTAGAATGCGATAAGGTTTCCATTTGTAAATACCTATATTCCATACCAATAAAAAACCGAAACCCTTATGACAGACGAATAACAAAGTGATCAACGAAATATTCTTACTTCGTTGATCACTTTGTTATTTGTCTGTCAGTTTGTTCATTGTGTCCGTCCGTTACTCCGTATGTTTGTCCGTCAAGACATTTGGCAAGAAGCAAAGTCTCCAGAGAAACGTTTGAAAATCAGAATTGTAGTTACACTACAAAATAATTACTTTTCTGCAATTTGGAACAATCTTTGAGGCTCGATTGATTCGGGAATAATAACATAGATAACTTGTGCACAAGTCCGACTTGCTCTTGAACCGCTTTTTTGTGTAGTATTTTGTACTAGGTAGGGTATATCACAATCTTGTTTACAATAAATTATATACAAGCAGACTATTTTTACCAATATCATCGTGTTTAGTCCAAAGACGTCCAAGTGTCACATCCTAATGTAGGCTCACAATTATTCCGCTTAATGTGGCAAGAAAAATGTTTGGTCTTTTTATTCATATATGTAAATTTCATGTAACACAGAGGTATAAAGGCGGACTTAATACCTCAGGCATTCCCTACCAGTCAACCTAGAGTGTGTAAGTATAAGCATAAACAATCTTTAAAATTCTCACTGCTAGGATTCAGGAATCCTCTCTAAGAAAGGGGATTGGAAAGTAATCCACCACGCGGGCCCAATGCGGTTTAGCGAATTCTCATTCGCCTCGCGTCTTTGAATTTTTAGCTTCTAGAACATTTGGTTTTCCTCATATTTTCCTTTACCGGTTTGAGAGCAAAGGAGGTAAACAAAGGATACACCTAGGGTCATGTAGAGATAATATGGCAGGCGCATAAGAAAAAAATATCGATCGCTTTAGCCTTGTGCCACACTATATTTCCTTTCACGGTGTAGGTGTGTAGTGTTTATGGTTCGTGTGGGGTCGACTGCTTCAGTGGATAATCCATGGGGTGTTGTTCTTGTACCCTTATCAGTTACTATGGTGATCAGTGTCTTGACCAAGGTCTTTTAAGGAAGAAGATTGACGCCTTTGATAGGTTACCAGAAGATTGGCACTGAACTAAATACTTATGTGTTACTTGCTGAACTTATGTTTTGTTATTAACCTAGATAGGCTCTTTATGGTTTCGTATCTAAAGGTGGATATACACTATGGCATTTTCTCGAGCATAGCATAGCATAGTACCAGCCTTATAATGTACCCACTGCTGGAACTCAGGCCTCCTCTCTAGTAGAAGGAATGGGTCGTAATCCACCACGCGGGCCCAGTGTGGGTTGGTAGAGGTATCTCGAGCATTTTCATGCAATGCAACATTTCTGCGAATGCTCGGCGTAATGCTCATAGTGAGTGCGCAAGTTACCTATTTTTTTTATTTTTTTTTACCTGTTAACATTTCGTTGTAAACTAAAGGACCGCGCGCGTTGTTCGTCCCTCTCCCCCACATCGCACACGCTCACGCTAAGGCTCGACGATAGTTCGCTCGTTGGTTTGTACAATTTAGTTTGTAACAAAACGGCGAGCGTGTTCGACGTCTGGTTTGTGAGGTTGATACACTAGGACATATCATAGAGCCGCTCATTTTTCAGTTACTAGTAAATGATGAACTATACTCACCTAGACGGCGAGCCATGGGTAGCTCGCTATCCGACCGGACTGAGCCCAAGTCGTCGACGGCGCATACTGTTCCCGCGCGCCTCAAGCAGCTGTCAGCAAACCGCAGAGGCCCAGTCTGCTAGCTGTAGGCAGGCAGGATCGAAGCCTACTGGGGTCAAGGACCGCTTTCTGAAAAGAAAGCTCAGCCCCGGTGTGTTAGGCAACGAAGGGACAGGGTGGGTTTTTAGTCGGTAAGAGTCTAACACAATTTCTCGGTCCGCCCACGGGCGGGATTTATCATTGGATGATTTTACCTACCATAAAAAAACTATACTCACCTGAAATCTAATAATTTTAAACTTGCATTTTTAGCTACTGCTGTATTCAAATATGTTAAACAAGTGCTTACAAGTAAAAACATAAATTTTCAATGTAAAATTCAGCGTTACATGGCATTTGTTTGTATACGTTTGACCCTAAAAGCTCTCTAGAGAGTACCACTGTACCATCGACCTTGTAAAACCCATATAACTTTTTTAAGAACATACTGTCCCATAGGACATGGCCATCATAAAAGACATGCCATATTTAAAAAAAGAATAAAAATTCGGCCATGTTGGTTATTCCTTTGTTTTTAGAATTCTGTACCTCTCTCTTATATCCTTATCCCATATTACTATTAGGTCGGCGCAACACGCGTGTACCTAAGTCGGCAAAAACGGAACCCTCATATGATCATTTTTTTGTCCGTCCGTTAAGACCTTTGTTCTCAGGAACGCGTGGAGGTAGTGAAATGAATATATTCAATCAAGTATATATACTCAAATCTGCTACTCTAAGCATCAAAGACAAAAAAAAAAAAACTTCTAAATGAAAGCAATTTTTAGATAAGGCCATTTTGCTCCGTGTAGGCGCATATTTTGACTCATCCTTGGAATTCAAAACCTATAGTCCTTTCCGTTGACCTAGAATCCTGGGAATGAAGCAAGATCTCATTGTAAAAGTATAGGAAAAAGTCTGAACACTTAATTTTTAGTTACGTTTTTTATTAATTGGCCAGGCAAAAGAATAATACTTTTAAAATAAATAAATATACAAGTATCGTATTCATATTCAAAAATTACCTTACAACATATTTCATACAACGACATAATTTTTGAAGGCCGATACCAAGCTGAGGAGTAGAATTCCTTGCTGGAGTGTTTCCTGATGGCTACAACCTCTAGATCTTTAAGGCAAGAGTGAATAGGTTACTTCTAGGTAAGCGTGCTTTTTCGTCGACCACTTCGTGACTTGTCATTAGAAAAATCAGCCAAGTGCGAGTATGTGTGAAAGTCGAATACCGTTTGTCCAAAATCAGTAACTGCACCGATTCCAATAATTTTTACAACATGTTATATTTTTTCCCAAAAAATATGTTAAAAAGGTCACAAGTTGGACACCACCGACACTAAGTACAACGCAGGTCACGGCAGGTCAAATCAGGCATTAATTAACAGCGCACAGCTGGCTCGGTGACCATGTGTTTGTGTGAACATCCAAGTAATCACGTGTTTCAGTTTTCGAATATACCAAAAATAAGGTTGTATACATAAAAGTTTATAATATTATAGAGTCTAATGTAAGACACTATTATTATAAGTTTTTAGTTCCCTTCTCTTTCCCGGTATTTTATTGTTCTTCTTCATATTTTCGAATCGATGGTTTTTATATCCCTCAAAATTTTTGGGTCCAGTAGGTTGCCACGTTTATAGAGGCGTCAGTGGGGTTTTTTGGTCCTCCAGGGTGCATTTGTAGGGACATTTGGACACTCCAGTAAGTGGGCCATTGTTTGGTCAGGAGCACCGCACTCGCACTGGGTGTCGCAGTGGTCTGTAATGACGTCAGAACAAAGGAATTGGAGGCATGGCCAAGTCCAAGCGTTCACGCTAAACGAAACCCAGTCCTCAAAGAGATGTCAGCAAATTGTACGAGGCCCAGCAGGACCGATGCCCGCTAGCTAGGACCGCGGGGATTTTCTGAAAAGGGAACCCGTAGTCCTAGAATGCAAAGGGCAACTGAAGGCCTCAAGTGTGGTTTTAGTCAGTAAAAGTCTGACATGTCCCGCTGCTTCACTGAGACCGGATAAGACATTGGATCATTTCCCATCTTAACACAACAGTCCTTCTCATCATTATGAAATGTATAGAACTGGTCAAGACGAATCTAATAAGCCCAAACTCGACGGGTTTACCAATAGGCATTCCAAAGTTCCATCGGCCACCTCCCAGCTCTAGCATCTGGTCTTTGTCATCATGAGAAATGTATAGAACTGGTTAAGACGAATTTAACGAGCCCAAACTCGATGGGTTTAATAGTAAGTATTCCAGGGTTCCATCAGACACCTGCCAGTTCTAGCATCATTTTCTCGACATTATAAGAAATGTATAGCACTGGTTAAGACGAATCTAATGAAACCAAACTCGATGGCCTTACTTATAAACATTTCAGAGCTACGTCTTCTACTTTCGAGCTCCATCATGAGAGCAGCTCAGTAGCATAACCATGTACCTACAATGAGTATTTAAAATATTAGGACACACAAATGTTTGAAAGTAAAGTAAATGCGCATTATAAGTGTTTAATATACCTAGTGATCTGACACTTGGACAGATCTTCATAAATTGTAGTACCACCTCGATTAAGTCAAGTCAGCTTTCAAACAAAAAAAAAACGCTTCAAAATCGGTCCATTCGTTTGGGCGAACAGACAGACAGGTCAAACTTATAACACCCCTCTTTTCCATCGGGGGTTAAAAATGATGTTGAAAGAATTCGTAAAACAAAAAATAGTAAATTGGTACTTAATTAGTTTAAAAGTTTTAACAAAACATAATTATTTTTTAGTAATTATACTGTCTAAACTTCACGCACATTTATTTTTACAAAATAATCTATAATACATCTCTCTTTTTTCGCGTTGTCTCTCCATCTAATATCGCGTTCTATATAAAACTTAATAGATATATGTATATACAAATTAAAAATTAATAATATGTACAAACGGGTAGAAAAAGAACTTATTGGGCATCAAAAAATTCATCCACATCGATATCAATGGGAAAAGTGCCCAGAACGCTGGCAGCATTGCCACGTTGGATGGCAATGCTGATTCGTTGACCGAAGAAAAGCCCAGCCCTCTGGTCACGCGAAGAGTCGACCAGCTGTTTGCTGATGTCACGAACAACTATAATACATAATTAATAAGCTTCAAATTCCGTTTGACTCCTAATCGTCTTGTCGTTACTATATAATTTCATGAAATTAGCTGCCATAACATTTTCAAAGTTTAATCTGAATTCCTGAGACAAGTAACGGTTGGTACTGAAATGATTTATGACAAATTACAGTTACAATTTTCACAGTTATTAGTGTATGTAGCAGTGAAAGTAATATAACGTCACGAAATTTACAATTCCTGGCTTTTTTGGACTATAGAGGAAGGCTAAAAGCTATATTACATCACGCTATGATCCATGGGAGCGGTGCAGTCATCATGGGTGCAGGTAAAACGCGGGGGACTGCTAGTAAAACATTAAAAGTAAACAGTGGTAGTTTACCTTCAACACCGTGAAGTTTTAGTGATTTTTTTGCCGCGGTAAAACGACTTGCCATAAGGAGTACTTACGAAGCACACAGTAAAAGAAAAAAAAAAGAAAAACTATTAAAAAACAAATAACCGAGTTCTGGTTATTTTTTTTTTTTTGTAAATATTTTTGTCATAATTTGTTTTCAGGATTACCCAACTATATTAAAAAGGGGATTTTAAAAATTGTATGGAGGATTTTCATTTTTTTAAATAAATTTGAAACGGCAAAAAATCTAAACAAAATAAATAATAAAGATTGTCCTTATTATTTTTTCTAAACTACCCTGAAAATACTGTTAAAGGGTTTGTCGTCACTTTCTAAGTGGTAAGTGATATCGATTGATATCTAGTGTTCTAGATATAGTATGTTTAGCAAATACCCGACTTTTTCGACTTACCATTAACATAAATTACATAGATTTTTTTTTAGTAGTTATATTTAACACAATATTCTGCACGTAATACTAAGGTAAATAATACATCATGTATAATAAATTATATACAATAATAATATTATACATAAAACATAATATGCGGTTATTCAGCCATTATTTGTAAAACAAACAAAACACCACGTCACTTAAGTCACATGTAGGTAATTAATGCTAAATTTTCTTGATTATTTTTCCGACCCAAATATCGACCAATAGAATTGCACCATTCGACGTCACGTGGTACAACCTACATGGTATTATACTGATAATTTTTTGAAAATTTTCTCTGGTAGTTGCTATATATAAAAAACAAAACATGATCCAGTCAAATTAACCACACGTCAAACTGACAGGTTGAATTCAATTGTGAAAATTGGAGATTCTATTGGCCGACATTTGGGACGGAAAAATAATCCCCCGAATACCACACGAGCTTCAAAATTATCTGGCATTTCCCTCAAGGTTCCCTGCAAACAAATAAAGTCGTCAAGTTTTTCAGGAAAAATCACTCGCGCTTCGCGCTCGTGATTTTTTAACCTGAAAAACTTGACTCCTTCATTTGTTTGCAACGAACCTATCGGGGAATACCCGATAATTTTGAAGCTCTTGTGGTATTATAAGTGAAAATTTGTCTGAAATCTAGACATGTTATAATAAAGCTTAAGTTTGAGTTACCCATGCGTAAAGAGACAGGTACGCACTTTCTTTGTTTTAGCAAGTTAAGATATTTACTGAGCATTAATTAATTCGTTTTAGACCGGGAGAATACTACGTTGATTAAGCGAGACATCAATTTGATGCGTCCATGTGTAAGCATTTTGCTTAAACTGTAATTTCTGAATATTTAGTTAATCATTTAGTTTAACAATAAAAATAAAATATGCTCGGTACAACTCGGTCCTTGAAACTTCTTTAAATATTAAATAACATCGCGATTTTTTGTCTGTCTGAAAGTGATCAACTCAAAAACTACTAAACTTTATCTTTCAGTAGTTTTTGTATAATTAATATACTAGCTTTTGACCGCGACTTCGCTCCCGTCAACTGACTACTCTACCCTACTCTGCCATATTCTGCCCTACTCTACCCTACTCCTAATCTTAATAGCTGTTCGTTAGTCTCGCTAAAACTCAAGAAAGGCTGGACTGATTTGGCTAATTTTGGTCTTGAAATTTTTGTGATACGACTGGGACGATTTAAACGGTGATAAATATAAAAAAAATCACGAAAAAAAAATGAAAGTCTGCCGTCTAGTCAGTAGATCTATGATTTAATGGGTCCCGACTGCTACAACGACTTTCTTGTTTTAGGGCTTTTTCATGAAAACTCAGCAAAGCAGTCGGGTTTTTTAGTTTTTTAAATTACCATTTTTTATTTTTTACTTTTTTAGTTTTATTTTTTTACGATATCACTTTCACAGTAATTACAAATCTAACGACACCTCGCAAACTAAAATCCATCGAGCCGTTCAGGCCACAGAGCGTGCCAAATATTTGAATTTGGCGCCAAAAATCCGACATTTTGTTTTTTTTTTTATTTTGATATACCCAGTGTCATTCTCACAGTAAATACGAATCTAACGACACCTCTCCAGCTAAAATCCATTGAGCCGTTCAGGCTGCAGAGCGTGCCAAACAATTATACATACATACATATATACATACATACATACATACATACATACATACTCTCGAAAAACATAACCCTCCTTCTGGCGCAGTCGGGTAAAAAAAAATATCGGCTATTAGGCGGGACGAAGTTTGCCGGTTCAGCTAGTATTATTATAAAACTAACATCTGTCTGACTGATCTGACTTCGTCTACATGATAGTATAAAAGTGTATGCCTATGTTACTCAATGATAAAGTGACACCGCTTTATACTTATGTAATATTTTTGTAAAAAGTTATTTTACTCTTATTAACTGTGGTACCACAGAGCTAAAACTAAGTAAGTTCAATATCTGTAAGACAATCTAATGAAGGAAGATGAAAGAAGCTGCGGATGAGGCCAGGAAATTATGTTATTCGGTAGTACGAGTAGGCCTTCAATTGTGACTTCCATCTTTATTATTGTAAAGTGTATATACATAATATCTTAATTATTTTAGTTGAGGTATATGTGATGACATTAATAATGTTAAAGGGTACGATGGGGTTGGCATATCTGGTCAGATAAAAACCCCAAAATAAATAAAGAAAAAAAAATATGAAAAAATTGAAATCAAATTAATTAAACATTTTTAACATTCTAATGCAGATTTATTTCTAAATCCCTCCTCAGATATATATGTATTATTTGTATTAAGAACGACGTATTTTTGACGAAAAAATAAGCTCGAAGTAAATATGTTTTTTTTTGCTGGAAACTCATAAGACGCTTTGAAAGAAGTCGGATACAATTGTAACAAAGAAAAACATATTAACGGTAAGTTATTCGAAGGATTACATAACATAGTTATATTTGTGGAACTCCATACTTGTGATCCATCACAATTACTACAATCTCACCTGAGCTCGGTTTACTTACTGTACTGGCACAAACCAAGCAAGTTAAAGAAGTTAAACTAGCATTTTTTGGACTGGCCTGTTGGTCTAGTCGTTAGTGCCTTTGACTGCTAAGCCGGAGGGCATAGGAATGATTACCATCCAAAACAAATGTTTGTGTCTGGATATAATTTATGTCTAATATAAATGTATTACACTGTAAGGGATGGAGGTGGCGTTTGCCCTGCAGTGGGACAGTATAGGCTTGACATAATGATAATAATAACAATTCGTGACTGCTAATGGCCTTACAGCTAAAAGCTTCGACGACCATCTGTCGAAGCTGTCGTTGCGCGGATGGATCAAGGACCTGATATAGAAAGCAGTACTTGTCGGTACGACGGCTCGCATTATGAGGAGATTCCTGTCTCTGGAGCTTGAACCCTGCTCCCGACACCGGTGGACTACTATATTTTATATTTTTTAATTCTTTTTATCATTATTTTTTTAATGTGTAAATTATATGAGCATAAGATGAATAAAGAAATAATAATCTGTTCTTTTCTCTGAAGCCCTGACCACCGGTAGCTTGAACCCTGTGCCCGATACCGGTGGGCTACTATTATTTATATTTTTAAATTTGATATTAAAATAGTAGACAATCGCAAACCTATCGACAATAATAAGTAAAAAAAAAAATCATAAGCCTCACCTCAGACTCAAATCACAGTAACCTTATTCTAAATTATTTTCTCCGCAAAATTGACTGCCGAAAATATAAATCGTAATAGAGCACGCGACAAGAGAGAAGTTTTTGATCAGAACTCTTATATGTAATTTTTTTTAGAGCCACTAGACGAAATTTTGACTGGCCTGTTGTCCTAGTGCATTCCTGACTGCTATGCCGCAGGTCAAAGCAAGACAAATGTTCGTGTGATGAGCATGATCATTTGTTCTGTGTCTGGGTGGAATTTATCTATAATATGTATGTATTTAGAAATATGGTAAGTATGTTTATCAGTTGACTAGTACTCAAAGCACAAGCTCTGCTTAGTTTGGGACTAGACGGCGTTGTTTAAAAGTTGTAAAAAGAAAAATTGTTTCTATTTGCGCCTCATTCATATGCAGCATTCATGTTCGAGAGTCGATTTTGGTTGAGGTTAATACATTTTACAATTCTGTACCTCTACCATGAGTTTTAAGCAGTAGTATTCGTTGCTACTCGATATCGACGCCGTAAATATTTTGTATGGCAAATTTTGCAGCGCCTCTAGCAGAACCAAAATTTGCCATACAAAATATTTACGGCGTCGATATCGAGTAGCAACGAATACTACTGCTTAAAACTCATGGTAGAGGTACAGGACAATCCTTGGATCACTAAAGACTAACTTGGTTATAAAATGAACGTCGAAAGGCACTTACAAAAACCTTTACTAAATATACTGTTAGTAAGATAAAGACACCCATTTACTTCGTAACTTTTCAAATCCTTCTTTCTTTATGTTTTGGTAAACCTTTTGCGAATATTTGTTCTTTATTAGACGGTGTATATTATAATAGGAGTACATCACGGACTTCAGAGGTCGCTAGGGGATGAATTCGTTTATTATTTAAGTTTGTATCTACGAGCATTTCTTACTCGCTTAGAGAATAATAATAAAGTTATTCCACTTTCAGATACATTTATTTTTTTGTACAATGTTTTAAAATGAATGTCGCGATTGTAAAATACAAAACTTGTTGATCGTTCAGTGTGAGTATTGCCAACTTACATACCCTTGCCAAAAGTGTCGGATATAATATTACTTCTTAGCTTTCGGTCTCATGTTAATATTCTATATAATCGCTTAATTTCTGACGAATAGGTATATCAAACTAGGTCAATTTTTAGGAAAGCAAATTTTTTTTACACTTAGGTAAGTTACTCTGTCTGTTCTGGCAATACTAATACCTATCTTGTATTACGCGCTGTTACTATGGCAATATAACTGACTTACGTGTTGTTGCTATGGTAATACAACTGAGTTATATGCTGTTACATTGGCAATGCTACTGAATTACATGTTTTTACTAAAAAAAAAATATTATAGGTAAATCATCAAATGACAAATCCCGCCCTTGGGTGGGGCGGGTGATAGTGTCAGACTCTTACTGACTAAAAACCTACCCTGTTCCATTCATTGCCTTCGATCCAGGGCCTCGGGGTTCATTTTCACCAAACCCTTGGCCCCAGTAGGCTTTGGCTCTGCTGGGCCCCTACAGTTTGCTACTATGGCAATACAATCGATTTACGCAAATTGATATACAAATGTGTTTTTTGTGTATTAAATTACGCATCATTATTAGTTCGAATCCACATGTTTTATTTCTGGAACGCAGCATCGTTCAGTATCGCATTTTTATGTAAACAATACTTATGTGGTGTTACAACTCAAGCAACGATGTCTCCTCCTCTTTGGTTCGTATTCCTCAATGTTGAGGGTAGTGACCTCCCTGATTCATCACTTTCTCTTGTACGATATTTCACCATATGTTTCTGTCTTTGGGCGGCATAAAGGTTATTACCATCAAGTCATCAGTCAAGATCTGGTAGTGACAATGTTTTAAACCTAAAAGCAGACATTATTTTACTAATTTTAGCTAAAGATAAATAATAAAACTGCATTTTCAAATGACACATAAAACTCAGTGACTGAAATAATGAAAGTATCACTGAGTCGAATAAAAAGGAAGGCGATGAAAGAGAACGATATGATAATATGACGACGGACGACTTCCGTAGTTACAACTATACAATAAAATGCAACGATGGCAGATAACCGTAGAAATTCAGAGGAAATATATATTTGAGCGTTCTTCGATAAGTAAAAGTTGTAACTACGTGCATAGAAATGTATTGGTTTACTAAATATTTGTGTTAAATATGATTTGTGGTTTGGAGAAGAGTGATTTTTTGGAGAAGTTGTTTTTTCTTTTTATTTGGGAGTAACCTTTTAAAGGCTTCTAAACTTTTATGTTGTACTGTGGTAAAGATGTGCACATTATCATTATGTTCTGTTCTTATATTGTTTTTATTTGGGGTCGGTGCAACACGTGTTTTTCTTCCATTCAGTCCTGTCACCTGAATGGGTGGCATTCGGAAAGCTGCGTGGTATCGTCTCAAGACAAAATGTAGACATATGGCTCTGTGGTTGCTTACAATGATGGGCCTCATCAGAAGGCTTAAAGTCACCCAAAGGGAAAGGATATGCTTGGAGTTTCCTTGCGTGATCGAACGTCTTTGGGCTGAATAATTATGATGATATGTCCTGTCACCTGTGATGCTATCATTAACTCTCTTTTCTTTCATATCACTCCTCACACAACCCATCTATCTTTTCTTTGGCGTCCATTTCCCTCTCCATTCATTCACATGTATACTCATAAGTATTTTATTAATCTGCGTTTTATCCCTCTTTTTCACATAATCACACCAAGACAAACGATTCCCCTTCAACTTTTTAGTGACTGCTACCGTATCCGAACTTCCTCTAATATACTCACCTATCCACATGTATACTTATAAATCTTTTAATAAAATATGTACAATTAATTAATAATTGAAATAGAATTAAGTTTCAATTAAGTACGTAAACTGAAGCTATATCTGGGTGATACATAGTCTAATCTTACTCAGAAAATCCATTTTAATCCATCAACAACTTTACTAAACGCTCAGTTTCTCATTGATCTATTCTCAGATACATCTTACAGATCTATCATCTAACTCCCTAAGTAACCGAGATACATCTTAGTTAGGGTATCAATGCATGCTGCAGCATGCAAGTATCAATATTGCGCTATTGCAGTAGCATGCAAGTATCAAAATTACGCCATCATCTAACACCAAACAATTCTAGTACTACAGACAAGTGCTAACAAAATCCTATTTATCTCCACGCAGAATAGTTCTGAATTTAGTCTATCATCCGTTGCCAAATGCGCTAGGATACCGTGAACGAGCTCATGCGGTGAATGCGCAAAATCGAATTGTCTCCCGCTTTATTTTACCGATTCAACAGCTTTATGGAAGTCGGTATGCGTTTGATCAGTTTTGTTTGACGTTACGTGGTGGAATATTGGGATAACGTATTGTTTGAACATCATTTCTTTTGTAATCGCATCTAAAACGTACGCACCAGTAGTCTATATCCTTTTTTTTGCTATTGTAAAAAAGTCCCACTTATTCCCGAACACTAGTTTTCCAGTCATAGAACATGCCTTGCGAGTTATGGGTTCAAACATAGGCAGTCTTTTTCTTTGTAAAATTTATTTCATCGACACTGCTCTTAAAACAGCGATGGAAAACATCGTTCTGAAACCGTCCATGAACCAAATATCCCAACACATGTGACATTCACCAACCCGCATTGGGCCCGCGTGGTGGACTAGTAGTGGGAACTTTATTAAGTTATTCATGTATACACGTTCTAAGGGTTAGATCCCATACCATACCACCTTTAAGATAATTAACGTTAACTTTTAGGTCTTAGAATCCTGACGGGTTTCACGATTCTGAGACTTGTGAATATTCCATTCAAGTATCAGTGGAGTGTTTATGGAGCTAGTTTAAAATATTCACCAGTTCATTTGGCAAGTGTATCTAGTTAATACTACTAGTACTAGGGCTGGTTTTTGTTAGACAATTTGTAAGTTGTTGTTTATCGTCAAGAACTAAAGTGAATGAATCAACGTTTAATTACTGTGCTGTCTAGTGTTTATAATTGCTATATGTTCGTGTGCCAAATCGTTCTAGAGTTAGAATTGTTGTCTCTAAATTCGAACGACTGATAAACAAGTTTTCAACGAAAATATTTTTTTCATATCAATCTTTTATAGCGTGGTATATACCTATAAAATTTGTTGTCAGCAAACCGTAGGGGCCCAGCAGGGTCGATGCCTACTGGGGCTATAGACCGGTCCAAGGGCGCGGAGATGTTATTGGATGATTTTTCCACCGGAAAAAAAGTTATGTCTCCTTTAAGGTTATTTAAGTCCCATATCCACTTTTTACGTTATTTATGTCGGTTTTGAATTGCTTGAATTTATGTGCCTTCAAATAAAGTGGGATCCTAGTAAGGCGCTAGTTTATATCATTTAAAAAATGACACGCATAATCTAATCTAAACGCTTGTATAATTGGAGCTGATCGATTTCAAATGTGTTGTGGGACTAAATAAAATTAGATTTATTTTTGGAGAAGGGACATGTTCATGAAATAATTTGTCCTACTCTGGATGGAACGAAAAGGAGTGTCGGAACTTTACTGACTAAAAGACTCTGGTTCCTTCAGCGGCTCTTTGGGTTATAGAGCCGCTCGCCGTTATTAGTTCAAACAATCTTATAACCAAAAATAATCAGCTCTGATCCTAAATCTAAAAGTATCCGCATCACAACTTTCCGATGGAAAATCTCCAAATACAATTCTACAAATACATACTGCCATACGTCTGTGGGCGCTGAACGAATGATCAGTTCTGGTCCTACGTCTAAACATATCTGCATCACAACTTCCCAATGGAAAATCCCCATGTACTTTACTTAGTTATGTAACTGTCTATTCTACAAATACATACTGCCATACGTCTGTGGGTGCTGAGCGAATGATCAGTTCTGGTCCTACGTCTAAACATATCCGCATCACAACTTCCCAATGGAAAATCTCCATGTCCTTTCCTTAGGTATGTAACTGTCCATTCTACAAATACATACCGCCATACGTCTGTGGGTGCCGAACGTTCCTGTCGTGTCACGGCGGCCCCGTTACGATAGTTGACGTGCGCATACGCATACGAACACGCAAGATTTATTGCGAACCTGTGAAATTTGGTATTTGTTTTAACTGTACCGCTTTGTTTTGGTTACGTGTTCGAGAGACTAACGTCAATAAATATTGTAATGTGGTTGTTAATTTTAAGAGTGGAATAGATTTTTCTGGGATATTTTCTATTCTTATTTGCATATTGGTCTATTGGTCGTTTTTTTTTTAATTTCAAAGAGATGACCTGGGTTTGGCTCCCACCCAGGCCAGAGTGTAAAGATCACAGCTCATTAGAGCCACCCGGCACCCACTCCACATCGACTCGCCTTCTGCGCCTAGTATTCTATATATGGACTTGTATGGGCAAAAATAACATTAAAAAATAACTTGTACTTTTTTTAAGTAAACGTCAGCTGGGCGAGTCCAATGAACTGTAAGTAATATTTAGTACGCAACGACCGACAATTACCTACAAGGTCATTGACCCGTTTACTTAAAGAAATTAATTTCGTACATGCGTATATTAATTTGAGTTTTATAAAAAAGTACTTAGCTTTTTTAATTTATCTTTACAAATCGATAGTGTTTCATGTACCGCATCGACCCTCCACGGGATTAAAACGAGCAAAATTTAACGGTGTACATTAAAACATGTCAAATCAATCATCTTTATCTGTCTTTTAAATAACTTAAATTCGTCACTATGTAACCGTCTGCCCTCACAAATCTTCTTTGAATTACCGAGAATTTTCGTCTCAACATATTGTTATGTAGTCAAGCTCGAAGGTGCCTTTATTTCACTTCATCTCACATTAGGCACGTAATTAGACGTACGGGCTCACGTACCTATATATTCGTTGACATAAGAAATTGAATGCGTGAAGGAATGTAAGATATATTTTTTCATTTCTCAGACGTATTTTGGGCCTTTGACGACGAGATATTAATCAGCGTGTGTGTTTGGTTTTTGATTAGAAGGAATTGAATGTTGATTTGGCAGTGGGATAGAATTTTCTCGAGCAAAGTAAAATAACCGCATCATTATACATAGAATAGATTTCAGAACGACTACCGGCTTCCCGAGCCCGAGTCGTCGACGGCGTGTAGTGTCCACGCGCGTCTCTAGGACTTGGCAGCATAAGTTTAGGGGCCCTGCCCTCCTAGCCAAGTTACGCTCGTTTCGTTAAGCGTGAACGCTTGGAGTTGGGCACGCCCCCAATTCCTTTGTTCTGACCACGTGACTGAGCATTGGGATGACGTCTACGGTCGTCTTCGTCGTTGTTCTTATTTTTAAGGTATGCGCCATGTTTGTGGCGAATAAAATATTTTTCTTTCTTTCTTTCTTTTTTACTTCGTGTTGGCCATCCTTAACAACGCAATACAAATAGCCCATTAAAAAAATTGGCGAATAAAATATAAGTTTGTCTGATTCTTAAACACAAAATCAATTGAAGAAGATACTCGTAATATTTGTAAGACTCTTAAATATGATTTTCAAGATGTATAATATAAAAATCGAAAAATAGAAGTCTTGAAATTAGGTTTTCAAAAAGCCAGACGCTCCAAGCAAATATTGATCCCAAATCCGTTCAGGATTCGAACAAATAACAGGTTCCAAAAGAAAAACATCGCACATTGAATCGTACCCTGTTGACACTCCAAACGGGATAGCGCAATGGTATCCGACGTGGAGCGTATCTCATTAACTCGATTATATTTCTACTTCTCCAAATCCTTCTGAAACTACATACTACACGATTGTCACCCTTACGCTGTCCAAATATAAAGAAGAAAATCGCTTGAATTATTTCACGATAATTTCCATACTCCCATAGGCCTAGTTATGAGGGAAAAATTGGAGAGGTCGTCCAATGGTTGTGTGGACTTGTTCCAATGGCTGCGGTTATGTCGTGATTCCTTTATGACTGGCTACGGTATGATGTGAATTAGTTAGGCGGGTTTATCTGAACAGGATGAAAAATTTGGACTTTTATGGAAATCTGTTATCACTACATAGTACAAAACACTAAAAAGTGCAAAATAACTTTAATTTCGGAAGTCGGTGTTACTATAATAGTTTGGTCTCTTCTTTATTAAACACCTACTTCCAAAATTAAAGTTATTTTGCACTTTTTAGTGTTTTTTGAAGTCGATGGAATTTTTTTTTTTTTTTTGTAAAAAGTTTTTTATTTCAAACTTTTTAGTTGTAGTACCCCTCAGCCAAACTTAAATAGATACCTTTCGCCATTCGTTTCATCATGAAATCATCACGACAATCCTAATAATATCAAACACGGCTAGCAAATCTATACTGATTTATTACAGAATTCCTTACCCACCTTCCGGCTTCATCATCAGATCAATTCTATATATCCCTTCCTCTTCTTCTTTCAGTCAGTTACCGACTACATGTATAAACAAAGCAATTTTACTTGTTACGACAGTTCTGCTTTGATTTTTTGAAGAGTTCCGTTCAATATCTTCGAAGTTCATCATCAGATCAAAACAATATTTCTATAGTACTATTTCGATAGAAAGACTATTCTTTCAAACAAAACAATAATTTTCTAAATCGGTCCACAACTGACCAAGATATCACCATTGCACCCGTGCGAAGCTGAGGCGAGATGCTAGTAGTTATATAAAGTATATCAGGTATATTTTTGTTTCTTTGTTTGTGTAAGGTAAATGCTACAGCATAACCCGCAAAATTCAAATGTTTGTACGTTTTTTTACCCCCGACGGAAAAGAGGGGTGTTATAAGTTTGATCTGTCTGTCTGTCCGTAGCATCGTAGCGCCCAAACGAATGGTCCGATTTTGATGCGTTTTTTTTTTGTTTGAAAGCTTGCTTAATCGATATGGTTCTTACCTACAATTTATAAGGATCTGTGCAAGTGTTCAAGGTCATCAGCTCGTTTGTTAACTGCGGTAGGATCTTTAAACATTTAATAGGTATTTACTTTATTTTAAACGTATGTGTGACCTAATATTTGAAATACTCGTGTACAATCTGGTGCCATTGAGCTGATCTGATGATGGAACTCAAAGGTAAGAACCCTGCTTTGGGCTCATTAGATTCGTCTTGACCAGTTCTATATATTTCTCATGGTGACAAGGCCCTGATGCTAGAACTGGGATGAGGCTGATGGAACTTTGGAATGTCTACTAGTAAAACTATTGAGTTTGGGCTCATTAGGTTCGTCTTAACCAGATATTTATTTATTATTTATTTATATATTCTTTATTGTACACCGCATAAACAACAAATATAGGACAAACATTATTTTAAATAAGGGTCCAATGGGCACATACTATACATTTCGGGTTGTCGGGGATTTTTTTAATTTTTAATTTTACAGTTGTTTTAGGTGGGTAATCATCAAATGACTTCTTGAGCGCGTCATATGTCTACTGACTAAAACCCTTGCTAGCGCAAGGCAAAGACAGAACAAAGGTTCCTTCTTTGCCTTCGTTCCAGGGCCCTGAGTTCAGGCCTGGCTTCGACCCTGCCGGGCCCCTTCGGTTGAAGTTACCCATGAAATATTTCAAATGTGAGCTCACTGATTCGCACAATGAGCCTAAATGTACGGAGATGAGATACCGCCATGACTTATGGGATCCTTTTCGAGATAATTTAAATTGTGCCACGCTTTGCTGCGTATACAATATTTTGTGATGGTATTTGATATGCAAAAGGGTGTTTTGTTTAGTATTACGAGTATATCAATTAAGTTTATGATAGGTTTTTTTTTGTAGGTAAAATCATCAAATGACAAATGCCGCCCTTGGGTGGGGCGGGAGATAGTGTCAGACTCGTACTGACTAAAAAACCTACCCTGTTCCATGCATTGCCTTCGATCTAGGCCCCCGGGGTTTATTTTCACCTAACCCTTGGCCCCAGTAGGCTTCGACTCTGCTGGGCCCCTACAGTTTGCTGACGACTCTTTGAGTTGCGCGGGAAATCGCTCTATTGGCAGTACAGCAGGCATAGCTTCGGTAAAGGCTTGACTGATTTTCTTAGTCAGGGTTAAAAAAAAAATCCAATTCACAACACTGGCCCAGTGCGAATTGGTGAATGTCATATAGGTATTTTCCAGAGTTTTCTTTTTAAATTTTATGCACTATTAAGAAAAAGGTGGACTAGTTACTCGCGAAACGTTCTTAGTTTTTTCAGGCGTTAAAATAGAACCTCATCAAAATGAACCTTTTTCAATAGAAGCCCTTTTCACGCCCCACTGGGCTTGGACGGAATTTATTTACACTACACCCGGGGGAAATATCATTATAGTTCAGATAAGGTATCTACGTAACAACCAACGAGATAGTTTGTTTTAATACGTTTCCTAGAAAAGTTATTTTCTAAAAAACCAAAAAAAACTACTGAATTTTTTGGATATTTGCCTTCTGATAACCTTACAACACAACATATACTTCCATCGCAGAGCTTGCGGACGACAAACGATGGGTAGCTCGCTGTCCGCTCCTCCTTTAAGGACCGAGCCAGAGGTGTCGACCGCACACAGCGTTCCACGCGCGCCTCAAAGAAATGTCAGCAAACCGTAGGGACCCAACAGGGTCGATGCCTGCTAGGGCCATGGGAAAAAAGTATGAAAGGGATACTCGTGATCCTAGAAGGCAACAGAGAACTGAAGGAACATAGGTGTGGTTTTAGTCTGTAAAAGTCTGACAAGCCCTCTCGCTCCACCCAAGAGCGGAAGAAGTCATTAAATGATTTCCCACCTTTAAAAAGCCCATACTTCCAGTCAAATCAAAATATCATCATCATCATCATTTCAGCCCAAAGACTTCCACTGCGCTTCCACCAACGCTGGGTGTCTGACGCCCTACAAATGCTGAGGTGGTCACCCTTTCGGTGCAGGCACGCTCAGCGTACTCTGTACTTTTGTTCTATACTGTTGTTTGTGTTTGTAACCGTTGTGCTGTGTCTATTGGACACTGTTGGACATAGGCCTCTCCCAAATGTCGCCACAATGAACGGTTCTATGCGGCTCGCATTCATCGGATTCCCACAACCTTGTAGGAAACCTTCCAACGCTGCATCTTTCGGTACGCGCAGAACCTTTTGGCCCCAACAGCCATCTGTTCTGCGAGCAATATGCCCTGCCCATTGCCACTTTAGTTTCGCGATTCTTCGTGCTATATCGGCAACCTAAAAAAATATACCTATTAAATATTATCACTATATATTATAAAAAAATTCGCTTCCCGCTGTCTGTCCCTATGTATGCTTAGATCTTTAAGACTACAAAACGGATTTCGATGTGGTTTTTTTAATAGATAGAGTGATTCAAGAAGAAGATTTATATGTATAATAAATGTGTAATATATTTAAGATCACCATTGCGCCCGTGCGAAGCTGGGGCGGGCCACTAGTAATGAATATTAGACAAACTGGAATTTTTTATGAAAACGCATTGTCGCATATACGCATCCCTCCTGCTTGCTGGAGCCATTAAACTTCATTGACTCTATACACCGTTAAATTTTAGTCGTTTTAATCCCGCGGAGGGTCGATTCGAATTTAGCTGTGGGGTCATTCCCCTGTGGGGACCCCACAGCTAAATTCAATAAGACTTTTTATACATTCACGTACCACCTTATTATTATAAAAAAGCAAATAAACGAATTTCTAAGAAGTAATAAGATATCATTTTATCTAAAGCGTAGGTTTTACTTCGGTGAAAATATTCGCGTAGGCGTAGCTCGTAGCTCGTAGCCGCGTAGCGTAGGTCGAGGGCAATGGCCGATCACGTGATCGCCGTAGGCTTCGCGTAGCGCGATAAGTTTCCTTTTTGCACTCCAGTATTGTGGGGGGTAAGTGCTTACTTGTTAAGTTGACCATTAGCACTTTTATTAGTGCTTATAGTTATTTAATCTTTCTTTTTGTGTCTAGTACACAAAAAGTCCTTGACGAAGGACGTGCCCTTATGAGGTGATTCGAGTAATAGGTAGCTCGCCGTTCGGCAGTCCGGTAACTAACCCGACCGAACTCAGCCGTCAACTGCGCGTAGTGTTCCAGGCGCTCCTCAAAGATATGTCAGCAAACCGTAGGGGCCCAGCAGGTCTGATACCCTCTAGCAATGACCGCGAGGAATCTCTCAAAAGGAAAGCTGTACTTCTAGCACTCATAGGGCAACTGAAGGACATAGGTGTGGTTATAGTCAGTAAAAGTCTGACATGCCCTCCCGGTTTCCCAAGGGCGGGAGATGTCATTGGATGATTTCCCACCTTAAAAAAGGGTCGATTAAGTCGAGTGTAATAAATACACTGCTGCCAAAACCTTTGGAGCCTGAACCTGATATCCTGATGGTAAGCAGTGAATCAATCGTAGATGGTGAAGCGTACTAGATTATCAAAAGCCTACTCTTTCTAGCCTTGAATACACCTAAATTATAATCGGAAGGGAAGACTGCAGCAGAAAAATTGTTCCAGTCTTACGATGTACACGGTATAAACGACAAGCTTATTATGCTGGAAGGCTCGGCCCTGGTATGATAGGCAACGAAGGAACAAGGTGGGTTTTTAGTCAGTAAGAGTCTGCCAATATCTCCCGCTCCGCGCAAGGGCAGGAGATGTCATTGGACGATTTTACCCACCTTCAAAAAAAAAGCTCATTGTGTTAGTCTTCTTTTAATCAAGCCTTCATGAATTTTGGAACTCAGAGACTTGAGTTAAAACAGTACCTCTACAGATAAAACCGACAAGACACTCTCTTAGCCTGACTACCCACATCCTCGTTCCCACGCTCGCAACCGCACACTTCCGATATACTTACAGGCGCTGCCTTTAGGAGCTCATCCGGGGATCATTTAGGCGATCCTTCGTACTACTTTCGCGAAAACTCACGAAAGAAGCCGAAGCTGCCTTCGTTTAGTAAGACGGCTCTTGTGTTGAGGTGGTGGAAGGTAATATTGCGAATCTAGGCGGCAAATAAGTTAAACCATTTGCTGTGGTTGCGCGCGGCCCCTTAGTTCGATTGGGACCCAAAAATTGGTTACTACGCATTCAAGGTCGACCACCATGCTGGGTCAATTTTTGTGACGTGGATTATAGCCGATATTAGGGTCTCAGTCGAGGTGGGGGGCTGCGCGTATCTGTGGAGGATGGTTCAACTTATTTGCCGCGTACTACAATGGTTTGTTAAAGAAACAGATATTACTAACTTCTACCAGCGGTTTTATTCGCGTGAAAGTACAAAGTTATACCAAGATATCAGAAATCTGAAAGTTTATTTGAAATAGACCATTTTCAAGCACTTTTGAATTGTCAAAATCTCGGTCAACAGTCAAAAAAAAAGTGAAATTAAAATACACGTACCAAAGCGTAGATATCTCTATGGAGAAGAACGTGCATGAAACTCGATGGACACTTCCAAGGAAATATGCCGGGACCATAATATGTATCGACGTTTCCGAGCAATAAGTCGGTAATCGCAAAAACTTATGGCCCGGGGACGTCAGTATCCTATGCGCTATTCTAGGACCATAATCAGTGGACAGTAGGCCATAATAAACATATATTTGACTGCCCTGTTGGTCTAGTGGTTAGTCGCCCTGACTGCTATGCCGGAGGCCGTGGGTTCGATTTCCACCCAGGACAAAGGTTTGTATGATGAGCACGATCATTTGTTCTGTATCTGGGTATTATTTATCTACAATATGTATGCATTTAGAAATATATAAGTATGTTTATCAGCTGTCTGATACCCATAACACAAGCTCTGCTTAGCTTGGGACTAGACGGTGTTGTGTGATAGTTGTGGAATATAAAAAAAAAATAAAGAGCAAGAGGGCGTATCAGACTATTGCTGACTAAAATGCACCTATACTATGATTTTTTATTAGATGAAGTAAAGTGACAGCAGTGGACAATGCCCAACTGTTAAATAACAATGCCCAACTGTCAAACAACCATTGTTATAGCTGTCACTTTACTTCATCTAATAAAAAATCATAGTATATGATCCTTCATTTGCTCTTTGCGTTCTAAGGCCAGGCATTGATCTTACTAGGCTGACAGCTACCCATTGGTCGTTGTCCACTAACCTGCCTCTGCGATGGCCAGGACACCTTCTGATTCCGACTTACATGTTATGAAATGAATGTGCTTTATGATCTATCTCCGAAGTTTTCCCTTTTCAATAATGGAATCATCTCACAAACTCTTCGTAACAAAAAAAGAATCATCAAATCAGTCCCCATTTGGCGAAGATATTACTGAACAAGATACCAAGAAAAAACAGACTTGAGAACCTCCTCCATTTTTGGAAATCGGTTAAAAATAAACACAGGATAATAAGCAATTATATATACAAACACATATCTCCAACCACACCTCTCCGGATATTTCCTCAGCCCAGCATTTATACAATACCTAACTTACTTACTTATACAACAATATACCAGTAGAGAATTGAATATCTAACGCAGACAAAAGGTTTTGAACTCCAGTCGGATATATGTTTTTCCGCTGGATCCGTTTGGACTCTGAATAATAGAAATTGAAAGGACGGGTCTGCAGTGGAGAGATTTAAACGTATAGAACTGTATGGAGCATTTTATGGGGAAGTATTTATATATGTATGAGTATCTTTGACCAGAAGTTTTATTGTTTTTGAGGAAAGTATTGAGAATTTAGTTTAGAGCGATAATTTTCTTCAAAAACTTTTAAAGATTTTTTTTTATGGTAAGTTAAATCATCCAATGACAAATCCCGCCCTTGGGTGGAGCGGGAAGTAGTGTCAGACTCTTACTGACTAAAAACCTACCCCGTCCCTTCGTAGCCAATCGTACCGGGGCCGGATATTCCTTTCGGAAGTTAACCCATGACCCCAGTAGGCTTCGACCCTGCCTGCCTGCAGCTAGCAGGCTGTAAGGGTTTTAAAAAAACATGTATTTCCTGGAAAAAGTTTTGTGAAATATTCGAGTAAATCACGGAATTACCGAATGCCAACAGAGTTTTCAAGCGTAATCTCTCTTTTTTTGCGTTGCCTTTTCATCAAACATCGCGTTGGACAGCATTAGAGGAAGCAACAAGCTTTTAAACCATGCTCAACTTTGACGACAGGTTAATGAGAAACGCCCCTCTTAATTGTTTTGACTCGGAATCTGATTTCATTATCGTTCAAAGAAGTTATTTGATGCTTTGTTTTTTATATATCCCTCTCTAGAGTTTTTTTTTTTTTTTTTTTTAACGTAGATAAAATCATCCAATGACAGATCCCGCCCTTGGGTGGAGCGGGAAATAGTGTCAGACTTTTACTGACTAAAAACCTACCTTTCCATTTTTTGCCTTTATCCTGGGGCCCGTGGTGACAGTCTCACATAACCTTTGGGCCCCAGTAGGCTTCGGCCCTGCTGGACCCCTACAGTTTGCTGACAACTCCTTGAGGCGCGCGGGAACGGTGCGCGCCGTAGACGACCTATCCCACTCTAGAGTGGAGTGGGAAGGCGCGACAGACTTATACTGACAAAAACCACAACATAAATCCTTCAACTGCCTCTTAAGTTCCAGGACCACGACTGCACTTTCAGAAAATTATCTAGTCCTAAAGGGCAACGGACCAGTACCTCTACCATGAGTTTTAAGCAATAGTATTCGTCGCTACCCGATATCGACGCCGTAAATATTTTGTATGGCAAATTTTGGTTCTGCAAGTGACCGCTAGAGGCGCTGCAAAATTTGCCATATAAAATATTTACGGCGTCGATATCGAGTAGCGACGAATACTATTGCTTAAAACTCATGGTAGAGGTACTGCAGGCCCTTAAAGTACAATACTAGACCTTGTAGCACAATATTGTCTATTATCACAATAACCTACCAAACCTATAATAAGCAATCTGTGCCACATCATTTCACGGCTATCCCAGGCGCCCAGCACATACATTGTAAAATTTACATATTGAAAGGGGCTAGAACAATATCACTCTTCGACATAAGCCGACGTTTCGGCAGACAGTGCCTTTTCAGTGATGTGTACTTAAGAATTAAATACAGTAGGCTTAATGAGTGGAGTACTAAAAGGGAGGCTGTATATTCAATGTGGAAGGGTGGGTTTAAAGTTTTGTCTGTAATAACTTGAAGTTCGATCTAAAGTCTGCGGGGTTGTTTGAAAGGGTCACCGTGGCTGGGTTTTACTCAGTCTGACACTCCTTACGGCCCGTTCACGACTTCGGTGTTAGCGGCGAGCGGCGCGGCGAGTGGGACCGTATCGGTAGGCGATTGGTCAACGCCGCTCATAGCGGCGCGCGCTCGACCAATTGCCTACCGATACCGCCCCGCTCGCCGATAAGACCGAAGTCGTTAATGCGCTGTTAATGTTCCACTAAGAGCAAGAGAAGATATTTGATGATATCTAACTAAAACAAATTGCACTTGATGAATGACTGGCCTGTTGGTCTAGTAGTTAGTGGCCCTGACTGCTATGCCGAAGGTCGTGGGTTCGATTCCCACCCAGGACAAATGTTTGTGTGATGAGCACGATCATTTGTTCTGTATCTGGCTGTTATTTATCTATAATATGTATGTATTTAGAAATATATAAGTATGTTTATCAGCTGTCTGGTACCCATAACACAAGCTCTGCTTAGCTTGGGACTAGACGGTGTTGTGTGATAGTTGTGGAAAAATATAATATATATATATATATATGAATGTACAACAATAAAGGGTCAACACTGTGTTAGCGAAGAATGCGTGTTAAAGAACGGCACTCACTCCCAAGCCGCCGGGATCACGACCGCGATTTCCAGCCACCGTAAGCGTGGAGTTGCGGACGGCGAGCAATGGGTAGCTCGCCGTCCGTCTGTCCGGTAACCATCCGAACTGAACTCGAGTCGTCGACGGCGCGTCACCACAATTTCCACGCACCAACACAATTTCAGCAAACTGTAGGTGCGAAGCCTACTGTTGTTGTGCGAAAGAGGGGCCCTAAAATGTAGGCAAAAAAGGAACAACCCAAACCCCCTCCGGTTTTAGTCAGTAAAAATCTGACCCACCCTTCCGGTCCGCTCAAGAGCGATAGAATTCATTGGATGGTTTCTAATTTTTTTTTTTTTGTAATAGAAACTCAATGCTCCACAACCAGAGCTGCTTACTTTAGACTCTATGCTACAAATAAATCAGTCATGAACCTTCTATTCTTAAAAATTTAAATAGCATTGATAGAGTGCAACTGCACTTGTGACCCCGAACTGTACTATGTACATACAATGTTTATTTTTTATGAGTTTTCATGGCCACTTCATTAGGAAAGCAGTAGTTACGTAAATTTGTTATTTGTGTTCTTAATATAATCCTAGTCTAAAAAATACAGAAATTGTTACTAGCTTTGACCTTCAGTATAGTTCTAGATATTCTCACAGAAATAACCATCTGACCTTTAGTTTCAATGTATTTCTGTTCAACACTAATCGATGTAACTGAACCGTCTGACAAAACCGCTCAGTCGTATCTCCGGCAAACAGTTTCCGAGCGTTCTATTTGTGTCCACAGCAACCAAAATACTCCATAAAATATCAGCACTGATAAAGTCTTGACTAATAACAAGTGATTATCAACGTTTCCTGGGTCCTGTCGCGAAAACATCCAAAGCAACAGGTGAGAATCTGGCGAAAGGCCAGCACTGTCAACCCAGCTCGGTCAACAGTCTCTTAGAAAACACAAGGAACTTTGAACTTTATTAGAACTTGATAAAGTCAAGAATTGTTTGAAATGATGAAGCAACGGTCTATTAACAAAAATGAAGAATTATAAATCGTATTAACAAGCGATAGAATTAAAATTTGCGTGCCCCAAATTCAAGATCAGTTCGTCGTCACTTCCCAATTAATTGTTGATCTTAGTGAATAGTGATAAGGTCGGGATTTGAGTGGAGTATCTAACAATTGATAGGTTGTTGACATTTGCTTTTGAACGTTTCACTGTAAATTTTTTGAGGAATGACGATTGTGATGAAGATGTCTGTCATGGTCGTAATTCTTTTTGTAGTTGAGCCGTTTTAGTTGCTAGAAATGAGTCGTGATTGGACAATGACTTGACAGCAAAAATAAAACTATTGTCTTTAGAATGTCACTTGTACCGAATTTTTAGTGCCAAGCAACTTCGCTCGTTTCCGATTAAAAACGTAATATTATGTTAATACTAATTGCTGGCCCTATTTCATAGAAAGATACATATATCTGTATTAATTCAGTTCATTCTCACTGCTTTTTCTTATTGCTTTGTCGTCTTTGAGTCGAGAGTGAAAAGATTGCTTTTAGATAAGCCTGCTCCATCGTCGGTCATATGATCGCTTACCATCAGGCGAGATAATGGTCAAAAGCAAGCCTTTCTATTTAAAAAAAAACTTTGCTGCTAAACCATAAAGCAAAGATTCACAATCTCTTTTTGATCGGGGACTTTGAGGAATCAGAAGTCAAGAATACAATCGCTGTGTTACAAAAAATGTATTAATTTAAAAAATAATATGTGTCCTCTATACTATTTTACATTTCATTTGGTATGTAGCACACTTATTTTTTAAAATCAAAAGTAATTTCACAATATACTTATTTATAGTCATCGATATTTATGTACTACGAACTTTATAGTAGACATCAATTTACTCAATACTTTACATTATAGGACTGGAACAGTTTGCCTGCTGCGGTCTTCTCATCTGATTATAATTTACGTATCTTCAAGGCTAGAGTGAAAAGGCTCTTAATAAACTAGTGCACCTCACGATCAATGACTGCATCTCTGCTTACCATCAGGTGGGTACGCAGTCAAGCACTAGTTTATATTAATATTAAAAAAAAAAAACCTATAAATATGGACTACAGGTCGATAACTACTATCCTAAAATAACTAAGGTAAAGTGAGATCCGGACTCTATTCTGAATCACCAAGGTAGGCTGCTTACTTATTAACCACACTATGAAATAAAAACAATGCATCTACAGTAACTGGTTGATATTTGTCATGATATCTCATGCTTTCCTGTCACAGGTCTGCTGAAAGAAATTTCGTTTGAAGTAAGCAGCACCTTTGTACTCTTCTATCTGTATCTGTTCTTTCCGATTTCAAGTATTTGTATGAACATAAATAAATAATTAAACCTCACAAATGTGACAGGAAATCCCAGCCGCTTCTCATCCAAGGAAAGCAAACCCCAATTTAAACTACACATCTCCGAAGCGCCGGCAAATCGAAGTGTTGCCAACGCAATCACGTGACAGAATCCATTATTAATTCCCGTCCATTGTGTTACGTGTCTAGCCATCAACCTGGGGCAGACATGTTGGATTGTGGCCAAAGATGCTACAGCATTGCTGTTGTGTGGGCGTGTCAACAATACACCTTTGATGGGCGTTGCTAGAGACTAACCAATCAATGCTAACTGTATTAACGATTGGGATTTTTAGCATAGCAACTGTTTGAGTCACTGAGTATTTAGCAGCACAGATTAACGGCGAGCAAGGGGGTCATGTTCCTACTCAAAGAGAAACTGGCATTTGAAACTGATGTGCTCGTTTGATGATGGGCTATGTTTGGCTTCCGGCAAATAATAGATCTTCTTCAATGTCGATGGGGTTGATGGATGACAGAAAATGAGCAGCACCTTCGCCTCCTTCTGCGATACAGTAATGCTAGCAAAGGAGGAGGCTGACCGTATCGGGCAACGGCGCTCACGCCGCAGCCGCCGCCGTAATTCCAATCCAAATTTCCGGCCACCGTAGACGCGGGCTTGCGGACGGCGGGCAATGGGTAGCTCGCTGTCCGTTTGTCCGGTAACAGACCGGACCGAGCCTAAGTCGTTTACGTCGCGCACTGTTCCCATGCGCCTCAAGGAGTAGTCAGCAAAGTCAGGGGACCAGAAGGGTCGAGGCCTAGTCTGGGGCTCTGGGAAGGTATGAAAATGCATACCAGGGCCCTGGAACCAAGGCAGGGAAGGAACAGGGTAGGTTTTTAGTCAGTAAGAGTCTGACACTATTTCCCGCTCTGCCCAAGGGCGGGATTTGTCATTGGATGATTTTACCTACCATAAAAAAAAACCTTCCATTTGGTAACTTATAACAATAAATCGCGATCAGGATCCGTCTAGAAAGTTCACGCTTGGCAACTGATCACTACTATGAACGTACTTTAGACAGTACTTGAGCAGTGGTAACGGCTCCGACTTACGAGTTGTAATTCTTATAATAAAATTCTGCTTTGTTTAATTCATTTCAGCACCACTGCTCTCTAAACGGTGAAGGAAAACATAGTGAGGAAACCGGCATGTCCTAGAACTAAAAATTCGAAGACATGTGACATCCACCAACTCGCATGGGGCCCGCGTAGTGGATTTCGGTCCATTACCTCTACTTGAGAGGAGGCCTGAGTCCCAGCAGTGGGAACATTGTAAGGTTGATGCTACGCTAGTAAATACAACTTTACTACATACGATTACTGTAGTAATCATTAAGATGGTTACTAACCTGATATTATGTTACGAGTTCTCTTTATGTTGCTAGATTTTTCTTACTATGGAGAGGCTCACGTTTGACTATTTTCTCACCTGATGATGAGCAATGAAGTCGCTGTCGATGAAATACGCTTACCTAAAAGTAACCTATTCACTCTTGACTTAAAGACCACTAGATTGTAGCTATCAAGAGACTGTCTGGAGAGTTACCGTGGCCCTAAAACGCAAAAGATAGTTGAATAGACATGTGAGGGTTTTAGTCGTTCTATAAATCCTTAGAATGTATTTAAATTACAAGTTTCTGAACGCGAATTAGTAATTAATATTAGAGCCTTTTATTTATCCAACGAATATACTACTTAATTTCTTAAAATACTTGCTTAGTTATGCTTAGACTATTGCAACTTATTATTATTCCGTATCTCAAAAGATAGAAACGGTACCCCAAGTATCGCCACCATAAACAGGACTGTTCGTCTCGCATCCATCGGATTCCCGCGGTCCTCATAGGTCCATCTTACCGGAGACCTTCCAACGCTGTGTTTTCCGGGGTCCAGTGGCAACTCCTAGAACCTACAACCGTCGGTTCTGTGAGCAATGTGCCCTGCCCACTGTCACTTAAGTTTGGCGATTCTTTGGGGTACGTCGGCAACTTTAGTACTCCTGCGGATATCTTCATACCTGATGCGATCACGCAAAGAAACTCCAAAAATTGTTTTTTCCATTGTTCTTTGGGTGTCTCTAAGCCTTCTGATGATTTCCGCGATCCTCGTCGGTCTATCTTGCCGGAGACCTTCCAACGCTACGTTTTTCGGGGTGTGGTCGCCACTCTAGAACCTACAACCGTTTGTTCTGCGAGCAACGTGCTCTGGCCATTGCCACTTATGTTTGACGATTCTTCGGGGACGTCAGCAACCTTGGTTCTCCTGCGGATATCTTCTTTCCTGATGCGATCACTCAAGGAAACTCCAAGCGTAGCCCTTTCCATTGCCCTTAGAGTGACTTTAAGCCTTCTGATGAGGACCAATGTAAACGCCCATATGTCAAAACTGGCAACACGCACATATAAGCAATACTGGCATTAAATATAATCACGCATGCCCTGTTTATCAGCAACACGAGCTCTTAATCCCCAATATTCAGTCTTCTTTGCCGGATGTCTTTGTGGGCCAATTTCCCAACATACCAGCGATTAGTCTCGGTCAATAGAACGTTGTTGAATTAAGATACTTGGCAGTCTTTATAAAGATGGGCGTGCCCTGACACAGCGAGTGGGTATTGTATCGGGCAGGGGTCCAACCTATAGGTTAATTTAAGTTTAACAGGAATAGAGCTCTATATAAAAGTGTTCATCCGGGGAAGTTTTTCGCTATCGTGTTTTGGGTTACTGATGAAATAACTGGCATATAGAATAGTAGATTCTGCCAGAGGTTTTGCCCGCGTGAAATTCGGTTTCTCCATACAAACTTCCAACCCCCGTTTTACCTCCTTAGGGGTCAAGTTTCGTAGAATCCGTTGCTGCGTAGCTGTAATCCGAATCTTAACAGATGTCTACACCCTTTAAGGAATCTACCTGCCAAATTTTAAGTATGTAGGTGTTATAGTTTCTGAGATTTTGTAATTAATCAGAGAGTAGTATTTCGCTTTTATACACTGTTTTTAATGGTAACCACCATCACAAAACGACTTGCGATAAGGAGTAATCGAAGCATACAGTAATAGTTTCTTTTCGTTTGGAAGTCGGTGTTAAATAAGAAACAAACAATATCGAGAAACACTGACTTCCGAAATTAAAGCTATTGTGGTACTTTTAGTGTTTTTTTTTTGTGATTTCGGTATTTTTTTTTTAGTTGATTTTTTTACTTAAAAAAGGCAAGTCGTTCTGCCGCGGGAAAACAACCACAAAAATTTCACAGTATATACACCGTTAAATTCGGTACACGAAACTTCGTACATGCTTAAATTAATTCGAGTTTTTAGAAAAAATACTTTATTTTTTAATTTTACCTTTATAAATCGATAGTGTTTCATGTACCGAAAAGATCCTCCACGGGATTAAAACGACCAAAATTAGACGGTGTATATAGATTTCAACTTGGTCTTCAGGAAAGCAATACACTATTGTTGCTTTTGGGAAAGATCTCCATTATTTATTCTATGATACACCATCCGATAAATGTCATCAAACTTATCGAATTTTGACGAATTTTAGTCACACGAACAATCCACAATTAAGATCTAGAACTTTGAGCTATTTTAATTTTAAAGTCTTCTCTATTTCATGTACCCTGTTCTTCATTAATATTCATTTTTACTTTTTTCAGGTAAGCTTCAGCTTTTCAAAAGTCTAGTCTGGACGAGTGAAAGCGGTGAGTAGCAGCTGAAAAATAATTAAGAACGTTTTTAGTGAAAAACGGGTGTTGGCGTCATAAAACGGCTTTCACAGAGATGTAGTCATTATAAACAGCTTTGGATTAAAGGTAAGTGTTTAACAATGTGGATTTCTGGACATTAAGTTGAGTTGGTCGTTTTAAATTTGGTGATAAAAAGCAACCTTTCCTGGAACGAGTTGTGTGAAATATTCGAGTAAAAATCACAAAATTACCTAATGCCAACAGAGTTTTCAGGCGTTATCTCTCTTTTTTCGCGTTGCCTTTTCATCAAACATCGCTTTGGATGAAGCAATAAGCTTTTAAATCATGCTCGGCGTTGACGATAGGCGAAAGTGATGTTTGATGAAAAGGCAACGCGAAAAAAGAGAGATAACGCCTGAAAACTCTGTTGGCATTCGATAATTCCGTGATTTACTCGAATATTTCCTCTTAATATGCTTTCCGAAGCACGGAGCAGTCGAAGGAATGTTAAGACAGTAAATAAAGAAGTCATTCTAATTGACTCTCGTATCCAATTGGTTTAGTATAGTATTCGTAGATTTTTGACAGCCGGTAGATGGTCAGAAACCAAAGAGTCTGACACAGGTATTGCCAAAGAGTATTGTGTTACCCAATTATAAAATGGGTTGTGGAGGTTAGACAAGCAATTACTCCATGTATTCATGCCTAACTTTTTCTTTGGTCGGTTTTCAGTCAATTAGGTCAATTCGGTTTGACTGAAAACCGACCAAAGAAAAAGCTAGTTTTTGCCTAGCTATATTTTTGGTCGGTTTTCAGTCAATTCGGTTTGATTGACTGAAAGCGGACTAAAGAAAAAGCTAGGCAGATTGATTTAAAAACTGAAATTACGGACAAGAGGTTTATTAATTTGATTGCAAACAATAGGACCCTGGAAAATCGGTCAATGGGTAAAATTTTCTTATCTTACATTATTCAGGCACAATCAGCAACCTTTCTAAAATAAAGATAACTTCGAAGGAGACTATTAATTATTATTTTAACAGGAGAAAGGATGGTAGCGTCTTATTTAATTAACTTCAAAATTTCCTCCAGTTCGTCTAAAATACTTAATAAGCGAATATTTACCGATGTTAAAAAAAACCTTGTTGTAATTAGAAAACTCTGCGGTAATAAGCTTTAAAAGCGAACTTTCTTGTGTTTTCTTTAGGGGTATTTTGTAATGTTATCGGTGGCTTAAGTTACGAGCTTAAAGCGGGATAATGTCAAAAAACTGGGCAAGTGGAAGTTGGCCTCGCACACTGAGGATTCCGTGCAAACTAACGTATGTTGAATATTAATTCCCTAATTGCATTTTTTTTTGTGACGTAACTAAATATTTTTAGGTTTTCAAATTTACTCCAATATTTGTGCTGTAAGTCCTTGCTTCATGCGGTGGATGCGAGATGCACAGGACCGTTCCTTGTGGTGGCACTTGGGGGAGGCCTATTTCTAACAGAGGACGTCCTTCGGCTGAAACGATGAAGACTTTGCTTTATGTTAAATTTCAGGGTTGTAGATCAACGGAAAGTACCCTATGAATTGTGATTCCCTTGAGTGTCGAAATATATGTTTTTGCAACTTAAACGGTCATTTTTTTTTTCGTTTACTTTGAAGTTTGATTTTTTCACAGCTTTGCGGGACCGCAGACCCTGAGTATATGGTTTTAATGTCAACTCGATATATCCTAAAAATGACACTCCCATTAAACCCAGAGTGTATAAATTAGGGGTTAGCATAACTGAGGCGAAACTCGCGCGGGATACTATTCTGAGTGGGTTACATCAACAAACTTTAACGATAACCAAAGTCTTGTCACCTGTAAAATCTCTAAATAGGTAACACCGATTTAGCAGAAGTTAAAATAACTTCACCAATAACAAAAGTTATATTTAAAGCAAATAACAAACAATGAGGTTTTTTGACAATACTTTAACATTCTAGATAATTATGATGGTGCAATAACAGTTAAATTTTAATGTTTTTTTTTTTTACTCTTAACTTTGACAGAAACTGTAACGTTGCTCTAGGTGTCTTTGAAAGCAGTAAGATGTCAAAGAATAACACTTGTATACAGAGGTGAAACTCACACAAAATTGGACTCAGCGTATTTGTCTTGTGTACTTTTTCTGATTAAGTATTCACCTAAATATTTTCGTTTGCACCCGCATCGTAATTTGCTTTAGTTTGACCTGACCTATAAATTCAAGAATCATCATCATCTTCCTGCCCTAGTCCCTTTTTATTTGGGGTCGGCGCAACACGTTTTCTCTTCTAATCTGTCCTGTCACTCGTCATGCTATCACTAACTCCCTTTTCTTTCATATCACTTCTTACACAAGCCATCCATCTTTTCTTTGGCCTCTCTCTCGCTCTCCATTTACCCACATATAAACTCATAACTGTTTTAGTAATATGCGTTTTATCCTTCCTCTTCACATGACCAAGACAAACGATTCCCTTTCAACTTTTCAGTAACTGGCGCCACTTTCAAAAAACTATCAATTCAAGAATATCTACCGATAAACATACAGTAAATAATAAATAAATATATAATTCACACCTTGCATGATTAAAATCATTTGCATATTCCGCTTTAGCGTTTAACTTACACTAAAGAAAGATGATTTAATTTATGAAGGCGTTTTACTCGTTCGCCCCTTTAATGCAAAAAACCCGGTCCCAGTACTAAATAAAAATAGATTAGTCGTCATTAATTAGTTTAGCAGTCTCAGACATTCATGGAACATTGTCTCCAGAGAATTTATTACCTACAGCTGTTGTTTCCTTCATCAAAGTGTGTTTCTATTTTTTTAATGATCACTCTGAAACATCATGTCATTGTAATTTTTCTCTTCTTCTATTTTTTTTTAGTACGGAAACTCGTAAAGCGTTCCTTAGTTTTTGATTGACGTAATAATTTTGTTTGTCTGTGGTGTTTTATTGCTATTTTATTTGACCCAAAAATACTGACAACTCAATAAACTTTCAGAATTTGACGTTTCAGCTGTAATTCTTTAATTTGTAACGTCATTTCCGCTTGGTGATTGCTTCCTAACCGGAGTCGGATGTCTGGATAAGCAGAGCATGGACGATGATCGTTTGGCACGTTATCCATATGTCTAAGGCATTGTACAGACCAAACTTATACTCACATTGACTGAGGCTTTACGCAATTTATCGCTTTTTCATTTATACAACATTTAGTATATATGCGAAACCTGAATACAGTACAATCGGTAACTGAATCGATTCCAATAATTTTTACACCATGTTATATTTTTGCACAAAAATATTTAAAAAAGTTCACAAGTTGGACGCTACCACCACCAAGTACAATACAGGTCACGACAGGCCGACACCGGTGGGTGTGGAAGCAAAACAAACCCTATATGTCACCTGGATGGCCCGGTGATCATATTATTATATTTGTGCGGACACCAGGTAACTTAAGCATAATGATTAAGTTACCTGGTACATCATCATACAGTAATAAAATTTTGTATATTTAGATTGAATACAAAAAAAAAATAGAGACGTGTTTCGGGTTTCGCATATATAAATTTTAAATTTTTCTTTGCCGACTCTCGGTGGCCGATTATTGTACTACGCGTAACAAGTAATATATAAAATACGTAAGCGTAGAAGCTGTTGAGTATTGTCGGTTTAGTGAGCATACTCACAGTCGGCGGCGGACAATACGTTTGGTGTAAATGATTGTATTTGTATTTCGGGCTGGTGTCCGCAACTCCACGACTAAAGTGCGTATTTTGCGTATGGGTAAATAAAACGGGTGTAAACGATGCCTTAGTGTTGAAGTTAGATTTTTTATGCCACAAACACGAGATTTTGGCACAAACGTCGTAAAAATGTAAGAAAAAAAAATACAACATCTATATTATAGTTGTCGTAAATGATAGTAAGATGAAGATAATTGGTTGCTAACATGGACGAAGGAAATAAAACGGTTGCATTTCATACAAAACATTGTCAAAGTCGTAAAACGTTCTAAAATTGATAGCCTGCACTTCGCAACGGGTAATAAAATATAGGAATCTATCTATATCTTTCGAAGTCTGAATATCGCCGTTAGAGTTCGGACTCGATATACGACAGAAGGTTGTAAAATATTCTGCATTCATTCTATTCGATCATGCTCTGTATATTCTAAACAGAATTACATAATACCAATGTTATAAAAGTGAAAGTTTGAATGTATGTGGATACGTGTTCTTTTTTCAAAGTGTTGCCATTTGCGTTCCAGGACCATGACATTCCCTTTCGGAAGTTAACACTTGGCCCCAAGTAGGCTGTGGCCCTGGTGAGCTCTTTTTTTTGTTTTTTTTTTTGGTGAGAAAATCATCCAATGACATCTCCGCGCCCTTGGTCGCTTCTGTTCCTTCGTTGCCTTTCATACTAGGGCTGGACCTTCCTCTCCTATCCCTTTGTATGCTTAGAACTTTAAAACTACGCAACGGATTTTCATGCAGTTTTTTTTTCATTAGATAGAGTGATTCAAAAGGAAGATTTACTTGTATAATACATGCATAATTTGTTTAATATCACCATTGCATCCGCGCGAAGCTGGGGTAGGTCGCTAGTTTACTTATCTATAATATGTATGTACTCGTATTTACAAATATATCCTATGTTTATCAGTTGTCTAGTACTCATAATACAAGCTCTGCTTAGCTTGGGACTAGACGGCGTTGTGTGATAGTTAAAAAAAAAAAATACATTTGTTCCGTTCAGGAATCAAATTGCTTCACGCAGCTCTACTACCAATTGCTCAACCACTGCGCTAATCGACGAAAATTTAGCATAATTTCATAAACATTACAACAAGACTTATGTATGTGTGTATATAACATATTAAGATTGTGCAAATTCCTACAGCAGTTTTGACTTACTAAGTGAATTTATTTCACTACCAAGTGTTTCTCGAGAAAACTAATGTCAACTACTTTGTTATGTAATACAAGAGTTTTCATGAATGAGTCTGAAATAAATAGACCTAGACTAAATGAATAAAAACGTCGAGATCCGAAGACGAACGAAGATCTCCGACATAGAAAAACGAATAATTTTACTGAGTATCTCTTTGAGGTGTGCTTGCTATACGCACTGTCGACGACTTGAGCTCGGTCCGAATGGTTACTGGACAGCCGAACGGCGAGCTACTCGTTGCTCATCGTCTGCAAGCCTACGACCGTTTTTCTCTTATGAAGCTATGTGATATTATGCGATATTTGAGGAGTCAAAGACCAAAGCCCACTTTCACTGTCAGTTTCTCACTACCATCCTAAAAGTCGTGAGGAAACCGGCATGTCCTAGAACCAAACATTCGAAGACATGGGACATCTACCACCCGCACTCGGCCAGCGTGGTGGATTACGGCCCTATCCCTCTTCTCGGGAGGAGGCCTGAGTCCCAGCAGTTGGAACATTATATAGCTTATACTATGCTATGCTATCCTAAAAGCAGAAACAAAACTTAGAATTATCATGAAATTATTAACCTACGCTTACAAAATCTGGATTAAGCATGCCATAATATATTTACAAATAGTTATAGGGGATATATTTAGAACTGTCTCTTAACCAGACGAAACGGAGAGTATTAAAAATAGGTCAAAATTAATCGTTGACAAAACGTAAAATAAAATAAAATTTAAAAGGTTAACGAATTCTTTGTTGTAATAAATTGCCCGATTTAAAGTGGTTTTATGTTACCAGCAGTATTAGACGCACCATATAAACTATAGTAACAACCAAATGTTTTGGTTTTGTGTTCCGTTGTCTCCCCTGATGTTTGAAAACTTTATCTTTCGTAAAATGTCTTTTCTGTACATCTTTATTAATTGAAAGACTTCCATTGGTGGGTATAATATGCCTTCTCCAAGTCAGAGCCAGCTAAGAGCTGGAATTCCCGGGAATATTTAAATCATGAGTGAATAGGTTACTTCTAGGTAAGCGCACTCCATCGCCAACATCGTCGCCTTCCATCAGGTAAGATAGCGGTCAAGCACGAACCTATCAACAATAATAAAAACGGCTCTTAAAGAATTCAGTAACCAGCAAATTATGACAAATAGTTGCTCTTTAAGCCCTGATCTTATGTAAACCAATGTATGACCTGGTGTCATTACAATGAACGGCGTCTCGCATCCGTCGCATTCCCTTGACTCTCACCAGATCATCGGCTATTTTTTTTTTGTTGTGGGTAAAATCATTCAATGATATCTCCCGCCCTTGGGTGGAGCGGGAGATAGTGTCAGACTCTTACTGACTAAAAACTCACCCCGTTCCTTCGTGGCCTTAGATACCAGGGCCGGGCTTTCCTTTCGGAAGCAAACCCTTGGCACCAGTAGGCTTCGACCCGACCTTTCGCTTCGAGCGAGCTACCCATAGCTCGCCGTCCGCAAGCCCGCGCCTGCGTTGGCTGGAAATCAGGATCGGAATCGGAATCCCCGCGGCGGCTGGGCCGTGAGGGCCGTTGCCTCTCGCGTGCGGCCTTCTCCTTTGCTAGCATTACTGCTTCGCAGAAGGAGGCGACCGCCTGCTATCCCTCTTCGCTCCGGACCATGGCCCGTACCAGGGCCTGGCGCGAGAGATCGCCGCTGCCGATCGCCCTCACGAGAACAAGGCGATGCTCTGCCCAAGCGGGGCACACTTTGAGCGTGTGCTCCACCGTGTCCTCCGGGCAGTCCACGCAGTGGTGGCACCCGGGCGTCGGCGTGCCCAACCAGGTCATCGGCTCACCTTGTGGGAATCTCTTTTCTGTTATTACCAGCATTTATAAATAACTAGCAGCTGCCAGCGGCGTCACCCGCGTGATTGTAGAATATTATCCCAGGGTAACAAACTCCCGGAGTAAAAAGTATTCAATGTGTTAATTTCAAGACATTAGGAAAGACCTTAGTCTTGCCGTGAGCCAAGATTCATCGAAACCCGATCAGCCTTTATAAAAGGAAAAAGTAACAAACACACACACACACTAACAAACTTGTGCCTTTATAATATAAGAATAACGCAGGCGAGAATTAAGAGAAATTCTACACATTGACGCTTGAAAGGCGAAAATTACTAAGAACCATTGAGTAAACTGAACAGGATATTAAACAGGATAATTCATTTTTATAGATATTATTGATGTTATCCAAAATAGCTATAAAAATTAAATATATATTTACGTTAATACTCGTAGCATCTCTATTCTACTGTTTTGTAATTATCAATTTTTTATTAAAGTAAACTGTAAAATTAATTCAATGTCGCTTAGTAGATTTTGCCTTTCAAGCGTCGACAGGAAAAAAAAAACACGTGTGACCTAATTACGCACGTCTCGTCTCAAAACATAAAGCATGCTGGAATTCATCTAGTGTTATTTTGAAATTCAATATATTTTCTGGTTATACCAAAATAGATGAGTGTATAATTACCTGCTGTCAATCATTTTGATGAAGATGGTTTTGAAGAATCTTTATTGCAAGCCATTAAGGAGAGGAAATTTGTAGCCCCACTTTCTTTGTTTGACATACCTACAGTTTAATTAAATCTATCTCGTCGCTTACCTTATCTTGCGTAGCAGACACACATTGTCTATCGAATTTAGGTCGCCACAGCTGTCCATTATAACTCACACCAACGATTATGTGAAGTATTAGAAACTAACTGTGTTTCTATTAATTGCTTTCGGGAATCTTGGCTACAGATTTTCTTTAATATACATACAAAGTATAATAAAGAAAATTTGTTTATTCATATAACTAAGTAATCTGAATAATAATAATCTGTTTCCTTTCCTTCAATTCATCCAAAGGCTGTCGGTAAGAATTTGCCCTGTGCGATAAGACCGCCCAATTTACACTTGTTTATTTGTACACTGGTTTTTTATAAATGTTTGTCCTGTATGTATTTTGTATGCGATGAATAAAGAATCTATAACAATAATAATGATCTTCTACAATTAGTCTTTGTCACAAATGAATAACCTTTTTTTACTATAAATAGTTTTAAGAGTTTCTCAAGCTTATGATCCCTCGTAACCCCGTTAAAATTTTTAAACGACTGTTAACCTTTCCCCCTCCCGGTAATATGAAAATGTAACTGTTATTAAAGTGCAACTTTAAGTAGATTACTGTGCTTGGCTATAATGCGTATTGCACGCTCTTCAGATATCTACGAACCTCAAGGTTCATAGACCTCACTTTGAGAAACGCTGTACTAATAAAACAACCCCTATTTACGATTTGAGCAGTGGTGACGAAGTGGTAACGGTCCCGATTTACGAGCTGTAGGTTGCGAGTTCAATCCCAACCAAGCAAATTTCTTTGTTTAATTTATTTCATCACTACTGCTCTCAAATCGGTGTAGGAACATCTTAAGAAAAGTGGCATAATTATCCTAAAATCAATCATTTGAACACATGTGACATCCACTAACCCACACTGGGCCCACGTGGTGGATTACGGTCCATTCCCTCTCCTAGCAAGAAGGCCTGAGTCCCATTAGAATTAGGGTCTTGTGTTAATTATATGGGCGCTTTATTTTTCTATGCAGGCGTACAAATAGTGAAAAACAAAAAAGAAATCTTTAAAAAGAAAACAAAACATAAAATTAAACTTACAGAAGACAAAAATAACTATTTCAAATTTATTAGCAGTTGTAACATTAACTATGCTTGTACTATACGTAAAAAGTACTAATAATAATACCATTGACATTTCCAAGAATACACAAGCAATATCATAGAATCGAAATAGTTTTGAATCTTGCGTTCCACTTGGAACCACATGCGCAAATCGTGTCAGTTGTAATGACAATAAAAAAACATCCTATACTTCACCGACACTTATAGATGTGTTTGAGTAAATCTAGTTGGAATAGAAATAGCGTATCGAGCGATATAAAATGTCCAACGGCTTCCGTCTATGAGGTTGGTAGGAGAAATCAGTATTTTTTTGAAGTTGTGTGTTTTTGAAAGTGTTAGTGAATAGTTTGACTAGTCAGAACTGATTCTTTTCTATTGTCCCTTTCACAAGTAAAAAAAAAAACCCCTTGACAATCCTAGAATTTACTAAAAAATGTTAATAACTGGTCAAGACGAATCTAATGAGCCCAAACTCGATGGGTTTGCTAGTAGGCATTCCAAAGTTCCAACAGACACCTCCCAGTTCTAGTATCAGGTCCTTGTCATCATGAGAAATGTATAGAACTAGTCAAGACGAATCTATTGAGCCCATGCTTGATGGGATTACTAATAGGCATTCCAAAGTTCTATCAGCCACCTCCAAGTGCTTAACATCAGGTCCTTGTCATCATGAGAAATGTATAGCACTACTCAAGGCGAATCTAATGAGCCCAAACTCGATAGGTTTACTATGTTAATAAGCAATCCAGGGTTCTTACTTTCGAGCTCCATCACATGACCAGCTCAATGGCACCAGATTGTACAGGAGTATTTCAAATATTAGATCACACATATGTTTAAAATAAAGTAAAAACCCATTAAATGTTTAAAAACCCTACCGCATTTAACAAACGAGCCGATGACCTTGAACACCAGCACTGATCTTCAAAAACTATCTCGATTAATCCAGCTTTCAAAAAAAAGCGCATCAAAATTGGTCCATTTATTTGGGCGCTATGATACCACGGACAGACATATCCAACTTGTAACACCCCTGTTTTCCGTCGGGGGTTAATGACTATTTAACGCCTTGATTGTATTGGCTGTTGAAATTATGGTTTCTTCATTTCTCTAACATATATCTACCAATGAACACCGTTGAACATTCTTTTTAGAATCTTTTCCACGAAATTAGATTTCTTTACCACATTGTCACCAAAACAATCCATTAGACTTTTTGTGTACCAAAGATCAGATTAAGAAATGCAAACACATCCCTAGACGATCCAATCACCATTACTTCGCCGTCAACGCGCCAGATTCCATGACACGTGCTAAATTACCCAGTTCGACACGTGCGTTCGTGCGTGTCACTCGTAATGATAGTAAAAACCGTATTTATGTTAATAAACCGATCAGGAACGGAATAGAAATGTTTTAGATGTCCGGTATTGGTCACTATGTAACAGATAAAAACTATGTTAGAAGATGTAACTAAATGAAGAAGACCAATTTAGCCGAAATATTGTGTTTTTTTGGAATATAGAAGGCTTTCTATTATAATGTGGCTGGATGATCTGATGAAGGCAGCAGGTTCCCGCTGGATGAAAGAAGCACATTAAGGCTCGCGATGTCGTGAGGTTTGGGAATGCCAAAATTCTATTAGTTCACCTCTCTACTCTCAAATAAGGCCGATAGTGATGGCTAGCCTCTTCGAAAGCGTGATGTTTTTTTTAAAAAAGATTATCAATTGAAACTATGCTGTCAGTACTAAAAAATATTAAAATAAATACAAAATTATAGTAAAATAAATAAACGTAAGTCAAATTAACACTTAATTCGATGCCCAAATTCTACTAATTTGGTATTAATTCTACTAAAAACGATAATGCTGCTCTTCGAGCTGAAAATCTTGAATGGACTTGATTGAGAATTTAGTTGGTAATTTTTATTAAAACTTAAACCATTACAATGAAAAAGTACTTGATCTAATATAAATTGCTTTAATCTATTTAATTCATAAGATTAACCTTCGACTGTCTTGCCAGCGCAATAAAAAGATCTCGCTGTAAGTAGTCTGCAAAAAAGTCTATCTGGCTAGACAGTATACATTTTAATTAAACAAATTGTCATTAAGTCATTTTGCTACTAACCTTTATATCATGTTCTGGGAAAGAAACTGGAAGACGTAACGTCAATATTTTATCTTGACTTGTAGATTCTTCTACAACTCTTACTATAGCTATACTTCTAACTACAGCAGACAAATTTTTACGAGTTTTAAAACTTAAATTTCGGAACAGATTGTTCTACTTGTTTTATTTATAAATAGGTCAAGCTCGTATATACCCTATTAGGTATCTCAGATTACATGCTCACGTTCCAATTCCATGCCCAATTAGTACAGCATTTACCGGACCCAATTTTCCAATAGGGGATATCGTTTCGTGTTGCTTTGACCATTTCCAAGAAACAACCCGACCCCAACCTCCCTCTGAATGGCTCTGAAAATTAGAGAAGCCTTAAAATACGAAGTCGCTTCGACCGATAAACTTTGTTAATATAAAACCGGTTTAATTTTGGCGTTTCTGCACCAATGATCTTGGACTCAATTAACACCAAACCCAATATTCACCAAATTTCCTAATTGAAAGTTACACCAGTCACGGTTATAAGGATTTGTTTTCATTTCTGTACTTTGACTGGCACCGTGCCAAATGATCGATACGTTTTGGCAGCACGCCAGACCATATGGCGACCGGACGAAAAAAAAGAAGTAAAAAAAACAACAGTTTACTTGTAGTACATAATTTAAGATTCATCTGTGGACACTGATTAAATATAGGGCTTTATTGAAGACGATATTGGCTGGGAGATAATGGTAGGCCAGTAAATAAAAGTGATAGTATCATCAGAATAGACAGCTATTTCAATCGAGATCCTGGTCATCTTGCAAAATATAATACGGTTATATCAATTTTTGCAGACGGTCGACAATGAATAAACAGTCAAAATCTGTAGCTTCGTAACAATCTTGAGTAATGTTATATATAGCTTCTTGTCGTGCAATAAAGTTACAAATTTTATTACTAATCGAATTTTCACAAATACGAATAATAAAATCATATAATTATGAAGTTACCACGTTATTTTGGCAAGGTCATGAATATGATCCATTGATTAGGCCAGTGAAAAATAAGGAAATAGAATGTAATAAAATATATTACCCGTGATCTAGTTCGTGAGACATTAAACATATATCATGGACATCATCATTATAGTCGACGTCATTTAAGATCGTTGGTTGAGCTTTGATGTTTATGAAAAGATGTAATTTTAAAACTGTCAGTGGGAACGACACGAATACAAACTTTAATTCTTTTAGTATATTTTCGTTGTCATAAGCTGTCGAATTATCATGGTCACTATGTATTTTTTTAGTTCTGTAATATATGGAGCTTACAAATCATCTACTAGATGGAGCTTACATTAGTACTTTCTCTGTGTTTATTCGCTTATGTTGAGGCCGTCTTTTTTAGGTGATATATCATAAAATATTCCTTCTGCTAGAGTAGAGCAAGAGGAATTGTCAGACTATTTTGCACTAAAACCTACCAGTCTTCTTTTAATTGCCTTTTGCGTTCCAGGACTAAGGTTACTCTTTCAAACAAACCTGATGTCTACGACAAGACAGTCTCTAACTGTCTGATTTAAAATGCTTTTAAAAAGATAGTGCTAAAATATTAAATTCAAAATTCAGTCTTCGGCATAGACTACTGTACCGTGGCAAGCTAGCTCTTAGTTGCTTGCTGTTGGCGGTCGGTTACAGGTACTCACTCTGTAACGGCCTTGCCAACATCAGTTCTAGGTAGTAATTCACCACCTTCAGAACATATTGTTTCGTAATTTTGGCAAATAATATTCCTCATGTTAAACATTAATTTACTGTCATCTTGAGAATTGTTTGGCACTGTTTGTACATCGTCTTGTTACTTCATAATGAACGAGAGAACCTCGTGTATTTATACCAGTTTTCAATGGATTACGCTCATTCAGTATATTTTATCGCACAAGTGGGTTGTTTGTATAACTAACAAGATACAGCTGATGTGGCATATTAAATCCTTGAGTGAAGGAAATCGGATTCATTAAAAAAACATGTCTGACTGCATTTTTATTTGCAGCTTTTCTTTTCATAACCAAGAGCTTGTTGCTAAGTAATAACAATAGCATGAGTCAATCTCTAAAGTTAAGCACCACTTGTCAAGGTCAGTCTTTGGATGGGTGGCCATTTTTAAACATCGAGATTCTGCCCTGCGATTCAAGTTTTAACATGTTTGAAATAGGAATAAAGGCAGATAGAAAATAAAGAGGGTATTTTAATTGAAACTCGTATCCAATTCGTTGGTTCCGGTTGTTATTTGTAGATCTTTTGTCAGTTGTTACGGATTGTCAGAAGTCAGGGAATCAGATGTCATCAAAGTGATGTCAGCAAACCGATGGGTTCAGCAGGGCCGATGACCGCTAAAGCCGCACGGATATTTTAAACAGATAAAAGGGAACCCGTGGTCCTTTAGTCAGTAAAAGTCGGGCAGGCCCTCCCGCTCCACCTCAGAGCGGGTGAAGTCATAAGATGATTTCCCTCAAAAAAAAACATTTTAAGTCAAGAGAGAATTGATTACTTCTAGGCAAGCGTGGACCATCGTCAACTACCTACATTGTTATTTACCATAAGGCGAAATAATGGTAAAAGGCGAGCCTATGAAAAGCAAAAAAATAAACAGACACTTTTGCAGGTAGAGTCAAAGCCTCCTGGGGCCAAAGGTCTAATCCTGGAAGGAAGCCTTGGCCCTGGCATAAAAGGCAAAGAAGGAAGGGTTTTTTAGTCAGTAAAAGTCTGACACTATCTCCCGCTCCGCCCAAGATTGAGAGATGTTATTGGATGATTTTTATCCACCAAAAAAAATACACTTTACGTAAATTGACATCCACCTGTAGTTCTAACAGAAACAGTTGCCAATCCTGTCCTCGAACGAAATCCGGTAAAGAAAATCATCTCGACTTTAACCAGGGTTCACCCAATTGGCAAAGCGCCACAGCAGTTACGAATCCAAACATTAATATTGGTACATTTGATGCACATTCAATGAGTACTCTGCTTTATGTCCGTTTAAAGCCAGATATTGGTAAATGTTGATACATTTAGATTCAAAATAAAGTGAGTTTTCGTTGTTCTGAAAGCGTTAGCAAAGTATTGTGACAGGTGGAGATAATTTAAGAGATCAATTCCTTAGTTTTAAATAATTCTCATTAGTGGGAGAAAAGATTTGTGTTTTTTTTAATAAATAAACTAAAAAACTAAAGGACCGATTTGAATTATTCTTTTAAAAGTAGAATGCTGCTTTATCACTGACAGATTTTTAATTTTTTTTTTAGGTGGGAAAATTATCCAATGATGTCTCGCCTATATGTGGAGCGGGAGATAGTTTCAGACTTTTACTGACTAAAAATCCACTCCTGTTCCTTCGTTGCCTTTCATACCCGGACTGAATCTTCCTTTTAGAATCTGCTTCGACCTGGATCTGGGTTAACATGTTTGTGAATGCACTCACGATACCAAAGTTATTCCTAACGTGGGCTAGCGGTTATATTTTTACAAAGAAAAATTCTATAATAAATTATACAAGCAACTAAAAAATACGAATGCACCAACGATATATGAGTGATTCCCGTGCCGGGGCCGGGCCTTCCTTTCAGAAAATGACCCATGACCCAAGCAGGCTTCGACCCTGCCTGCCTGCAGGTAGCAGGCTGGGCCTCTACGGTTTGCTGACAGGTCCTTAAGGCGCGCGGGAACAGTACGCGCCGTGGACGACTTGGGCTCGGTCCTATCCATTACCGGACGATCGGACAGCGTGCTACCCATTGCACAACGTCCATAAGCCCGCGCCTACGGTGGCCGGAAATCAGGATCAGAATCCCGGCGGCCCATGGGGCGAGCGTACCGATAGTCAGGTCAGATAATGGCTTTATAGCCACGGGCCTCGATTACCATTTTACGAGGTTCTCGTTAGGCCTCTGGATCAAAGGCTTAATTCAAAAGCAGTAAGTACTTTATAATATTTTAAATATTATCACTACGTGCTTAGTATAAAACAATGTTACTACCCGCAGTCTGTCGGTTTGAAAATTTCTTGTAAAACTAGATGAGGTCGGTGTTTCCTAGCTGACTACCCTGAAAAGAAACACCGAAACAAACTCAGGGGCCAAAGTCTCTTTTAAAGTCCATATAGTAAATATGCCAATAATGCCTTATTATAAAAATAAAAACAATCAATGAATTAGGTTTCGGGTAAATCTAGTTACAGTATTTACAAATCAATTCATTACTCAAGCGCCAAGCGGACACCGGTGTCCGCACACCTATTGTCTTTCTATTGTGTCTCTAATTACGGTATTCAAATGGTTGAATCATAAAGTCAATGATGAAAAAAATATGTTTATGTGACTTTGTGTTTGTACCAAATAAACGTATCTTCTTTTGTTTTACTAACATGGTAAAATAAAAAAAAAACAGCAGAAATAAAGGATGCTCTGACTGACTGTGAGTAAACATGATAAAGGTGAGACCCTGTTGCTATGCAGTTGTTTGTAAGCGACCTTTAAGTGAATAATGTGAGGAATGCACATCCTAGTATTAGTAGCTATGAAACGTGTGCAACTGTGCAAGTATTTTGTCAGTAATATGTTTCAATAATTGTAAACTCATGTTCATTTAGGCAGAATTTATGCATGCAGTTTATCAAGATGTTCGCTATGATTTACAAAGACGTTTACATCGAGAGGAAATACTCCTAAACGTCCTTTAAGTTCCTTCAAAGAGACGTGATCTTTAAGCTCAACAAAAAGTTCTATAAATTCGCACCACAGCTGCAGTTCCAATTATCTCGTCTCCTTTCAGCGCAAGCATTTCCATCGCTCTCGTGTCACTATTTCTTCGATTCAAAAAATCTTTCAATCCACAATCTGCCATCTCTCTCATCTGTCACTAGTTCAACAAGTGCGACGGTGACAAAAAATCCGACAATCGTGTTCAACACATAATACCTAGACGTGAGGAGGGGGAGAGGCTTAACAATGAGGCTCTAATGCAAACAGCGACGTAGCAAAAACGATCAACGATTGAACAAATACCGCGAAGGGTGGTGCCGCGAAACAATGGATATGACGTGGTAGGGGGGCGTCGATGCTGAATTATCGTCTATATAGAGCACAGCAAATAGACATGAATGAGACCCGAATAAAAGCGGTTCTGCCAGATTATGAGGGCATTGGGTATTTGGTAGTAATTACGTCCCGGATTGTGAGCAACTGGATTCTCAGTTGCGTGGGTTCTGTCTAAATATAATCGCGGAGGCGTTTGAATTTATGCAGTACTACTAGTAAATTCCATTGCATTTGATGCAAATTGCTCTGTGGTTGTGTTTGTTTCCGTGTTTCTGTGGAATTGATTGAAATATAGCGTGCATCGGATGCTGATCTCATGTTGTTTGAAATAAAGGATTGTTCCTTCACCGTGTTTGGTTGGTGCATTGTATGCTTTAAAGTCATTGCACTTCACATATCGGAAAACTATAAACTAGAAAAAAGAATTATATTTATTTACATGTGTTATTTGATTCTTCAGATTTAGATTCCACACATTCTTCTCTTGCTTCCTACACATTATTGTCTACATGTCTATTGATCTCTCCCTTCTCATGTCTGCTGGAAAAAAATCTTTAGAAAGGAGTAGTACTTTTGTACTAATGTCTATTAAGTATTTTATTTTCCTGGTTTTGTGTGTGCACAACACAAAAATATATTATAAAGGCAAAGGTTTGTAAGTGCGCCTGTATGTCTGTTTGTAACTTCTTCAAGCTTGAATGGCTGAACGGATTTAGATGAAATTTAGCGCAAGGACAGACTATGCGTAAAACAGCACATAATGTTTAGGGTATAAACTTGATTACGGTTCCTTAGGACATATTTTCTACTTTGGGCGATGCCGCTGGTGGCTGCTAGTTATTTATATTTCAGACACGAAAATATTTCATTGAATCCAATACTCGAAATAGTCAAACAAAATTAATTGTGTACCAAACAGTATATAGTAAATCCCAAAAGTTCTAGGCACTCACATCAAAAAGTTCTACATTTTCAATAACATTTACAAAGGACTGAAATAGTTGAAAAGTTTTTATATTTGAAATTCAGGTCCAAACCCCAGTCATTAATGCCTATAGACTAAATAATATCTTAGGGTTGTGAAATTCAATTTATGAATTTATCCTTCGATATTTGTTCTCACGAATTTCGTAAATGATTTAAATTATAATAGGGTTATGTTTGCTAAAATAGTATACCTATTCTAAGCTAAATTAAATATGAAACTGAATTTGTGGAAACAATAACAGTTTGAGAAGTTGTTCTATGTGCAGAAGTACAGAGGCTCTTAATATTTAGAGTTGTCGTAAAATACCTAGTAATTACTTTAGTTTAAGACTAAAAACTTACAAAGCGGTTTTCACCCACGGCCGCTGCGGTTGCGGGACCGCAGCTTTTATAGAATGCCGATATGTAAGTAAAAAATTAAAGCACATTTCACGACACATTTTACGCCCGCAGTGTGCGCGGTTGTTCGCGCTTCCCGTTGCACCAACGGGCCATCTTGCGATAATCACCCGCCAGGTTTGCGAGCAAAAATCGCAACAGCGACAGCTGCAAAACAGCACAAAACAGCATGCTCATAAGTTTAGAAATATAACGTGTTAAAATGTCAAGCGTACGAGCGAGAAAGAGGGGTGGATATATACACCCTATACAGCTCCATCCTTTTAACAGTTCAGTTTAAGTCGTCAAATGGATCGCGTCAAGAGCTCGTGGTAAAACCTCTGGTGGTTGAATAAATATGCAACAAAATTTACTCGCATGCATATGATCTTCTTATGGTACGCAAATACATCTTCTATATATATAAAAGAAAGTCGTGTTAGTTACACTATTTATAGCTCAAGAACGGCTGCATCGATTTGGCTGTAAATTGGTTGGGAGGTAGCTTAGAACCAGGAGAAGGACATAGGATAATTTTAATCCCTTTAAATAAAAAAAACACATATCCAAGACCTGCTCATTTATTGGTATAGTGCAGATTTGAGTTTTTTTTTCTAATGTAGGGCAGAGTAGGGTAGAATAAGGTAGAGTAGGGTAGTGTAGGGTAGAGAAGGGTAGAGCAGGATAGTGTAAGGTAGAGTAGCGTAGAGTAGGGTAAGTAGGGTGGAGTATGTAGAGTATAGCGGGAGCGAAGCCGCGGGCAAAAGAAAGAAAGAAGCGAGAAAGAAAAACATTTATTTGAGACTCACACAGGACAAAAAATATATATACAACAACAATACAAAAACTATAAATAGGTTTTACAACATAAAAAAAAACAATAAATAAAAGAACACAAAAAAAAAAGATTGAAAATAAAAGACCTGTGCGAGGCCAAAAAGGCCTCTATCTCAGCATATGCTGCGATATTACCTAAAAAAAGGTATAATAACGCAGCGCTGGTATTCTGATAGGGCCTGGTGATGCCACGGTCACACTCACGGAACACAGACATAATATATATATCGACTAAAGAATGAAATAAAAAACTAATAAACAAAAGCTAGTAATTAATAATATCATGATTAATATTTTAATACTTTTTTCACTACCTTATTCTTAAGATCGTGTGTAAAATTTATCACCTATGACTACGAATATATGATTCTGATTTTAAAAATATATGATTTTCTCACTGTTGGGACTCAGGCCTCCTCTCTAGGAGAGTTTAGACCTATTTAAAACTCTGTGATGAAACAACTCTATACTATTTTAATCAAGAACGATTTAAATGAAAACTTTATTGAAATATTAAAAAGCTTTATACAAACTTTCAGTTATTAAAACGAGAATTCATAATAAATTGGCTCACTTTGAGCGTATGAAATGTTTTGATTAGTATGATGGGTAATGTTTACACATTTTAAAACTTTGCCTTCACGCTGAGTGATGATAAATATTAAGTAAATTATTACGTTATTTTCAAAGTTTTGACGGGAAAGTTTAGTTTTTTTTTTGTGGTAGATAAAATCATCCAATGACAAATCCCGCCCTTGGGCAGAGCGGGAAATAGTGTCAGACTCTTACTGACTAAAAACCTACCCTGTTCCTTCCCTGCCTTGGTTTAGGGCCCTCGTTTGCATTTTCATACCTCCCCAGAGCGCCAGACTAGGCCTCGACCCTACTGGGCCCCTACGGTTTGCTGTCAACTCCTTCAGGCGCACGGGAACAGTGCACGCTGTAGACGACTTGGGCTCGGTCCGGTCTGTTACCGGACAAACAACCAGCGAACTACCCGTTGCCCGCCATCCGAAAGCCCGCGTCTACGGTGGCCGAAAATTTGGATTGGAATTACGGCGGCGGCTGCGTCGTGAGCGCTGTTGCCTGATGCGGTCGGCCTCCTCCTTTGCTGGCATTACTGCTTCGCCGAAGGAGGGAAGGTATAGTGGAAAAGTAATTTAATTAGAAGCATTACTTCAGGTTGCTGTAACGAAAAAGAATAAATAATGGATATTGGTTGGGAGTCAGTGATAATGTTGGTTGACAGGACAGACTGAAATAAAAAAAAACCTGCTGCGCCGATCACAAATAACAAAGAACCAGGATAGGAAATCAGAAATCAGAATAGTTTATTTCAAATAGACCAATTACAGGCACTTTTGAGTTGTCAAAATGTCGGTCAGTCCAAAAAAAAGTGAAGCTAAATTGCACATTCCAAAGCGTAGATTTCTATGGAGAAGAACGTGCAGGAAACTCAATGGACACTCTTTTTAAATCATATTATGAGTTACATAAATCTAGGAAAATGGAAGATGATGAACTTCGGTGCTATTCTTAGTCGTCAGGCAGGTTGCTGTATCAAATTCAACACCTTTGATGTTACATTACATTGGGTACTACAAAACCTTGGTTGTTTTTAAGCTTAGATTAGCATTTGCTAGGCTTGTGGACGGCAAGCTATCGATTGCTTGACCGTCCAGTAACCCTCCGGACCGAGGCCAAGTCGTCAGCGGTGCATATTGTTCCACGCGCGTCTCAAGAAGATATCTGCAAACCATAGGGGCCCACCAGGATCGAACCCTACTGAGGCCACAGGTTGTGCGAAAGTGAACCCTGGGGCTCTGGACCGAAAGCAAAGAAGGGACAGGAGTGTCTTTTTATTCAGTAAAAGTCTGACACACTCTCTCGCTCCGCCCAAGGGCGAGACATGTCAGTGGATGATTTTACCACCTAAAAAAGATACCATTTTCTTTTTGACTGATAATTAAACAATTACCTACTAATAGATAACTAGCGACCCGTCCCGGCTTCGCACGGGTGCAGTGTTGATATTAAATATATTATGCATGTATTATACATATAAAGCTCCTCTTCTTCTCTTCTTGAATCACTGTATCTATTGAAAAAAACCTCATCAAAATCCGTTGCATAGTTTTAAAGATCTAGGCACATATAGGGACAGACAGCGGTAAGCGACTTTGTGTTATACTACGTACTTAGTGATATAGTTATATAGATATTATAGTTATTTGAAGAAAACAAAGGTAGATAAAACGAATATTTACTTTAACGAACTCATTCAAAAACAATATCCATTAACGAAGTCCATTGACAAGACATACAAAATCGATAAGCTGCAACCTATGAACGGACGTAAGACATAACGTCTTCACTTCGGGCCAAGTATCATTAATAGTTAGTGCACACAAGACGAAGTTAAATTGAGATGTAAAGTCCCAACTAGGGTTAGCAGCAGACGTGCCGATCGGGGAATAGGAGACAGTTAATATATGGGGAGTTGTATGTTATGCACGTGGGCGGAATATTAGATCTTTATTTTATAAGAATACAGGATGCATTTTGGAGAGTGTGCGCGGGAATTACATGACATAATTCCGCCATCTCAATTCCACCATCGGACAACCGATGGAACCGTACGGCGAATATACACAATTACGTTGTTGATACTTCTACGGTACGTACTAAGCGTTTTGCCTCGTCGTTTATACCAGGACTGGAATAGTTTGCCTGCTGCGGTCTTCCCGTCCGATTATAATTTAGGTGTCTTCAAGGCTAGAGTGAATAGGTTCTTAATAAAATAGTTCGCCTCACCATCAACGATTGCATCACTGCTTAACATCAGGTGGGATTGCAGTCAAGCACTAGTTTATACCAATAAAAAAAACAGAAATTTGTGTATTGGAAAAAGCCACTTTAAGCCACGATACGACGAACCCTTATTGGACTACGTGTCATTTATAAAAAAACTGGGCAAGTCCGAGTCGGACTCCCTCATTTTAGTTCCGGATAAACTTGCTTATGAAAACAGTAATTTTTTTTTGTGCTGTATTACTAATTTACAGTTTTCCGATTTTTTTCTGTTCTATGAGGAAATTTCAGGATTCTAGGTCAACGGGAAGTACTCTATGAATTTCGATTCCCTTGAGAGTGTCGAAATATACATTTTTTGCTGTATGCAAGCGTCGTCGACTGAGATATGAAACCCTAAAGAAATATTTACTTATTTATCTATTAACACATACAATTGTTTTAACAGGCGTACCCAGTTAACAAATGTAGTCGCAAAATAGCCGCACTCAGAGACGCCACCGACAGACTGAACAGATATCCATCAGTGTAGGCAGCGCCTTGGAGAACCGGCACAGATTACACAGAGGACAACGCACTTAGTGTCACCCTCTCGAATTCCGCCAATGTGTAAGAAAAAATATCTAACCGCAGAGAGATAGTATTAAGTAGCCTGAGTCACGGGTGCGAACTTTAACAAATTAGTGCGGGCTACCGGAACTTTAAACAGTCTTTCCTTCGATCCTGAGCGCAACCTACTGTTTGGAACGAGCAATCTCAACGATTCTGATATTTGTGGATTATTAAGCATACCCCGTAAAACTAAAAACACGTACTTAGCAAGAGCAAGATTGCGTTGAATTGAGAAAATGTGTCGGTTGGTCTCCCAACCCTATTAAATATATAGTCTAGAACATTCTCAGCTAAAACAGTTTAAAGCTTAAGTAGTGAATGAAATATTTGAAGCTGCAGTTTCTATCGTAAAAGACAACTTTAGAATTGTGCTGGGTAATTCTAGCTTTGCAATGTCCTTGTAACAACTGATCTAAGCGACGAGTCTGGTCCAGTAGTTCTATTTTTTTGCTACGAAAAAAATCAGATTATTTGTATAAACAAGTGTTTTAGTTGATGTGTGTGTATGTATGTTGTGTTGTATTGTTGTTGATTGTTGCTGTTGTTTTGTTGTTTTCGTTGTAGTTGTGTTCATTTTCTCTTTATTAATTTTGGGGTTTTTATCTAATCAGATATGCCAACCCCATTGTAATTTTTTACAGTACAGATCTCATCGCTTATATATAGATAAACTAAAATATAATGGAAGTCACAGATGAAGAGCTGTTAACTTTTTGGCATCATCTGAAGTTGGACGAAACAAAATTGACTGGATTAACAAAGTATTGTTTCCAGGAGTAACATATCACTTTGCATCTAGATAGTAGTTGTGGTTATAGTTTGTGTATAAGTTGTGTTACTATTTTGGGGTACAATAAAGTTTATTTTATTATGTTGTGAATTTGACAGTTACTGTTCTAGACTTCCTTTGTGAACATCAACTGGTTTTGTTTTTCAGTGAGAAATCGTGTGTGTGGAGCAAGAGGCATTGTCAAATTTTTACTGACTAAAAACCACCTGTGTTCCTTCAGTTGCACTTTGCTTTCTAAGTCCAGGGGTAACTCTTACGATAAAATCTAACATCAGCTGCAAGAAATTCAAATAACATACCGGCCATTTTTTTTGGTTGCTTTATTCTGCTGCACTAATTAAAAACGCAATAGGGAAGGATTTTTGGAATATTGAGTTACTCATAGATTCGGATTCTTCGTGATGAATCCTAAAAAAAACTACTAATAATCTCCTTGCATTGAATCAGCCTGTTGATGTTCCCACTGCTGGGACTCAGGCCTCTTGTCTCGGAGAGGGAATGAGCAGTAATCCACCACGCGGGATCGGTGCGGATTGGTGGATGTCACATGTCTTCGAATTTGTGGTTCTAGGACATGCCGGTTTTCTCAAGATGTTTTCCTAAAGCATTTTTGAGAGCAGTGGTGATGAAATAAACTACTCAAAGTAAAGCGCCTGGCTGGGTTTGAACTCGCGACCTACAACTCGTAAGTTGGGACCGTTACCACTTGGCCATCACTGCTCTCTTGCTAATCTCCTTACTGCACTTTTAATTAGCGCAGCAGTATTACAAGATTATTCTTAGTATATGCGAAACCTGCATACAGTTTTTTCAGAATCAGTAACTGAATCGATTCCAATAATTTCGACATCATATTATATTTATTTCCCAAAAATATTTCAAAAAGTTCACAAGTTGGACGCCACTGACACTAAGGACAACATAGGTCACGGCAGGTCATCGCAAGTTTTACTTTACCCAGTGCACAGCTGGGTGCGAGAGCAAAACAACCCCTCAGTCGCCCAGATGGCCCGGTGACCATGTGTTTGTGTGAACAAACAGGGCACAACAAGCCTATAATTTTGTGATTTTTCATGATACAGATGTGAAATTTTGTACATAGATTCTTTACGTAAAAATACTAAACACATGTTTCTGGTTTTGTAAAAAATAAAAATAAGGTTGTATAAAACCGTTTATTTTTTATTTACTTGGGAAATCCTCAAGTGCCTTCTCTCGCTGATACAAGGGGGCAAGCTCGGTGGTACAAAGCGGCGTGTTAGACTTTTACTGATTAAATTCCACCCGTGTCTTTCAGTCGCCCTTTGAGTTCTAAGGCCATGGTCACTCTTCAAACGTTTCTGCAGCCCTCACAGGCATCGGTAGGGCTCACTCAGTTTTACTGACATTCCTTTGAGTTGCGTGTCGCTGTCGACTCAGGTTTGATCCTTACTGGACGGACGGCGATAGAGTAGTAGTAGTCTACATTTTGTGTGAATTCAGTCAAAGCGTCACTGAGTCGGTGGATCACTAAGTAAAGAGCGATACCTACGTTCTTTACTTAGTGGTAGCTTATAGTATATATATACAAATATATTCAAATATATATAAGCTTCCAATCAAGTTTTTATCTCAAAAATTTAAGACTTTAGTAAACTTGTAGATTTAAATTGATATAGAGCACGGTTTTTCTCCCCAAAACAGGCTGCAATACAATATTTGCATAATTTTATTCTGATACGAATGGACAGCTGCTGAATATAATGGTATTATATAAATACTTTCACCATCTTACGTAGAAATTTGTACCAGATTTTATCATCTTCACTACGAGTGATATCGCCTTTACTACTCCTATTCATAGTATAGCCGTAACCAATGTCACTGCAACATATTCATAGTTTAACTTACATACAGGTGCTACATATGTCACCTAGCTTGCTCGTAGAACTTAATTGCAAGACTATGGAAAGAACCACAGAGTTCGGAATTATTACAATGACTGTAGACGCCATTACATTTGGACGCCATTACAATGGATGTGAGATGCACAGGACCAGTCCCCGTAGCGACACAACATACACAAAATAAGCGTATCTGATTAAATATATTTATAATTTTTTCTTAGGAATCTTTCCTTTTTAGACTTTTGCCTGCTTGTTTCCTCAGAAAAGTTTTTGTAATATCGTCTCCAATTGTGACTGCACAAATGATTCTTGGGTCTTTTTTATGTGGGAAAGCATCCAATGTCTTTTCCCGCACTAGGGTGGAGCGGGAGGGCGTGTCAGACTGACTGACTAAAACCCACCTTGGGTTTCCCTTTCTTTCTCTTTCCGAGGTCTATGGTTAAACTACTACCTATGTTTCACTTGATACGCTACCAGGAGTTAATTCAGAAGCTGCACAGTGCCGTTACATCTCAATCTAAGTTGGGATTTACTTTAGATCTAACGATATTCTAGGAAGTTTGAGACCTTGTTTGGAAATCGAAGATGGATGGTATATCAGTTTGGCGTTTGATGAATATTTAGGAGTTAATGTACTAATTTTGCAGTAGATATATGACTATAGTCAAAGGTTTATTGACCTATAATTTTCGGATTTATTCCAAAAGAGTTTTCATAGTTATTTTATTTATTACAAATGATATCTACACATACGTACAAAACCTTAAAAATTAACCTAACTATTTATGCTAAAACCTGCCTATGTACATGTAATACAAAAACACAATACACTCAGGCGTTCAAGTACTCCTCCACATCGCTGTCATCCGGAAATGTACCCAAAACACTGGGAGCATTGCCACGTTGAATGGCCATGCAATGCAAAGAAATAGAATTGGTTCTATTTTAAGGGCGCCTTCAAATGAGCCGCAACGTGCCGTGCGATGGCAGCGCGGTTGCAGTGCTGCCGCCGCGCAGCTGTGTTATTCCATATTTAAAAATTAAAATTTTAATCCGTCGGTCGCGCTACAATCACGCTGCTTCTGCGCGTCATTTATTATATTAAGGTTTTTTTTTTTCATTGACTTGACAATGCATTGCTGCATACTGCATTGCATTGCATTACATCAGCCTTACAGAGAGCAGTGGTGGCCGAGTGGTAACGGCCCTGACTTATGATTAGTAGGTCGCGGGTTCAAGCCCAGCCAGGCGCATTACTTTGTGTAATTTATTTCATCACCACTGCTCTCAAAACGGTGAAGGAATACATCGTGAGGAAACCGGCATGTCCTAGAACCAAAAATTCGAAGACATGTGACATCCACCAACCCGCACTGGGCCCACGTGGTGGATTTCGGCCCTTTCCCCCTCTTAGAGAGGAGGCCTGTGTCCCAGCAGTGGCAACATTGAAAGGCTGATGATGATGATGACATCAGCCTTATAATTTTCCCACTGCTGGGACTCAGGCCTCCTCTCTAGAAGAGGGAATGGGTGAGCGGATTGGTGGATGTCATATGTCTTCGAATTTTTCGTTCTGGCACATGCCGGTTTCCTCACGATGTTTTCCTTCACCGTTCTTGAGAGCAGTGGTGATGAAATCAAATAATGCGCCTAGCTGGGTTTGAACCCGCTACCTACAACTTGTAAGATGGGGCCATTGCCAATCGGCCACAACAGCACATATACATAGATAATATTAATATCACTCCCGCCATTGTCATCCCTAGTTTGCTTCTAATGATAATGCAATTTTTGCCACCTGAAAGCCAAGTCATTAATATTATTTTCCATTGTAAAAAAAAGAACAATGACTTAACATTCTAAACTTTGGCCAGGTGCGAGGAGTCACGAAGGGTTCCGTACTACAATATTGAATTTGAGCAAAAAAAAAATACCGACAAAATATCGTTTTTTGTTTGGGAACTCCTTTTTATTTGTATTTTTTATTTCTTTTTGTAGTGGCAATACAAATAGGTACACGTTATGCGCTTTTTTGTACTTTAACTCTCGACCTTTTATAGTTTATGAGATTTAGCCCGCTGATAGACAGACGGACAGACAGAGAAACAGACGGACGGACAGCGGAGTCTTCATAAACTATACGCGCGTGTGCGTTTGTGTGAATTATTATCTTTTATTATACACAAATTGACGTAAAAAGGAAACTAAAACACATATGTACATACAATGGGCGGTCTTATCGCGTTCCGCGATCTCTTTTAATAGGCAGTTGAGAGTTTGTCATGCTCACTCAAATGTCTCGCTGGATGGTGGCACGTGAAATTGGGTCATTCAGTTCCCTTCAAAATGGTTGAGCTGAGTGGGGCTGGTGTACGCGTCATGCTCGTCAACGGGCGCCGTCAGTTGAGACTGGTCATCTCTTAGCTGCCAGTGGCTTATTTCAATTACTATTTAAATTTTTGCAATTAGTATTTTCTTTCATTATATATCTACATTGTGCTCACATAATAGAAGCGACATGAAATATGTAACAAAGAATTATGTAACTAATAATATGATTTAAAAGTGTGATGAGTGTTCATGGAGTTTCTTGCACGTTCTTTTCCATAGAGATCTACGCTTTGGAACGTGCAATTTAGCTTCACTTTTTTTTTGAACTGACCGACATTTTGACAATTCAAATGTGCATAATTGGTCTATTTGAAATAAACGCTTCTGATTTCTGGTTTCTTCCAGGCAACAGGTATTTATTATTTATTTAGTTCAGCAAAATAGCCATTACACTAAATTTAACCTTTTACTCTGTCTTCTCACAGAATCGTAAGCTTTAAATAATGTCTTCCATTCATCAGCAAATAAATTCAGGGTTGGTCTGGAGACCAACCCTGGATTGGATTTATTATTGCGATGCTCAACGCGCTCGTGGACGAGCGCGTTTAGCATCGCACGTATGCTAACACGTGGTATAGGATAAGGAGGTGGATCGAGCTACAGTGCGACAAAACGGGACATTAAATAATTTATGTTTTCTATAGCGATTGTAATTATTCGAAACAAATAATTGACACAACTCCGCATGTAAGTCGGATGCATCAGTGTTATCATCCATAATAATTTTATAGGCTGTTGTAATTTGGTCAACAGCCCTTCTAACCTTTAATGAGTTGAATTATGTGCGTTATTAGACGCAACGTTGAAAGGCCTGCCATAAGGTGGGCCGATGACCTGGTTAAGGTCATGGGAATCCAATGGATGCGAGACGCATAGAACCGGTCATTATGGCGATGCTTGGGGGCGGCCTATGTCCCAAACAGTGGACGTCTTTCGACTGAAATGATGGTGATGATTTGCGTTATTGCAGACACGCACAACTCAACTGCTTCCGTACAGTCGAGCTCATAATATACTTCTTTAATTTTATTTGTTAGTTTTAAATAGGAATTCTTTGGAACCCTTTTAGCTACGGAACCCTAAACACGCAGGTGTAACGAACAAGCTATGATATTTCAAAAGTTTTCGAGCAAAAAATCTCCAAATTCACAAGCTTGTCTAATTCAGTTAGTTGAGTTGAGCAATCTCGTCTAAGATTGTTCAAACTTGTTTATGTTATGTAGTCAAGTTTCCATTGCTGTTAATTTTCGAACAAAAGTTTACGGTACGGAGGAGGTTTTTTTTTTTTTTTTTTTTTTTTTTTTTTTTTTCGTATCTACTGCTTGTTCTTGTTGCTGGTATTTGTACAGGTTTTGTATGTTTTATTAATTGTGGTATTGGATATTTCCTGAGCTATATTTGTACCTGAAAATTAAAACGGGATAATTTTCTCTGTTCTTTTCCTTCTTTCTTTCACAACTGACAATATTCTCGTATATATTCCTTGCCGGAGTCTGTGTTTCCCGATAGCTAAAACTTTTTGATCCCCTCAAACCCCGATTGTACAACTTGAATGACCTTCTTGAATGAAAATTGTCGTACTGTACACACGGTGTACGAAATTCATCTGGCCAAAAATTTTGGTTTCTATATCTTCGTTTTTCCTTGAAAAAAAACAGAAAAGATTTTTTTTTTAATTCTTTTAATCTTTTTTTCATCTGATTTTCTAAAAAGCGCGCAACTACAAGATTTTTTGTTCGTAATTACACTTTGTTTGAACTGGGGATCGAAGTCGTAACAGCACGAATGTGAAACTGAGATGCACCTACTTCTATCTGCCTTGGAGTAGAAGCGTGATGTGAACTTATTTATAGTAGCCCATAGTATAATTATTATTTGTTTTAAAGTTTATCGATACCGTTTTCGAAACTGAAAAAGAAAATAATGGGTAAGTCTTTTTTGTTACGACTGCAAAATGGTTTCCAGCGTAAATTGTAGGAGTTAACGGAGTTTCATCAAGACACTTAAGGTAAAACAACACTGCGCATACGTGCCGATCTGGGCGCGTCGGTCTCAATACATTTTATATGGAAACTAGACTTGTAGAGCTACACTTGATCCACGCCACGCGACGTCGTTCTACAACAAATCAAGCGTGTTACACGTGTGCGTCGGTCTAATGTAGTTCTAGCTTTATGGTTGCCGTTCCACGATGGGATTTGATTGTAGTACTTTAGTCAATGAGTAAGACGTATGACATAAAGAATCACAAGAAAACACGAAATTTTCATGCAATTTTTTTTTTATTTTTTTTTTGCGATTCGTGCTATTAATTTTTTATGGCATATATCCATCAGTAGACGTATTTCGTTTTTTTTTAAGGTTAAATCTCATCAATGACTAGTTGCGCTCTAGGTGAAGAGAGAAGGAGTCCTTCAGCCCGAAAACAGAGTATTGCGTGTATATTTTTATATGCCATCATTTGTCTTTAACACGAATCCAATAATACTAGGGTGAATAGGCTCTTAATAAACTAGTGCCTCACTATCATCGATTGCATCACTGCTTAACATCAGGTGAGCACTAGTTTATATCAATAAAAAAAAAAAAACAATTACCCCTTTTAGAAATACAACAGTAAGAATCACTTTAACTGCTTACTGCAGCCCTTTACAACGACACAGTTCAAACTAAACACCATAAATTTCTACAAGAAAATCTTTCTATATAACTCAAACGATAGCACAGTACCTTTTGTTACGAAATTGAGTTTCATGCTCCAAAGAACCGAATACACGGCGTAACAAACTGGTCAAGTGATTCTGACTGGACCGTTCCCTAGAGAAAAACGGGGTAAGATGGGGTAGTGTGGGGGGAAGACGGTATGCCACGGGGGAAGGTGGAGTAACACGAGGAAATACGGAAATTTTGGGCTTCTTACAAATACGAGTCTGATATTTTAATTGTTGTGTTGCGTTATTAGTGTTCGATTGAAAAGGGTAAAATGATATTTGTAAAGAAAATGTTATTGAGAGTCATTCTAATTAAAGGTTTTGTTAGCTTTGAAGATATAAGAGCATGGTTGTGGCCATTACATGTTTGCTCTATGAACTTTAAAAGAAACTTTGACCCCTGAGTATTTGAAGCCTACTGGGGTCATGGGTTAACTTTCGAAAGGAATGCCTGGCCCCGGCACGATAGGCTACGAAGGAATGGGGTAGGTTTTTAGTCAGTAAGGGTCTGACACTACTTCCCGCTCCGCCCAAGGGCGGGATTTGTCATTGGATTATTTTACCTACCATAAAAAAAAAATCCCTGAGTTTTTTTTTGGTAGTTCTTTTCAAGGTAGTCAGGAAACACCTGTCTCATTTAGTTTAAATTGACGAGTAAGATGTGTAAAAGTTTTATTTAAAAACCTATTTGCAAAATAATTATTTATCATTTTTTTATTTATCAATTTAAAAGATCAAAATTCGGGTAAATGAGATGGTTTTCAATAATTTGTGGATCTTCCCATCATTTCTTTCAGTTATATATTTTGTTTATTTTTTCCTACCTGTTACATAAATCAATGCCTAGAGCATGTTTTCCAGAATATTAATCCAAGATTTATTACTTTTTTTATTTACAAACAAAATGACGTGTTTACTTATAACATTGCTTAAATCCATTAAAATTGAGGAATTTATGGTTTCCAAACAGCCTTTCAAGAGATTTATTTTTATAAAACAAAATATCACCCTGTTTAATATTATGTACTCGCATAAAAATATCTTTTCTCAAACAAAATCTGACACTGAGTCGTCTTGACGCTCAGTAGACGTAAAACTGAAATTCTCATATTTTGATAAATTCTCGCATGTCACCTGAATTTTAAAGTCAACTTTAAGGGAAGACCTTAAAGTTTAAAATCGAATGTTTCAAAGTAATGACAGGGGTACATTAACTTTTCAAACTTAATATGAGAAACGCAGGGGAGAACATTTTTATGGTGACGTTGAAAAATATACTTTAAAACGGTTAAGTGTAAGATTTATAACGGTGGTGTCGGAAATGCATTTGATTATGCGTATAATGTATTGCTATTTGAACGGGAAAGGAAAGATGGGTAAAATGAAATGGTACTATTTGAAGTAGAGGAAATGTGTTTTTTTTGCGGTGGGTAATCATCTAATGATTTCCTCCAGTCTAGGATAGAAAGGGCGTGTCAGATTTTTACTGACTAAAACCACATTTAGGTTCTTCCAGTTGCCCTTTCATTCTAGGACTACGGGTTACTTCGCATAGCCCTAGTAGGCATCAGCCCTGCTCTGTACCCCTACGGTTTTGCTCGTGAAGCAGCACGATAGGCCGGTATGCGGACGGAGAGATCGCAGGGCACCCCAAGTGTATGTATATGTGTGTGTTGCTCAATTCATGCTCAAATAGCTGTTCAAATTTGAATGTTATATGGCACACGAGTAGACCATGCTCTGGAAGAGGACATAGGATATACTGTATACTGGCCTATTGGTCTAGTGGTTAGTGGCCCTGACTGCTATGCCGCTGGTCGTGGGTTCGATTTCCACCCAGGACAAATGTTTGTGTGATAAGCACGATCATTTGTTCTGTGTCTGGGTGTAATTTATCTATAATATGTATGTGTTTAGAAATATATAAGTATGTTTTTGAGTTGTCTAGTACTCATAACACAAGCTCTGCTTAGCTTGAGACTCGACGGCGTTGTGTGGTAGTTGTGGAATATTATATTTTTTGTCCCGGGAGTACATTTCCTTGGGATGTATTTATTTAATTTCACGCGGGTGATGCCAATGGCAGAAGCTAGTTTGTTATATTTTATTTGGTAATTAAAGGTAAATAGACGTATCTTTGTATCTTAATAATAATAATATTCATTTAAAAAGCATAACGATACTTATACAATTTATTATTCTCATTATATTCTACTTTATTGCTTTGCTTAATAAATTAATGCTAAGATATTCATTGCAAGAAACAGTTTGCCAGTAAATTGAATTAATATTTTGTATATAGAGTCGGCAATAAAATAAATGGACTGTAAACAATTTTATGAATTCCCTTTTCGTTATTGTTTTTGAAGATACGTGATATTTGTACTAATATTACAAATTGTATATTATTTATTTGGATTCTAATGAGGTTTAAATAAAAATGAGGGCAGTCATTTGAAATGGTCTTCGTCACACTAATCACACACCCACACACATAAACTTTCGCCTTTTATAATATCTATTAATATTACAAAAAGCATAAGTTTAATGAGTGTGTATGTCTGTGTGTGTCTTTACTCTCGAACGGCTGAACATATTTCGATGAAACTTGGTACACGGATAGAACATATCTTTGAACACTGGTATCACAGGAATATGTTTCCTTGAGATAATTGGATATTTTTTCACTATCTTGCGAGCGAACTCGCTGGTATAGGCTAATTTTCAGTGCCTACGTTTTTACTCTGCTTTCTGCACGGTATCTTTTCGTCCAACATACCACAGTGTCTCAAGATGAAAGTCTATGGGTTAGTGCGTGTTGCCAGTGATGACATATGGCTCCGAAACTTGATCGCTCACAATGGTCCTCATCAGAAGGCTTAAAGTCACCCAAGGGGCAATAGAAAGGGCAACACTCGGATTTTTCTTGCGTAATCGTATCAGAAATGAAGATATCCGCAGGAGAACCAAGGTTGCCGACATGGCACAAAGAATCGCCAAACTTAAGTGGCAATGGGCAGGGCACATTGTTCGCAGAGCAGATGGCCGTTGGGGCTGAAAGGCTTAGGAGTGGTGACAGCGTACCAGAAGATGCAGTTGGAAGGCCTCCTACAAGTTGGATCGATGATCTGGCAAGGGGAATCCGATGGACGCGCGATGCACAGAACCGTCCATTGTGGCGACACTTGGGGAAGGCTTATGTCCAACAGTGGACGTCTTTCGGCTGAAATGATACCTAATGATGATGATGACATGGTTTTTACTCGCAATCAGTACATTAATATTGATTGTACACTCGACAAATACGTTCCAGCAAATTTTAATCACCGCACCTATTGAAAAAACTAATAGAAATACTTACGGTATGTAGCAAAAGTACAGGTACTTATGTGTTTTCACTTTGATATCGAGTTTCGCATTCAGTAAAATACTTGCTCTCAGCGCCGAGTACATTCCTTCAGTGGGAACTCCTATAAAACTCATGTGTGCACATATTTTTCTGTACCAGTTGGAAACAGCGGGTAGGCTGGTGTAATTTAGCTGAGCATAACGCAGCATAACGCAAGGTACCGAGTTCAAACATCGGAGCTTTATGATGTTTGCGTCTTTTTATAAGCATAGATATGCCTCAGCTTTTATAGGCGTGTTATATGAAATAGGACTTGTACTAAAGTGTTTATGGAAAGGTTTGGTTATCGGAAAAAGGGATAAAATTCTGCTTGCAGAGTTTCTTAACTGTAAACTAGGTAAGATAGAGGGTAGTATACTAGGTATATACTGTTATAGGCATCGACGCACGAACTTGTACCATGAACGGAAAGTCCTTGCACACATGCATGATTTACGCGTGGAGATGCAACGTCGGGGCGAAACTCCGCTGCCGCGACAAGTCGCGGAATGGCGGACAGAGCTCCGGCGGGATCTCATGGTGAAATGGCGAGAGCGATTGTCGCAACCTCGTGCTGGGCACGCCACGATCGAGGCGGTAAGGCCCCTCTTTGAGGCGTGGCTGGAAAGGCCCCACGGCGTCGTCACCTTCCGTTTGGCGCAGGTGCTGACCGAACACGGCAAGTTCGGTCCGTACCTGTACAAGATTCGTGCGGAGACGACGCCCGGGTGTCGCCACTGTGCGGACCGCCCGGTGGACACGGTGGAGCACACAGTCGAGGTGTGCCCCGCTTGGGAAAAGCATCGCCGTGTCCTCGTGGGGGCGATCGGCGGCGATCTCTCGCGCCGGGGCTTGGTTCAAGCCATGCTCCGGAGCGAGGAGGAGTGGCAGGCGGTCGCCTCCTTTTGCGAAGCAGTAATGCTAGTAAAGGAGGAGGCCGACCGCATTAGGCAAAGGCGCACACGCCGCCGCCGCCGCCGGGTTTCCGATCCCAATTTCCGGCCACCGTAGGCGCGGGCTCGCGGACGGTGGGCAATGGGTAGCTCGCTGTCCGTCCGTCCGGTAACAGACCGGTCCGAGCTCAGGTCGTCTACGGCGCGCACCGTTCCCGCGCGCCTCAAGGAGTTGTCAGCAAACTGTAGGGGTCCAGCAGGGCCGAAGCCTACTGGGGCCAAAGGTTATGTGAGACTGTCACCAAAGGCCCCAGGATAAAGGCAAGGAATGGAAAGGTAGGTTTTTAGTCAGTAAAAGTCTAACACTATTTCCCGCCCCACCCAATGGCGGGATTTGTCATTGGATGATTTTACCTACGTTAAAAAAAAAAAAAAAAATCCATGAACGGAAAGGTAGGTTTTTAGTCAGTAAAAGTCTGATACTATTTCCCGCCCCACCCAAGGGCGGGATTTGTCATTGGATGGTTTGACCTACAAAAAAAAAAAAAACATAAATCGCTTGTTCTTGCGGTTGACTAAGATAACAATTTTATACAGTTGGAAATAATAAAAAACTGGACAAGTGGATAATGTATTCGCGCACTAAGGGTTCCGTACAAACTAACTTAATTAAATACAATAATAATAATTATTAACTAACTTACTTAATTAACTTACTTAATTTTATTGATACTATATTATATTTGAAATTACTGTTATTTATTTATTGTGCACACCTACCACAGTTTTGTCTTTTTAACCCAAAGGTTGACTGGTAGAGAATGCCTTGTTGCATTAACACAATACAATAGATTTTAATAATTTGAAATAGTTTCTTTATATGTATTAGTTTAATTTTGTATGGTTATTTGTGTATTTTATCTATGGGCCTTAGTTGCCTGACAATAAAGGTTTATTATTATTATTATTCTCTTTGTTAAATCAATTTACATATTAATTATATTTTTAAATATTTCTTAAAAAAAAAACACATTAAAAAAAACATTTAAAAATATAAAAAATAGTGTCCCACCGGTATCGGGAACAGGGTCCAAGCTACCGGCGGTCAGGGCTCCAGAGAAAGGAATTTATTATTATTATTATTAAGTCCGCCTATGTACCACTATTGTACATGAAGATTAAATAAATAACTTTTTCCAATAGCGATAAATTTATTTTTCTCGACGATAACTTTTTAAATATAATTGGGCAATACATCTATATATCTATCAATAAGGTCTTGCTTCATTAAAAATTTCAAATCAAATCTTTTCTTTGCATAGAATGTAGGTATTAAACAAAAAAGGTGTTATAAGAATGTAATGACCTAGGGACATTCTGCCTGAATTTTGGCAAAAATTTAACAAATGTCAGATCAATGAAATAAGTAGGATACAAAATATTAGAATGAATAGTAAAGAAAATGATTACAATAATAATTAATTGTTAAAAAAAAAGTCAAAATAAAGCACATAATTAAAATAATAATGTCAATAATATTAAACTGTAGAAATGCCACACTAATGTTACACCAATGTCATTAAAAATATCATTTAACGAACAATAACATTTCTGTATCAAAAAAGCCTTAAGTTTATTTTTAAATCATTGAAGGGTGTAATTTTTTGGGTTGTCTAGTAGTTTATTAAATATTTTTTGGACCCATGTACAGAACACAGGATTCAGGATTCTAAGTGAATGGGACACGTTTTTATTTCCTCATGAGTGTCAAAATATGTGCCTAAATGTGGCGTAAATGGCCTTATCTTCAGACTGCGTTGACTTAAAAGTTTGATTTTGCTATTGCTTGAGATATTATACCTGAGTATTTGATAAATTCCAGCTTGATACCTCTATACGTACCTGAAAAGTTTCTTGACAGATGAACAACAAAGTGATCCTATAAGGGTTCCGTTTTTGCTGGCTTAGGAACGGAACCCTAGAAAGAAAAGATAAAAAAAAAATGGATATGAAATTCTAACACTAGGGGGTCCAAAATCATGTATTGGATCCGTGGTGCACAAGAGACATTGTGTGTATATATATATATAGGGTGACTGGAAATTAGTGAACTATACTTAAACACGTGATAACAAACAACTTTTACTATGGGACCAAACCTGAAATCGCGAAATAAATCTGCCAAGTTCAGTATATTTCGACCAGTTAGGCGAACAAGTGTTTAAGTATCGTTCACTAATTACCAGTCACCCCATATATATATCATCATATCTACACCACGTCTCAGAACATCGCCTTTTCAATATGGCTGGCCTGTTGGTCTAGTGGTTAGGGGCCCTGACTGCTGTGCCGTACCTCGTGGGTTCGATTCCCACCCAGGACAAATGTTTGTGTGATGAGCTATAGAGAGAAAAGCTAAAGAGCTGTCTAGTGCTCATACCACAAGTTCTGCTTAGTTACTAGTCACTAGATGGCGTTGTTTAAAAGTTGTAAAAAAAAATGGTGCAATTGTTGTTTTCAAACATAATATTTCATAAGTTGGTTCAAAGGACAACCCTTAGACATTTTTTTTATTATTCATAGGCTCGCGCTTGACCACTATGTCACCTGATGGTAAGCGATGATGTGGCCGACGATGGAGCACGCTTGCCTAGAAGTAACGTATTCAGTTATTCACTCTTGACTTAAAGACCCCTAAATTGTAGCTCTCAGGAAACCACTCTTTAGCTGTACGCACAATAAATGTATTCCCAAAACGCTTTGTACGTATGGGTGGGATGTCCACCATGTACCGGTGGCGCAATGCCGTACGTCTAGTGGTCCGATGATGGAACGAACTTGCCGGAATTAAATTGTGTAATTCCAATGCACACTCCCCGAAATGTAAACGTTATATACCTATAAGAACGATATGAATAAAATCGATACTTGTGTTTATACAAAAACGTCGTAAATATATATGGCTACAATAAACCCTAACTATTAAGGGGATTTGCTATTCGGTACATACTTACTTAGGATAATGTCGATGAACCCGTGTTTAACCCACATATGGTTTTTTTATGTTAGGTAAAATCATTTAATAGTTTTATTAAAATTCAGTTTGGCCGATTTACTTTATCTTAAGATAGAAATCTCCTAGTTTAAGAGATATGGTTCATAATTTTTTTTAGTACGCATAGACATAGCTTGTAGACTAAAATTATTAGTTCAGAAAACTGTACTTCTTGTATTTCTGCCACCTTGTCATGAATTAGGTCTGTGTATATTGCTTGGATAAATAAACTATTTTATTATTATGTATTCAATGAGTGGTATTTCAAACAGAACAAATAATCGTGCTCATCACACAAACATTTGTCTTACGTGGGAATCGAACCCATGACCTCGGCCACTAACCACTAGACTAACAGATCAATGGAAGGTACATTTGCACGCTTGTTGTCTATTTATAAACTTAGACTTAATCGCTATCTTCGTTTGTTGTAGTGATCGATCGGTTCTTTTATAAGGCCAGCAATCTGTTTCCGTCATACTAACTGCCTTATAAATGTAAAACACTGTAAACCAGTGTTTTAACGTGTTTTTTAACCCCTCGGCCGCCGGGGGGTATTATTATTACGTAATTGCGTTCTTTTTATAAAAATCAAACCTTCTGGATTTTTCCAGAAAAAAAAGAAGATATCTATAGGTAAAAACCAAAATTTTCGGCTGAATGATTTTCGTACACCCGTTTGTACAGCACGACAATTAGCGTTTTTCAAGGATATTCAAGTTGTGCAAAGGTATTGACAATTGGAGCTTGAGGGGTTTTTTTTTTCTTTTTTTATAATTTTTTTTTTTAATTGTAGGTAAAATCATCCAATGACAAATCCCGCCCTTGGGCGGAGCGGGAAGTAGTGTCAGACTCTTACTGACTAAAAACCCACCCCGTTCCTTCCCAGCCTATCGTGCCGGGGCCGGGCATTCCTTTCGGAAGTTAACCCATGACCCCAATAGGCTTCGACCCTGCCTGCCTGCAGTTAGCAGGCTGGGCCTCTTCGGTGTGCTGACAGCTCCTTGAGGCGCGCGGGAACAGAACGCGCTGTCGACGACTTGGGTTCGGTCCGGTCGGTTACCGGACAATCGGACAGCGTGCTACCCATTGCACGCCGTCCGCAAGCCCGCGCCTACGGTGGCCGAGCTTGAGGGGTAGATCACACATCAACGACTGAGTGTATTTTGATGATATTTTGCACACGGCCAGATTTTGAGCATGATTTGCTCGTAGTTAATAATTATATACATACATATAGGTAATAGAGCAGTGATGGCCAAGTGGCCCCGACTTACGAGTTGCAGGTTGCGGGTTCAAACCCAACCAAGCGCATTTGTGTAATTTATTTCATCACTACTGCGCCCAAAACGGTGAAAAAAACATCGTGAGGAAACCGGCATGTCCTAGAACTAACAATTCGATGACATGTGACATCCACTAACCCGTACTGGGCCCGTGTGGTGGATTACGGCCCATTCCCTTTCTTAGAGAGGAGGCCTGTGTCCCAGCAGTGGGAACATTAAAAGGCTGATGATGATGATGAGGTAATAATTTAGCCCGGTTCCCGTTCGATAGCTGTAGAAGCAGGAAACAAAGAATACAATATATACCTACAGTTTATGTGTGCATGTTAGTATGATCCATGTTACCGTTAGAATGTAGAATGCGTTAATTGGCGTATTAACTGGGTAATCTGCAAATGACCCGTTACAATCCGTTAAAGTGTTAAATTTCAATTAAAGTAGCAGATTATTATCTATTCTCTACTTTACTTCTAAGTAGTTATAAAAAATAACCACGAAGACTAAGATGAGACCTCCGAGAGCGAGACCTTCGTCTCGTTCTCGTCTTAGCCTTCTAAACTAACCTGTCCGTGTCGGGGTGCCCTAAAATAAACATGTCATCAAACTTTAGACTGTTAGAAGAAATTTAAATTCAATAATTATAATGATTTGCATGTTTTAGTTAAACAAATAACCTGTTTTATAACTTAACCGTATGCTTGGCCGTTAGTCTGCTGATTCTCAAGAAACCTGCAGATCATTTGGTTTTTTTTTTTATTATTATTGATAGGCTCGCGTTTGACCACTATCTCTCCTGATGGTAAGCGATGATGTGGCCCATAATATTCCACTTTGACGGAATCAATCAGATACCACACTCAGAAATAAAAAAAAACATTACACATAAAAATATCAAAAAGAAAGTGTAAACTTAAGAACAGGAATGTTTTTGCTTATTCATAGACCTAAAGATTTTATTAATTTCTATCAAAATAACAATCATGCACATAATAAACTCATTTTGTAATTTCGATATTGTGATAAGATTCATAATACACACATAATACGCACAAGTTAACATTAACGATTCATGATAGCAAAGTAACCTTAGTGGTTTTTGGTTGCTGTTTAACATAGATAATCCTGTATTATCTGTATAAATGATAAATTAAAAAATAATAGAATGCACAGATCAACTAGTTATGATTAACTAGATAATCAGCACTCTAACTCACATTAGGGGGCCGACCACAAGCTCTTATAGCAGTATTGTTTTAATCTTACTTATGTTTTTCGTACCATGTGGCCTTCAAAACAATCTTATTACAACATTAAAACAAGAATGTTTTCTTAGCGATTTTGGACGTCACTTTAGATAAACTTCATTCATTTCATACTATAAGGCGATTTTTGACCGCTAGCAGTATTGTTTTTACGTCAAATTAGCAGGCTTAAAAAAGTTGCTCGGACGCAGCGGATTTATTATTGTTTTCCAAATATATACTATTTAAAGTGTTTTTCGTGACATATAAAGTGTTTAAAACTTATTTCGATACCCAAACGTGTCATGTTAATTGTTTTTAGTACCTATGTGGGTTGTTAATTTATCATTGTATTCTAGATGGGGAACATATATGAAATTTTTGAGTTTTGGAAGCAGATAACACCGAATTTAATAGTGCACGAACAATAAGTTACGTATTTTACTGGAATACACTGTTTAACTTTACCTTGATTCCATGATGTTCATGTACAATAAGTTTCAAGCATAGTTCATTATCCGCTTCGAATACCAAACACTAACACTAACATTAACTAGATTTCTCTAAAAAGCACTTGAAAACTATTTTAATTAAAAAATCAAATTCGTTCGCACTAAACAAATATAAACACTGATAAGAATTTTGTTAATGTAAACAAACGTTCCGAATTCAGAATGTTACGATTCACACTAACATGCAACTAAATTATGTCGACGTTGTCGCTCGCAGCTTTTTTGGTTTTTCTACTTTATTAATGTAAAATCTTGAAAGCTATTACGTCCTTTTTATGAAAGTTACATAGATCCTTTTAAAAATATATTTTAACAAGGCATCTTTTGAGTTGAATGTATTCTATTAGTTCACGATGAACTTTAATGTAGCGATTCGAACAACAAACATCTGAAAGAGACAACGCAATACAGATCAGTATAGCGCGTATCTTTTCTTTTTTAGCAGGGAATAGACAAAATCTTTAAATCGTTCATTCTTTCCCCGCCCTTAGCAGGAATACAATCATACTGAGCGATTAAGCTTATGGTACAAAATGAAGTAATATTACTTTAAGATTGAAACAAAACTCTCCTGCAATAAGATTGTTTTCTCAAAGTTTATGGTCGGCCCCTAGCAGTAACTTGATGCTTAAAAGTCAGTTGAATTTTTTTTTTTCAAGTAAATAATGATTCAAGGCTTTTACTAGAAATATTTTTTTTTAATTTTCAACATCAAAGGTTGACTAAATTACAAAAGTAGGTCACGATAAATTCACGAAAAAATTCTTGTGTTTTCCTCACCTTCAAAAATAACTTTACAAATAATATTTCACCAAATATCTCCATGTTTTTCGACTTGTAAATATAGCATGCAAACGTATTTAGTGTCCTAGATGGTCTTTTATAAAAGAACGATGTTTTTCTCACCTTATAAAATAAATTCACAGATAATATTTCACAAAAATATCTCCATATTTTTCGGCATGTAAATAAATTCAATAAACTATGCTCAATATAGCAGATGTTTGTTTGTTTTAGAAACTACAATAACTTCAGATATCAGACTTCAGAAAGTGCTCCATTTGTTCTCTGGCCAGATGCTTTTGAAATAAACTTTGGCATAGATAACATTTTGTTTGTTATTACTTTACTTTAGCATTGTTTTTTTTCTTTCTTTTATGAACTGTCACTATTGTGTTCTAAATTTGTAAAATCAAGGAGATTTTTTCTTTTGTCTTCGGACGGCTTTGTATAAATGCACAAAGCCAGTGTCAAGTTTAAAAAGTGTTTAGTTTCTTATGGTGTTTTTAATGTCGTGCGGAGTTCATCACACATGCGGGTTGCTCCGCATGCGTAACCTCCGCAGATGTCCTTTTCATACAAGTGTTCATTGTAATGCGTGCAATACGCACGCGGGACGTGTTTTTTTTTTGCCTTTTGGAAATTTTCTGCATGCGTGGTGAAATCCGAATGATGCGCAATCCTCAGCCGAAGAATGTCTTTTGGACATAGGCCCCAAGTGTCGCCACAACGAATGGTCCTGTACGTCTCGCGTCCGCAGTATTCCCGTGACTCTCACCAGGTCATCGGTCCACCTCCAACACTACGTTTTCTGGTGCGCGGTCGCCATTCCAGAACCTTTCGGCCCCATCGACCATCCCTTCTGTGAGCAATGTGCCCTGTCTACTGTCACTTTAAAAACACCCTCAGCTCCTACTTCTTGGATCCTCACGAATATTTACCACGTCCAGTTGAATTGCAGTGGCCTAAGAAAGCGCTAAATTGGTTTTATTCCAGGAGTATGTCTTCTGAGACAATTTACTTTTTCACGCGGGCAAAACCACTGGTAGGAGCTAGTCTGCTGGCAACATTTGGAATGGCAAATGCTGTCTTTTTATATTAGGTCATAAAATTGTTATTTTAAGGAATTGTTTACCTGGACTGGTTAGCTAGTTAAATAGTTTTAGCTATAGAACCTATCTACAATGTTGCAATTTCCGATTCACTGAATATTTTTATTCCTTCGCAAGAATTGAAATAAAAGTTTATTATAAGGGAGTTTTTTTTATGGTAGGTAAAATCATCCAATGACAAATCCCGCCCTTGGTTGGAGCGGAAAATAGTGTCAGACTCTTACTGACTAAAAACCTATCCTGTTACATTCATTGCCTTTGATCCAGGGCCCCGAGGTTCAATTTCACCTAACCCTTGGCCCCAGTAGGTTTCGGCCCTGCTGAGCCCCTACAGATTGCTGACAACTCCTTGAGGCGCGCGGGAACAGTGCGCGCCGTAGACGACTTGGGCTCGGACCGGTTTGTTACCGGAAGGACGGACAGCGAGCTATTATGAAGGAGTGGTGATACCAACATGCATGGACAACAACGTAGAATGATTTTTTCTTGAATTCGTCGAACAGATGGGGCCAAAAGGTTCTCGAGTGGCGACCTCGCACCATAAAACGCAGCGTTGGAAGACCATCCACAAGGTGGTCCGATGACCTGGAGAGAGCGGGACGGTCCTGGGCATCTCGCATCCATCGCATTCTATTCGTTGTGGCGACACTTTGGGGAGGCCTATGTTCTTCGGCTGAAATTATGATGATGATGATGGGGAAAAATACCGCCTGAGTGTGAGTCGTACTCGCATACCCAGGGTCTTGACAGACACACAGACGGATAACAAAGTGATCCCATAAATTTTCAGTTTTTGCTGACTTAGGTATGAAACCGTAAAAACGCAAGAATATCCCAAAAAGGCCACAACAAGTCTTTTTTTAATATGGCATGTTCTTTGTAAAGGCCATGTCCTATGGGACACTATGTTCTTAAAAAAGTTATATGGGTTTTACAAGGTCGACGGTATAATGGTACTCTCTAGAGAGCTTTTAGACTCAAACGTACACACACGAGTATGCCATGTAGTGCTTAATTTTACATTGAAAAATACCGTTTTTGCCTGTAGGGCCTTGTTTAACGTATTTGAATACAGCAGTAGCTAAAAATGGAAATACAAAATTTTGGGAATAACCGACGCGCTTGAACTAAATTGTTTTGTATTATATTTTTATGTAAATTGTGTAGAGCAAATTGTCAGAGTTTGCATAGTAATTTGTTATTTTTTGTTTTACATAATATTTTTAGCACTGTTTGGCTCTGCCTACCAGTAGTTAGGTATTATGAGCTTATTCTGACTGTCAGCAATAACGTCTGACTAGCGCCTTTTAGGTATGTATCACGTAGATACATTTTGCAACGTACGAGTAAAGCTAGAACTACATTAGACCGAGGCACAAGTGTGACACGCCTGATTTGTACGTAGAACGACGTCGCGTGGCGTGGATCAAGTGTAGCTCTACAAATCTAGTTTCCATATAAGATGTTTGAGACCGATGCGCCCAGATTGGCGTGTATGGCGCACGTGAGCGCAGTGTTGTTCTAGTATAATAGTGACACGCACTTATATACATTGTAATGCTCAGGGTTCCACAGTCACACAAACCAAATAAAAGATGCACATAAGTTGTTACAACGATTTATGCACAAACACATCAGTTAAATAAGCTAAACAATAAATCCTCCATAAATACCACACGGAAATTCAGTCCTTAGACAAAGGAAAACATATTCATGTATGTCGGGATCGAACCCGTGGCGAACAAACACCAATCCACAGGCTGTGCCTGGAAACCAATCGTTCCTCCTTAACTGCGGCGACTATGGCGATTGCTACCTTGGCAGTGGAACAACGAGTCTGTTGCAACTTGAAGTGGAGTCGAAAACCTCAATCGATGTCCGGGTATAGGGGCGTTTCCGCAAGCTGAGAACAATAATAAATGTGTCAGCGTTGTGGAACCGTGCCCGATCATGAGAGAAACATTAGTCAAATAGACGCAAACACTTACCCCGTTTCTTCCGCAATCAACACTCAACTGTGCATTTACTTAATACACCACAGACAATAATACGTATTAGTTTGGATTTATTCCAATATAATTGGCTCAATTTCCAAAAGTAAATTAAAACAGTTCAGATGTACACGATAGTTCGAATCCCTTTGTTCTTTTTCTTTTTCAATCATCATGTTACGGGCGGTGTCACTTATTTCCCGCCACCGTCATTTGTCCAACATCCAGTGATGTTCAAATGAAGTGGCGAGCCTGGTGACGCCATCTATTTTAGTATTAGGAAACAAGATCCTCGATCATTACAACATATATTGAAATAAATATATTTTGTATATTTTGTAAAAAGCCTGAAGAATCGCCACATTGCTCGCAGTACAGAAAGTCATTGCGCCCGAAAAATCTCAAGTAGTAATATATCAAAGAGGCTAGCAGTGAACGTCTTTCAGCTTCAATAATGATGATGACATATTTGGTAAAATAAATACTCACACCTACATATAAATAGGCATAAAATATTTATATAAAGTAATGGAAAGAAAATTTTGAGATGAAATTGCTATTGCAATTTTCAGTTAATCTTTGACCACCGGGCACCACCGCCCAATTTCGTTCAATCCCGAGAACATCTGGCACTCAAACGCGATATGCAGTGGACTTTATGGAAGGCGATCAATAAACTATGCACGCAAGTGGGCCGCTGCAAACACAACCTGGCAAAGTGGGGTATTATAGACCCCTCCGACACCCAGTGTGAGTGCGGTGCTCCTGCCAGTCAATGGCCCGCTTATTAGAGTGCCCAAAGTGTCCCTACACCTGCACTTTGGAGGATGCCGCTGTAAAGTGGGAATCTACTGGATCCAAAAACTTTTTGGGAAAAGCAAACCATCAATACGATAAGAAGAAGAAGTTAACCTTTGACATACCTTCAAGTCAACACCTAGGCTTTTGTGGAAAAACCCCAAGGAGGCGTAGGATTTTTACCTCACTAAACCCATCTCAGCAGTCACCATCAGCATACGGAAGCGGTCCCGTGACCTCTTAAAAGACTACCTCGAAACCCCAACTGTGCAACACCTGTTAGGTTAAATCACTTTAGATTGTAAAGGGGTCTCCCCTGAGCCTTACTGTGTACGGCAGCACGTGATCGCTGGGGTTACTTGGTGGGCTGATAAAGTCCCTAATCTGAGCGACTGCGACTCCTAGGTTCCCTCTGCCTGTCTTAAATATTGCAGGCAGTTTTTGTGCGTCTTAGGCATCGAAGCGCTTACCTCCCTGATTTCTTCTTTGAAAAAAATTGGCCCTCTCATGATTCCGACAAGAAGGACGACATTTCACTAATTATGCTTCTCTATCAGCATAGATCACTGCTGGGAGAGATAGGTCTCGCCCGATCCTGGCGAACAAGACCTGTTGTACAAAGACCCATGCAGGGCACTAATCGAGCATGTGCAGTTTTTTTTTTATGGTAGGTAAAATCATCCAATGACAAATCCCGCCCTTCGGCGGAGCGGGAAGTAGTGTCAGACTCTTACTGACTAAAAACCTACCCCGTTCCTTCGTTGCCCATAGTGCCGGGGCTGAGCCTTCCTCTCAGAAAACGGCCCTTGACCCCAGCAGGCTTCGACCCTGCCTGCCTGGGCTGGCCCTCTACGGTGTGCTGACAGCTGCAGAATTTAGGACGCCTCTACAATGGTGGCAATTTGCCGTGGACTCACGCCCAATCCTATTGAGGTACTCATGGAAGCAACCGTGCCTGGTCAGCACCTGAGTTTTGTGGTATTGATTACGCGACTGAATTTCAATACATTGTCCCAGTCTTCAATGATGTGTATGTAGGTTTGTGTGCAAGCTGTGGTACAGTTTCCCATCTGTAAGAAATACTCGTAGTTAAACTGCCTCATTAATACCGCAATAACTAGCTGTCTAAAATATTGTGATTGTCTACCACACGTCAGTAATAGAGACTTGCGCTACTTATACAAAGTAAAGCGTAGGTTTAACAGAATTGCACCAATTGGTACGCCCCGTAGTATTGCCCAACAACCTCGGTATAATACTTATGTAGTATACACTACTGTTTTTTAATTAGTGCAAATACTTAAAGGGCTTATTAGAAAAGGTCTTGTTATTATTTAAGTCTCAATAAATAATATTCATAAACAGCAAAGTTATGAGCATTTGTTTATATCTCAAAATCTCACTCAATTTATGGAAAAACTGTACAAGTATAATAAGAATCCGAAGTCGCTGGCAGCAGCTAGTATTGTATAAATAGAGGAGCTTTATTTTTCGGGGGAAAATCATCCAATGACATCTCCGCGCCCTTGGGCGGGGCAGGAGATAGTGTCAGACTTTTACTGACTAAAAACTCACTCCTGTTCCTTCCTTGCCTTTCATACCAGAGCTGTACCTTCCTTTCAGAAAACTATCCTAGCCCCAGTAGGCTTCGACCCTGCTAGGCCTCTGCAGAGAGCTAAGGTTAGAGTGTATGGTTTGTGGTTTTTATGTATTCGTAAAATGTCTATTGTATCTTGTAGCAATATTCGTTGCCCATAGACTCACTGTCTCGTAGACAGCTATTGGTGGGAAACAATTTTGTTTTATTATCATATTCGCCAAACCGTATTGACAGTAAAAATCTGTAATAAAGTTTCCTTCGCTTATTTTGTGTTTTACCATTCGCATATAAACCAAGTTGATGGCTACTTGTTTTAGGGTTCCACACCTCAAAAGAAAAAAGGAACCCTTTTAGGATAGGTGGTCCGACTGTTTGTCAGTCTGTCAATACTCTTTATCTCGGTAACGCGTGTAGGTGTCGTGTTGAACTTAAAACCAAATACTCAGGTCTCCAGTCCCTTAAAGCTGGGTAAAACTTAAACTTTTAAGTTAACGAAAAAAAGGCCGTTTATATCGCAAAAATCATATATTTTGACTCTCATGGAAAATAAAATTCATAGAGTACTACGCGTTGACCTAGAACCTTAAAATTTGGCATGAAGCAAGATCTTAAAGCACAAATATAGGAATAAATCTGAAAACTGTGAATTTTGTAGTTAAATTACAAAAAAAAGGAACCGGTTTCTATTCGGAAAAATATTCGAAACTCAGTTCGGGAATTGGAACTATTTAAATAAATTAGTTCGTGCGGAACCCGCAGCGTGCGAGTCCAACTTGCACTTGCCAAGTTTTTTTTTTTGTAGTCTCAAAAAGCTCAAGCATTTGTAAAATATATGAAAGCTTGTTTTGCTTTGCTAAAGTAAAAAACACACAGACATGTTAAATAACAACTTGAGCACCCTTTGTTCAAAAAATCTCAAAAGAAGCTTCAACAGACAACGGCCAGTTGGAAAACAAATGGTTGTTTCTCTTGGACATCAGGTTCTGTGAAATAATTTTATTTATTTATTTTAGAGGTACTATAGAGCGGCATCAGAAGAAATGTCTTAGAAAAACTGTCATCCTATGTCATCTAGCATTCAATAGTAAACATGCGAATTAAATTTGTAATTTATATATTTTTACGCTATTTTTTCTAGAACTATTTGCGAACATTATTGAATTGTAGTTAATTATAGAGTAAATACGAAAAATATGTACGAAAATAAACTAAAGTTTCGCCAATAGTCCACACTAGACTGAGCGACCTAGGTAACAAGTTTCGGATTACGATTTTGTTCGCTATGTCCTGTCTATTGGTTGTATAGTATATTTCATGTCTTTGGGGAAAACAAACAATTGTACAGTTTCAGTTACATCTAAAGATAACATACAGAGTAGGTAAATGCACAATCCACTACGTTTCCACGGATTACCAACTAAAAAGAGATACAGTAAACAGTATAAAACTAGAAAACAAAGGGCAAGAGCAGATTAAACTAAATGGGCACCACTTAAACTAATTTAAAACTACTTAAACTACGTACTCTAAAACTAAATACACTAAATAGATACTGCTAAATCTAGGTAAATACTATCATCTTTTTATTAATCTAGTTAACCAAGAAATTATTACCAATTTTAATTACTAATACATGAACACAAACTGTCTGCAAATTTTACAAAACTTTAAATTTATGGTCACGATAAAATAGAAGTACCTAAGATGTATAATTTTTAAACTCGACTTAATATATTCATGTACGGATTTTTTTTATAGGTAAACGTCAGCTGGACGAGTCCAATGACCTGTAGGTAGTTAGTACGCAACAACCCACAAATTAATTTCGTACATGCGTATATTAATTCAAGTTTTTGAAAAAAAGTAATTTATTTTTTATTTTTTTCTTTACAAATCGATCGTAATTCATGTACCGAATCGACCCTCCACGGGATTAAAACGACTAAAATTTAACGGTGTATACATAACTCGAGGAGTTATTGTAAACTTTTTATGTGACCTCTTATTTTGTGGTCTACTTTACTTTCTGGATTCTTAACCCAGTCCACTTGCCAAGACTTTACTTTGTATTGAAGCATTACTTTGCATTTAGGTGCAACTAAATAGCTTTCATAACTGATAACTGGATATTCTTAATTTATTTTTAACTTGCTGGCCCAGCAAATTTCGTACCGCCTAATGAGAATAACGCCATCTACGGGTATTACCAGAACCAGCAGAAATCATTTCAAAATGACATTTTAATAAGAGATGGCGTTGTGTTCGTTTTTTTTTTCGTGAATTTTTCCATCTTTCTTACAGTTTAAACCTTCCCTGGAGTATCACGAATATTTCGAAAGGAATGCCCGGCCCCGGCACGATAGGTTACGAAGGAACGGGGTAGGTTTTTAATCAGTAAGAGTCTGACACTACTTCCCGCTCCGCTCAAGGGCGGGATTTGTCATTGGATGATTTTACCTACCATAAAAAAAAAAACAAATATTTCAAGACCAAAATTAGTCCAGCCATCCTCGAGTTTTAGCAAAACTAACGAACAGCTTTTTTTTTTTTTTTTGGTAGGTAAAATCATCCAATGACAAATCCCGCCCTTGGGCGGAGCGGGAAGTAGTGTCAGACTCTTACTGACTAAAAACCTACCCCGTTCCTTCGTAGCCTATCGTGCCGGGGCCGAGCATTCCTTTTGGAACTAACCCATGACCCCAGTAGGCTTCGACCCTGCCTGCCTGCAGTTAGCAGGCTGGGCCTCTTCGGTGTGCTGACAGCTCCTTGAGGCGCGCGGGAACAGAACGCGCCGTCGACGACTTGGGCTCGGTCCGGTCGGTTACCGGACGATCGGACAGCGTGCTACCCATTGCACGCCTTCCGCAAGCCCGCGCCTACGGTGGCCGGAAATCGGGATCGGAATCCCGGCGGCGGCTGGGGCGAGCGCCCCGTTGCCTCTGCCTGATGCGGTCGGCCTCCTCCTTTGCTAGCATTACTGCTTCGCAGAAGGAGGCGACCGCCTGCCATCCCTCCTCACTACGGACCATGGCCTGAACCAAGGCCCGGCGAGAGAGATCGCTGCCGCCGATAAACTAACGAACAGCTATTAATTTTTATATTTAAGATGATTACGTCATGCAACTCTTGGCAGTCACTCCGCTTCTAAGAATCTGAAAGGCATTGACAATTCAGCCAGGTGGAAGCAGGGTGTTTTGATCACGATACAACCTATTCGCATAGTAAAGTTTGTGCCAAAAAGAAAAATAAAGATAAAACAAAAGCACGACCATGTCGGTAACCATAACCAAGTTTACCTTCAGCTGAATGCGGACTTTTCAAAAGTGCATAGTGCTAATTTCTCTTAATCTATATGTAATTGTATTCTTTTTTATCGTGCTTGACAGTAATCCTAAGGTTTTCTACTACTTTTTCTACCCGTGAAAACCTGTAATTGACTCAGTGTCTTGTATAGGGTGACTGGTAATTAGCGAACGATACTTAAACACGTGTCTGTAGTCATGATAACAAACAACTTTTACTATGGGACCAAACCTGAAAACGGAAAAAAATCTGCTGGTCAGTACAGTTATGTTCGCCTAACCCTAACTGGGTCAAAATGTACTGGCTGATTTTTTTCGCGATTTCAGGTCCCATAGTAAAAGTTGTTTGTTATTATGCTAGGTACAATCACGTGTAAAAGTATCGTTCACTAATTACCAGTCACCCTATATATTATTGTTATCCTTTTGTTGTAAGTACCTATTGGTACTCCTACGATTAAATAGCTCTTTTTAGCGGTGAGAAATCATCATATATCTTCTCCTACTCTGTCTTTCAGTGCTAGGGTCGTTTTTTTAACAATCCAGCTTATGACATTTCTGACGGTCAATCAGTGCTTGATGTTAGTAAGATAGTAGGATTAACAACCCCCATTCTCCCTTTATATTCTAAACAAAAAACCAGTGAAAACCAAGTGGCACGAAGCAGCAATTTAAGGGTATCACATACTTGCACGTACGTTGCTGCAGCGCAGAGTAGTCTAGTACACAGTGTGACACTCACATAGAATCCTGGTAAGGATTAGTCCACAGAGAACGAGCGGTGACTAGGGCGACTGCGGGGACGCGTGCGGGGGCGGGTATGGAGGCTGTTAGGTAGCCACATTAAGTGTCACAAGTTGTAGTCTACAGTAGAGTTTAGACGTATTTCCTCAGGGTAAAGTAATATACAATTGCTAGTATATTAGAGGAAGTTTGAAAGTGGCGCTAGTGACTAAAAAATTGAAAGGGAGACGTTTGTCTTGGCATGGTCATGTAAAGAGGAGGGATGAAACGCATTTTACTAAAATAGCTATGAGTGTACATGTGGATGGATGGAGAGGGAGGCCAAAGAAGAGATGGATGGATTGTGTGAGAAGTAATATGAAAGAAAGAGTTAGTGATAGCGTGACGACTGATAGAACAGAATGGAAGAAAAAAACGTGTTACGCCGACCCCAAATAAAACGGGAGAAGGGCAGGAAGATGATGATGCTGCTAGATAACGAGTCTCTTTCTTCAGGGTGAGTCAGGTGCTCTCTATAGTTAATTTAGAAGTGATGACGGTCTCATGACATGACACACAATGTTAGTTCTCTTTTTTTTTAATTTTATGTGTCTGTATGTAGTTCCAGCATTGTGTGTTTCTATGGCCAATAAAATATTTTTCTTTCTTTCTTTCTTTTCTTTCTTTCATAGATATGTTTGATTAGCATCTGCCAGAGGCTTCGTTAGCGTGAAAGTACAAAAGTAGAAAATGTAACAGCACATTCCACTTAACCTTTTGCGTCAGTGTGGACACACAACAATATAATTATACGGACACAAACGGTAGTCTCATTGTTTGATAGTTCGCACTCACCTTAGCACCCGCCTAAACCCATCACCCTGGTCAAAGCCTTACACGGAACGGTTTACTGCTTTACCCGTTTAAAAACGGTCATTACGCGAAATGTACACATTACACAGTAAGTGATTCGGTTGATTATGGGGCTGGTTTGTTTGGGTAATCGCCGTAAGGTCGCCGTTTAAAGGAGACTGCCCACTACACCATATGATGCAATGACCGCGCTAACAATTTGCCTGCTGCGGTCTTCCCATCCGATTATAATTTGGATGTCTTCAAGGCTAGAGTGAATAGGCTCTTAATAAAATAGTGCGCCTCACCATCAACGATTGCATCACTGCTTACCATTAGGTGAGATTGCATTCAAGCACTAGTTTATAACAAATTAAAAAAAAAGAACGTGTGAAGCAAAAAAATTCCTTGTTTTTTAAAACGTATGATACTATATCGCCCACAAGACCATTCCCTCATCGACTAACACCATAGCGTTATATTGTGACGGTAAAGATAATAATATGCTCCTTATATGGTACGTGACATCGCCAAACCGGTGAGCATACTATGCATATAAAAGTGAGGTAGTGACTGTTCTAAATGCGTAAAATATGGTACGAAAGTACGTAATAGTACCTATATTTTTGTCTTCATATATGTAAGGAAAATAAAATTTTCTACTTCTTTTTTTAGATTCACGCCAATACAGTTAATTTTCTTGGTACAACCGAAAGAACAGGCACAGATACTATTTCTTTATTCGTTATACACAGATATCATGTACGGCTTATACGTTCTAGTGGGCATAGTAGTCCTCGTCTTGTTACCTTCCAAGCTCGGTACGTTTGTAACAATATCATGTTAAGATAGGTAAGCTGAAGTGGGCAGCGTCCTTAAGCTGTTATAGCGGTTCTTTTATTTTTGTTTAACCAATTTTCAATGAGCTAAAGAGCAACGTAAATATTTACATTGGTTGTTTATTATGTAATTTGTTTATTTAAACTTTGCCAACGACCCGCCTTACCACCCAGGATAAATGATTATGTGATGAGCACGATCATTTGTTCTATGTGCTTATATTACTCTACAGTTTCAATAAAACACCGATTCCTAGTATTATTTACTATTTGTACTCTGTTCGTGAACAGAATTATTGGAATTTATGTTAAATTAATCATTGGATTAAAATCAGCGAGTTTATTGGATGGCCAAAAGAACAATTGATAACTATTTAATTCTTACTCATTAATGCTTCGTCTAGATTTAATTACCTACGATATATAGCCCCGGTACGATAGGTAACGAAGGAACGGGGTAGGTTTTTAGTCAGTGAGAGTTTGACACTACTTCCCGCTGCGCCCAAGGCCGGGATTTTTTTTAATGATTTTTTATTATTATTATTTTCTATTGGAATATTTAAAAATATAATTAATGTTTAAATAAACAGGAAAATAATAAAAAAAGCAAACAAAAAGGGAGACATTAGTTTCTCTGGGTATAGTGAGTTTCGTCAGAAAATACCGCTATATTATTATTATTTTAAACAGCAACACTCATATTATTTTATTCGAAAAAATCATAAATAAATCACAAACAAAAAGACACTGATCTGCAAATGAATATAAAAACTTTCTTGCAAAGAAAAATCTCTACAAATTCAACAGATTATTACAGCATAACCAATTCCCAAGAAGCGTGGTAACACCGGCAAATAATATTTTTTGCTTGTGGCAACACAGATCGGTGTCGGCTTCGCGTCGATATGCATATTTCATTACGCGTTTACTCGGCATGTTTATTTTAGTATGCATTTTAACTTCACCTACTTACGTGGCTTATCGTGGCGTGGCGTGGAGTATCGTGGCGTATAGTGGCGTGACGTGGACTACCAATATAAAAACTGTGAGATTTGTGGCAGTAACAGCTAGTGTTGTTTGTTTATTTATAGAAAATACGCGACATCTGTTTCTCTTTTTCATGTAGTAATGCAGAAAGTTTGTTTAGTGACTGTGATTTATTTTTTTGCCTTTTATTAGTTTCTTTAGGTAGTTAGTACGCAACGATGAACAACTACCTACAAGTCATTGAACTCGCTCAGCTGATGTTTACTTAAAGAAATTAATTTCGTAAATGCGTATATTATTTCGAGTTTTAGAAAAAAAAACTTTTTTCGGTAGTGTTTCATGTACCGGGTTGACCCTCCACGGGATTAAAATGATTAAATTTTGCCGTTTATGATTAAAACTTGCTCTCCTCCGCGGTATTAACCCACGTCTTTACTTACTGCTCGTCTCTTGTGGATCGCAGCGAGCGATATAACCTATAAATATAGCCTTCCTCGATAACTAGGCTATCCACCACAAATCATTTTTCGATTCGATTGAGTAGTTCCCGAGATCAGGGCGTTCAAATAAATCATAGTCCACTATAAAATAATCGCTAAAATTTTTGGTAATTTTCAGTTAAAAGTACTCATAAACCCAACCAAGACACAAACATTCTTATTTCAAAAAAACCTCATTCACTACACAAATCATACTCTCGAATAATTCTCAAACAAAGGGATGTCGAATAAACACAACATACAAGCATTAATTTGGGGCGCACACTTAAGACAAGACTTTACCTACCTCCCTAACGCAAATATTTAAACTTGGCGTATACAAATCTCGGTCTCTATTTGAACTTACAATCGTTGCGTCTTGTTTTAATAATAAATTATGATTCGCTCCGCACTTACGTTTTGGTCGCTTTCGTATTGGTTTATATAATATTTAAATAAAGGTTGACACTGGTTCAAATGGAGCTGATATTTTTTGAAACTGACAGCCATTTTATCGGTAACTAAGATCTGTATGACCATGCATTCTGTCAACACTGCATTAACATAGTATTATAATTAATCATTTTGACGCTATAAAGTCTCAAATTCTATTAATCAGTTTTCAAGTGTGTTGGGAGCAACATTTACTTAGTCGATTTTTTTTTGTATGGCAGCATTTGTTTCTGTAATGTCAACATTCAATGACAGTGCTTATGTCAAAATCGTTAGTGCCTAACGTGACACTGGTAGAATAATCGGAACCGGCTCAATTGCCATAAAAAACTGTTAGTGACATTTGTCATTCATTTTCTGTTGGTGTTCGATGAACACAATCTGATGCCTATTATTTCTATTACGATATCTTTTTATGTGTCGTTTTATGCAGTTACTTAGTAACTGCGTAACAGATATGTCATAGATCAACTTACTGGTGATTCGGACACAATATATTCGGACACAGTGTCTGAATTGACTCATTATTTTAACATTAGCTTCACTGACTATTCGGACATACACTGTTTAGTACCGTCAGGTAAAAAGTTTTAAACTATAATAACCGCATACATTGTCTTTGAATCCAGAGATCAGTGAGCAGTTTTCCATGTGAGATACATGTATTCAGCTAAATTAGGTTTTTTATGGTAGGTAAAATCATCCAATGACATCCTCCGCCCTTAGACGGAGCGGGAGATAGTCTCAGACAGTCTTATTGACTAAAAACCTACCCTGTTCCTTCTTTGCCTTGGTTCCAAGGCCCTGGTTTGCGCTTTCATACCTCCCCAGGAGCCCCAGAGTAGGCTTCGACTCTGCTGGGCGCGCACTGTTCCCGCGCGCCGTCGACGACTTGGGCTCGGTCCAGACTGTTACCGGACGGACAGCGAGCTACCCATTATATCCGTGGAGCTACCCATTGCCCGCCGTCTGCAAGCCTGCGCCTGCGGTGGAGCTAAATCAGGTTAACTTAGGAAAACGCTTAGACGCCTCGGATTTTGTTTAAAAACCGCAGTCTTAGAATGCAAAGGGCAACTGGTTTTTAGTCAGTAAAAGTCTGACGCTCTGTCTCGCTTTACTAAAAGCAGAAAAATTTGTTCAGTTATTTCCTACTCCAAAAAAAGAGTTGATTGTTTCTACCAGACGTACGATGTTTCGCTACCGGTACATGGTGGATATCCCACCTACACGCACAAAGCGTTTTGGGAACATATTCATTGTGCGTACAGCTGAGGAGTGGAATTCTCTACAGTCTGTGTTTCCTGATGGCTAAAACCTATGACTCTTAAATCAAGAGTGAATAGGTTACTTCTAGGTAAGCGCGCTCCATCGTCGACCGCATCATCGCTTTCCATCAGGTGAGATAGCGGCCAAGCGCGAACCTTTTCGCCCCCAAAGAAGAGAAGTCTTCTTTCTTACTTATATAATGATAATATTTGTTAGTTTTAAGTTTTGCGTCATTTCGCGTTAATAAACTTCTATTTTTCTTTCTATCAACAACAAAAAAAAAGTTACACAACGCATTTGAAAATTTTCAGCTTCGTTATATACAGAAGTTTGCAAAATACGCGTGCCATTTTCAAGCGGCAGAAGTTAGTTGATGAATTGCCATACTCAAACAAAAATGACCATTTAGGTCTAGTTAATATAAGGGTCAGCCCTGTTCTGCAATGAAGGAACGGGGTGGATTTTTAGTCAGTAAGAGTCTGACACTATCTCCCGCTCCGCCCAAGGGCGGGAGATGTCAAAATTAAAAAAAAAACAAAATTCGTTTATTAGTGTGATTTTTGGTACATTTGACATGAGATCTTAATATTAGATAAATTAGTTCCTCAAAAATCTACCTTGAAGGTGTACACTCTTTCACTTAACTAGATTAAAGAAGAACAAACAAATTTTTTAAATAAAATAATTTCAACATGCAAAATAACTTAATGAATAGAAATAAAAAATGTCAAAATTCAATCAATATCAATGTCAATTAATTATAATATTACAATGTCAAAGTTTACTAATCAATGTCAAATAACTATAATAATGGTTACATTACAATGTCAAAATTCAATAAATACCAATGTCAAATTAATTACAGTTTATCATTAAAGAATTCTTTAATAGTGTAATAACATTTTTCAACTAATAGATGTCTGAATTTATTTTTGAATTGGATAATATCTAAGTCCTTAATTCCATTTGGTAATTTATTAAATATTTTTGGGGCCATACAAAGTATGCTTTTGTTCATTAAGACATTGTATTATTTTACCCACTTCCAAAAAAAGGTCTAGTTAACATACCTGCTGTTTAAAAAGAGTGCATGCTATGCCTAATTAAAGACGTTTATTGTACAAAAGACTAGAGGCGTGTAAACAACCTCTTTAGTTACAAAGCCTACTTAGGCTTCATTACGTATTTTATAGCTTCGGCTGAAATGCTAACACAACCTACTTCAAGCTTACTACACCTTTACCTGGTTAACATTGACTTGTTCTATTTTACTAGTTAACTATTCGATAAAAGAAAACTGACCAAGTGTGAGTCGGTTTTGCATACGAATAATTTTTTATTTTTCGTTAACTTTTTTAGATTTTGTGAGAAAAAAATGTCCTATTAGTTCTACCGTAGAACTGTTTAGTAGAACTAGTGGGAATAAACGCAGATTTTGGTTTTTCTTTTAAAAACGGATTCCGCTACAGACTTTTCGTCTTTTTTTTTGTGCAAACTTATTGTTTGAAACAATTTGATGAAGTTTTGGAAATAAATACCTACTTACTGAAATAAAAAAATATCAAACTTTGATAAATTAACCGCTAATTTAGTACTAATTTTGACAGAAAATTTTACTATTCTAAGTAGTTTAAATGGGTAATACGTTTTGATTAGGTTTATGACAATAGTATAAGAGAATTTCCAACAAAATTAAGGTTGCTAAATTTTAATCCCGAACGCTAGTGAGGGAAGTTATATAATGAACTCCCGAGCATGCGAGGGATATAGAAACCTGAGTGAAGTGTAACATTCAAGCTGCCTAAGACAAATTAAAAAATATATAACCTCGAAATGAGCCCGTTAACAGACAGCAATAGGGTCAAGTAATAGGGTTCTGTTAATTACCAGTTGGAACGCTAAAAAGTAATGGTCTAAGAACAATGTTAGTTCGCCTCACCTGCCATTTGGTTATGAGTAATTGCAAAGGCCCACGACAAAGGGACAACCAACTTTTCATGTTTATTACTTGTTAGACTTTACCTAGGTAATTGCTTTTGTCTAAGTATCTTTAAATGTCAAGACGTAGAGTTAAACTGTCGTAAAAGTAAGTTTTAAAGTCGGTTTTGTTTGTTTGAGTTTATTGAATTTGTAGCAAGACGTTAGGTATAGAGTTACTATAAGTTAAATCTCTTGAGCAAACGGTAAAAAAAATGGATTATAAACTATAAAGTTTTAGACATTTAATGAAGCGGATTATTTATTCTTTATTGTACACCGAATAAACAAAAAATATAGGACAAACATTATTACAACAGAAAAACATCACACACATTACATTTTTACTTTAAATTACTTATTTATTTATTTAAGAATTATTGTACATTCATAATTATAAAAAAATAAAACAGGCAATTGCAAGTCGGATTCGTGCACTGAGGGTTCCGTACAAATGTACCTATGAAGAGCAGTGGTGGCCGAGTGGTAACGGCGACTTACGATTAGTAGATCGCGGGTTCAAGCCTCAAGGCCAGGCGCATTACTTTGTGTAATTTATTTCATCACCACTGCTCTCACAACGGTGAAGGAAACCGGCATGTCCTAGAACCAAAAATTCGAAAACATGTGACATCCACCAAACCGCACTGGGCCCGCGTGGTGGATTATGGCCTTTTCCCTCTCTTAGAGAGGAGGCCTGGGTCCCAGCAGTGGGAACTTTAAAAAGGCTAATGATGATGACAATGATGTACCTATGAAAACAGTTGAATTCCCGAATGGAGTTACAAAAACTTTTCTAACTACGAGTATTTTATAGTTTTCAAATGTTTTCCTATACTTCTGCTATAAGACCATGCTTCATGCCAAATTTCAGAATTCTAGGCCCACGGTAAATACCTTATGAATTTTGATTCCCTTGAGAGTGTCGAAATATACGTTTTTTGCGACATAAACCGCTGTATCTTTTTTTCCATTAACTTAGAAGTATGATTTTTTCACAGCTTCAAGAGATTGTAGACTTCAGTATAATTATGTTTTTTTTTCAACTCAATACCTCCACGCCTTCGCGAGATAAAGGGTCTTGACACACAGACAGACAACAAAGTGATCTTATAAGGGTTGCGTTTTTTGTCTCACTCGCTTACGGCTCAAATTCGGCCTCGGTTGCAATGACAAACTTTCTGCACTTGTATTAAAATGTAATATTTCATTACATTCCATTAGTAACACAAAACATAAAAGAACGTGAACGCGGTCGTTCAAAACACGCGACGTCAAATGATGTTAGGGTGTGCGCCAACTTCAATACAGATTACGATGTAAGACGTAAGATTTGAATGGATCCCTATTCCGTTTTACGTACACCACACGGCGACACGTAGAATAAAAATGTACAGTCACTTGCACAAATTACTTTTCAGTAACTCAAAATTCATGTGACATTCTCCAACCCGCACTGGCTCCCTTGGTGGATTACGGCCCATTCCCTCTCTTAGAGAGGAGGCCTGAGTCCCAGCAGTGGGACAATTAAAAGGCTGATGATGATGAACTCAAAATTATAAATATTTTTTCTGAGATCAATCAAGACATATTTCATAATAGTTATTTACGAGTGTATACTATTTATGTGTATTGGATCATCATCTTCACTTCAGACAAAATAGATCCATTGTTGGACATAAGCCACCACCGGGTGTCGCCACAATGAACGGTCCTGTAGGTCTCGCATCAATCAGATTCCCACAACTTTTACCAGGTCATTGGTTCACCTTGTAGAAGGCCTTCCAATGCTACAACTTCCGGTACGTGGTCGCCATTCCAGAATCTTTAGGCCCCAACGGGGCTATTTAACTATTCTGCGAGCAATGTGCCGTGCCCATTGCCACTTAAGTTTGGCGATTCTTCGTGCTATGTTGGCAACCTTGGTTCTCCTGTGGATATCCTCATTCGATCACGCAAGGAAACTCCTAGCACAGCAATTTCCATTGCCCTTTGGGTGACTTGATGAGGCTCATTGTAAGCAACCACGTTTCGGAGCCTTATGTCGTCAATGGCTACACGCATTGGTCATAGACTTTCGTCTTGAGACGCTGTGGTATATTGGACGAGATGATACTGAAGATACTGGGTATTGTATCCTATCCTCTATCTGTGATCTCTCGGTGACTTAAAGGTTTGTTGGGACAAAACTCAAGTTTGAGTTAAGCTCCACTATGTACATGACTGGCCTGTTGGTATAGTGGTCAGTGGCCCGGATTGCTATGCCGGAGGGCGTGAGTTACATTTCCACCCAGGACAAATGTTTGTGTGATGATCACGATAATTTTTTCTGTGCCTGGGTATAATTTCTCTATAATACGTATGTATGTATTTAGAAATATATTAGTATGTCTATCAGTCGTCTAGCACTCATATCACAAGTCCTGCTTACTGTGGGGCTAGATGGCGTTGTGCGAAAAAAAAAAGTGTGATTCATAGTAAGGTTTAAAAAAACTATGAATAGCTCAAAAAAAACAAAAGAAAAAAATGCTTTTGAATTTCACGTAACTGTCATATAATCTTTATGCTCTAGACTGTACCATGACCTCGTTTTACAGGATAGGAATGGTTTTATTACCATTAGGTATTATATTCAAGAAAGCGATATTACGAATCTTCTGTATTTCGCGTCACAGAGTATAATTTAGTGTTAAGGTGGCCTAGAGACAAAGTTAAGTTTCTATGACGTATGATAGGATCATTTATCGTGGTATACTTTTTTTTTTAAGGGTGGAAATCACCCAATGACTTCTCCTGCCCTGAGCAAGAGGGTGTGTCAGTGTTGAATTGACCCTCCGCGGGATTAAAACGATCGAAATTTAACGGTGTATATCGATAGATTTAGAGATTTTGACGTATAAATCGGGTTTTTTGACTTTAAATATTTAGTTTAATTTACATTTATTTTTCCATCCATAAGTTCAAGAAAATTGGTTGTAAACGTGCTAGAATTAATTTAATAAAGCAACAAAACCAATAAAAACGTTACATTGCAGACAATAATAGTGAAATGACTGTTTTACGCGTAATACTGCGTTTAGTGTTTCAACGTAAATGTTAACGTGGATTTTTATTCCGCCTTTTTTTTTTATGTGACAGAAAACAAGTAATTCGGGTTTGTTCGAAAACCACGACTGTGGAATACAAGGAGCAACTGAAAGAATACGGTTGAGCTTCAGTCAGTAAAAGTCTGACACTCACTTTCTTCACCTTAGACCAGGAGAAGTTTTTTGAAGAGTTACCACGTTAAAAAAAGATTTTGCCAAATAAAAAGTTTTGGAACTACTTTCATGTCCACAGATAAGGCGTAGAATTTCTTCTGTTTCGTGATAGCGTCAACCGAGGATGCGGTAGATAATAGGGTAAAGTTGTACCCGGCTAGGGCGGAGCACCGACAGGTCCTATTTCATGCGATCGGCGATGGGGACCTCTTTCGTCTGATCCTAATTCAGGTCATAGGATTGAATGGGAGGTGGACACCTCTTAAGAAAAGAAAACGGCCGAAACTGTAAGGCGGAGACGCGCCCGGCGTTTGGAGTCGCAAGACGACTACTGGGTACAGTGGGCACGGGTTAAGTACTACACCCGGGTCTATGGCGCATAGTGTTCTGTGTGTACCTCAAAGAGATTTTATCAAAACTCTGAGGGCCAGTTAGGGCCGACGCCTGCCAAGGTAGCAGATTGTTTGAAAACATTGACAAATTCATCATCATCATCATCAGCCTTTTAATGTTCCCCCTGCTGGGACACAGGCCTCCTCTCTAAGAGAGGGAATGGGCCGTCATTTACCACGCGGGCCCAGTGCGGCTTGGTGAATGTCACATGTCTTCGAATTTTTGGTTCTAGGACATGCCGGTTTCTTCACAATGTTTTCCTTCACCGTTCTGAGAGCAGTGGTGATGAAATAAATTACAAAAAGTAATGTGTCTGGCTGAGCTTGAACCCGCGAACTACAACTCGTAAGTCGTAGCCGTTACCACTCGGCCACCACTGCTCCTGACAAATTACCGCTATATAACATGACGCTGCTATGTACGGAAGCAGACTACTAACCAATGAGGCAAGTGAAACCGCGAAGAACAGCTAGTATACTTTCGAAAGTAAAGGTACAGGTATTATGAAATGAGGTCCTACCACAGTTTCACCTCAAAATAGTGGTCCATTTGAACTCGCACCTAGTCGAGGAACTTTGAACTATGCAATGTAGTAAAACCGCAAACATAGCCACTTTAAACGGAAGGCCAAAACTTGTATATTTAGAACTATTTTGACGACAATTAATGTCTATAACTTGACTTAAGTGACATTTGAGGGGTCTTCAAACGGTTGAAAGTGAGGCCAATAGTCGTTCACAAGGCTGTAGGATTATTCTAAAGAGTCGCCGCGACCATGAAACACAAAGTGCGATTTAAAGAATATGGGTGAGTTTGACAGCGAGCAATGGGTAGCTCGCTGTCCGATCGTCCGGTAACCGACCGGACCGAGCCCAAGTCGTCGACGGCGTGTACTGTTCCCGCGCGCCTCAAGGAGCTGTCAGCAAACCGTAGAAGCCCAGCCTGCTAGCTGGAGGCAGGCAAGGTCGAAGCCTACTGGGTCCAAGGGCCGCTTTTTGAAAAGAAGGCTCGGCCCCGGTACAATAAGCAACGATGGAACGTGGTAGGTTTTTAGTCAGTAAGAGTCTGACACTATTACCCGCTCCGCCCAAGGGCGGGATTTGTCATTGGATGATTTTACCTACCATAAAAAAATATGGGTTAGTTTTACAAGTCTCCGCATGACACAGTTCCTCATGGGTTATGGTAAGTTTGGAGGTTCCTGCACCTAATTCGTGTGAAAGAAACGCCCGGGTGTCACTATTGTGCGAACTACCTGAAGAATACGGTGGTGCAGTGGAAGTGTGCCCCGCTTAGGTGAAGCACTGCCATGTCCATGTGGGGGCGATCGGTGACAGCAACCTCACACATGGTACAAGTCATGGTCCGAAGGAACCTGACATGGCACGCGGTCGCCTCCTTCTGCGAAGCAGTAATGCTAATGAAAGAAGCGGCTGCATGTATGAGGGAACGGTTTTTCTCTCGCCGAGTTCCCGAACCCGATTTCCAGCCACCGTTTTTGTCAGTAAAAGTCTGACACAACCTCTCGCTAGAGTGAGAAAGTTATTCAATGTTTTGCCATCATCAAAAGTGCTTACAATATTTTTCAACAACCAATAAAAGTTGCTATTACACAGTGTTATTATTATTTCATATTTCAATCCCAACTCACTCACGTCATAATATTTCATGAAAGAAAATAAAACACAAAAACCATTTGGCTCCATTTATCTGTCATTCAGATGTTATGTATATGAAACGCGAACACAAGATATAAAGACAATAAAATAAACTTAAAACCATTTAGTATTTTATTCTAGTCTAGAATAAGTACTGAATGCTTGTAAAACGTCAGTTATTATCCACAGTGCGCACACTAAATCTGGTTGCAGATAAAATTGATATACCACCAGATATCAGCTTGATGCACTTGAAACAATTGAGAGGCGAGCCAACACGATCATTGGCAATGACGCACTTGAGTCGAGGCTTCAAAGTCTTGAGCATCGATGCCGAGTTCCTAACCTGTGGTTTTCTACCGGTTGCATTTCGGGGATTGGGCGTCGAAATTGCGTAGCCTAATTCTGCCAAACTCGTTCTATCATCGGATCACCAGGCGTAAGGTGATGCGCCACCGGTTCATGTTGAACATCCCACCCAGACGTACAAAACGTTTTGGGAACACATTCATTGCGCTTACAGCTAGGGAGTGGAATTCCCTGCCGCCGTTCTTTAAGTCAAGAGTGAATAGGTTACTTCTAGTTAAGCACGCTCCATCGTCGACCCCATCGTCGCTGTCGATCAGATGAGATAGCGGTAAAGCGCGAGCCTATAAACAATAAAAAATAGTACTCTCATGTTCACTGGAGCAGTGCATGGAGAGCAATGGTGGCCGAGTGGTAATAGCCTCGACTTACGAGTTGTAGGTTGCGGGTTCAAACCCAGCCAGGCGCATTACTTTGTGTAATTTATTTCATCACCATTGCTCTCAAAACGGTGAAGGAAAACTTCGTGAGGAAACCGGCATGTCCTAGAACCAAAAATTCGAAGTAATGTGACAACCACCAACCCGTACTGGGCCCGTGTGGTGTAATACGGCCCATTCCCTCTCCTAGAGAGGGAACAGAGTCCCAGCAGTGGTAACATTATAAGGCTGATTCAATGCTATGCTATGTAAATTGGATCTAATTGGCATGAAATCATTATTGTAATTTATACTTTTGACTACACTATCGCAGTGGGTTGGTTTGTAATGATAGAATTATGTGTCCTATGTCTAATTAAAAAATAAAAGATTATAACTTACAAATTCACATCAAAGAGATGATGATAGAGAAAAATAACCACGTTCCATGGAAAGTACCTAAGGGCCTCTGCTTGGCTTCGGCCCCTCGTATGCCTTCCAAAGCTTCAGGACTCCAGGGGTCCAGAGATAAGAGATACAAAAGAAAAACATAATTCGATATATAAAATAAAAATTTACACTAACTTTACAATTAACAATGGTGAGATAGTGGCCAAACGCGACCCATAATAAAAGAAATAACATTGTTGGAAAGAGCTGGATAAATTGATTGATTCCAATCAAGAAAATATACTAAAAGCTTGTAAAACAATTAATTTGTTAAAGTAATGTCCACAATTTTATTGCGTCAATATCAATTTATGACATTAACGATCTATCAATTAATCATTGTACTACGTTTTCTATCCATTAGTTTTATTTGCAGCTGTAAAACACTGAAATTGAAGAAGTAAGTTTATGATCCATCAATTTCTTAATTATGACAAGTATGAGTAACTAAAAAAAATGCCGATAATCATAACTTAACAGTGATGATTTTTCGTTGAACATGCTTCGCAAAGAAAGTTCGAACGGAATAGACTCAGAAATAATGCTAATCCAGCAACAACATTATATCCAACAACAGCCTACTCTACCAAAAACCTGTCCACCATGTACCGGCGGCGCATTGTCATGCATCTAGTCCGATGATGGCTTGCCGGAACTAAATTATGCAATTCCGTCGCTCACTCCTTGAAATCCAACCGATTGAAAACCACTAGCTGGTAAGTGTCGATGCCTAAGAATGGAACTTCGACTTGACTCGTTTTTCACTCAAGCGCAACAAGCTGATATCTGATAGATCTTTTATAGAAAAGAGAGCAGTACATAATACGATCAAAGCGCACAAGCAGTTGTTGACACACCTGGAATGTAACAGCATTGAATCTCACTAAATTGGTATCACCCCATCCAGAACCAGTCTCTTCAAAAAGCTATCCTCTTGGAGAGACTAGACCTGTGTTCCCCGAGCTTTTGAGTGCTACGAGTGGTCGTCTGCATGCTCAAACGGCACCCAACATTTACATTCAATTGTCTGGATGAGCAGCCATCACACTTCACTGGGCCGATCTTTTAGGAAGTCTGTAATCCAATCACATCGTCAAGTAAGTAAACCAGCCAGATTCTGACGAAAGCTTCGGGATATCGAGGGAGACAGCAAACGCTTCTCGATCTTCACTAGAAGATGCCCAGCGAATACTGACCAATTTTGGAGCAGTATTCGCAGCACGCACTCACACGACATAGCACGAAGAATTGCCAAACTTAAGTGGCAATGGGCAGGGCACATTGCTCGCAGAATGGATGGCCGTTGGGGCCCGAAGGTTCTGGAATGGCGTCCACGTACCGGAAGACGTAGCGTTGCAAGGCCTCCTACAAGGTGACCCAATGACCTGGTTAAGGTTGCGGGAAACCGGTGGATGCAAGACGCACAGGCGACACTTCGGGGAGGCCTATCTCCAATAGTGGATGTCTTTCGGCTGAAATGATGATGATGATGATGATGATTCGCAGTCACAGAGAATATCATTAACACTGCTTCAGCTTCTCAGCTTAAAATCTAATGCGAAGCTGAAAATCACATTGACTGTCCTGTTCATCATAGTGGCCTTGACTGCTATGCCGAAGGTCATACGTTCCATTCCCATCTAAGACAAATATTTTGTGCACTAAGCACTATGAGTTCTGTGTTTAGGTGTATTTTTTTTAGTTTCAATATTTTTAGTTTAGGTCATAGGTTTGTACATAGTGTAAGTCTTAGATAATTAAATTGACCAGCTACGACCCTCCCTTAGGGCATCCGATAGTCATATCTGTGATATGTATGTATTTAGAAACATACGGATCGATGTTGAAATCAAATATAACAAGCTGTATGTGAGATATTAAAGACATTATTTTTTTATTTGAAAGGCCGATTTATGCCATTATTTATAAAATATGTCATTGGTCCGTACTTCTTCGAAAACGATGATGGCGAGTGCTACAGGTCAATGATTAACAATTTTTTTGCCCTAATTGAACGATATGGACGTGGACAATATGTGGTTCCAAAAAGACGGCGCGGCGGCGCTACGTGCCACACAGCAAGCGACACAATGTACATTCTGCATGAACGGTTCGAGGGCAGGGCTATCTCTCGCAGAGGTGACGTGAATTGGCCACCAAGATCGTGCGATTTGACCCCGCTAAACTTTTTCATGTGGGGGTTTTTCAACTCGTAGATCTATACCAATAATCCGCAATCAACCGATGCCCTAAAATTCAACATAACGCAGGCCATCGCTCAGATTTAGCCGGATCTATGCAGTAGAGTAATTGAAAATTGGACCTTTCGGATCCATGCCACCGTTCGAAGCCGCGGTGGACATTTAAACGATTTGATATTTCGTAAATAATGGCATAAATGGGCCTTTCCAATAAAAAAAAATAATTTCTTTAATATCTCGCATACAGCTTTGTTTTATTTAATTTCAACATCGACCCGTCCTTGTTGAAAGACCCTTTACTTATAGCACAAGCTCTGCTTAATTTGGAACTAGATGGCGTTGTGTGAAAGTTTTGGCATAAAATTAAAATGAGCAAGAATCATATCAAGAAAACAAGTATCACTTTTAGAACTCAATAGTACACTACATAACTGATTCTTCACATAACAAAACGAATGATTCGTTTTATTTCACACACGCGTCTCTGGTAGGCGTTATACCTCATGTCCCAGTTGTTCCTCCAACTTTCCGTGAAACTATAAAGTGAAACAATGTACGTATTTACACAGAACGTCAATATTAAATGCCGTTATGAAATACCATGATTTATGGGAGTTAGGACTTGGAATATGACGGATTTAGAAACGTATTTATGGTTTTAGAGGAGTTGCTGAAGGAATTATTTTGTGAATGGAAGGGGGTTTTAACTGAAGTACAGAATTAGTTTTTAATATGATAGTAGATAAAGAACAAACTCCTATGAAATGATTTTTCTCATAAAATCTACTCTCATCATTGGCCCTTCCAGAAAGTTTTGTAAAACCGTCATTACTTCGTTACTTTGGTATCCAAACACGCCACGCTTTCTTCTTTTTGGAATGTTCCATGTGTATTTGCCATCGATAGTACGAGTATGTGTTAAATACAAACATAGATAGGTACAAAAGCTGGGAAATAAGTTGTCTAATGTTTGGCCAAACATACCGAAAATTTGCGTATGCATTTATAATTTTCCTCTAAATCCTTAAGTTTAGACATTGTTGACAGGACGCTATGGACGCTATACTTAAACTAATTTAGAGCTATTAATTTAGAGTTTGTTTGAACGTGTTTATCTCAGGAACTACTACTTCGAGTTTAAAAAATTATTTTGTTACTATTATTAGAATTGTCATGATGATTTGATGATGGAACCGAATGGCGAAAGGTCTCTAAATCTATTAAAGTTTGGCTGAGGGCTATTACAACTAAAAAGTGTGTAATAAAAAAACTTTTTACAAAAAAATATACAACCGACTTCAATGTAAAAAAGTGCAAAATAACTTAAATTTTCGGAAGTCGGTATTTAATAACGAAGAGACTAAACTTTTAAAGAAACAGTGACTTCTGAAATTAAAGTTATTTTGCACTTTTTTTATGTTTTTTTTTTGTTAGTTGAAGTCGCTTGTATTTTTTTTTTTTTGTAAAATGTTTTTAGTATATAAAACCCGAAACTAGGTCTAGTATTTTTTGGTAAAGAATTTATGTAGAAAATTTCATAACTATGTCAGAAAAAATCACAAAGTTATAAGCTTGTTATGTTACCTGGTTTTCCAAACAAATATATGGACATCAGGCTATCCAGGCGATTGAAGGGTTGTTTTGCACCCGCACCCAGTTCTGCGCTGGGTTCTGATGCCCGCTATGACCTACCGTGACCTGTGTTGTACTTAGTGTCACTGGTGTACAACTAGTGAACTTTTTTTAAATATTTTTGAAAAAAAATATAACATTCTGCAAACATTATTTAAATCGATTTAGATACTGATTCTGAACAAACTATATTCAGGTTTCGCATATACTAAAAACAATGTTGTATAACTAAATTATACGATTAGACCATGGCACAAACGGAAACATCCCACGAACAGAAAAGCGATAAACTCAAGAACGGAACAGACCAACATTATTCCTTTATTACAAAACGATCTTCAAACAGTAGTTAGTTATAATTTAATTGCTACTTGGTCAAACGATTAATCAAATCATTTTAGATTAGAATGACTGATTCATGTTTAGTCTGCAGTCGAGAGATAGACTGTCTTGAACTGTTTCTGATGGTCACTATAATGGGATATTGGTTTTGATGTATGTGTTATTTCGTTTTTGATGGTAATGTGTCGCTGGCAGTGTTTTGTAGAACAGCGTTTTTGGTAGTAACCAAAATTTGGTGCAAGCGATTTTGATAGTTGCTTCGTTCTTAGATGTATTTTTTTAAATTTTAGTTTATCTATACTTGTAATAAATCTGTAGAAGTAAAAATTCTGTACATTGAAAATATCAAAAAAATAAATGGCAGGGTGTGTTACTAGACCGACACTGAACCCAAAAATGTGATTAAAAAATTTTTTGTCTGTCTGTTCGCTGTCTGTTTGTTTGTTCAGGCATCACGGAATAACTACCGGTTCGATTACGATGAAACTTGGTATAATTATTCTTTAATATCCTGGGCACCACACTGGGTACTTTTTATACCCGTTTCTATTGTAATTAGCCACAAAAGGTCCGCGCCGAGACAGAAGTATTAATACCGTTAAGTCGATAGATAACGTTCTACACAAATAGCACTTTACACAAAAAACTCATTGATAAGTTTCGTCATTCACGCGAACGAAGTTTCGGGCACAGCTAGTAGGTAATAACTCCATCGGAAACTTAAAAACTGGGCAAAAAGTGTTCCACGTACAAACTAACTTATGTAAATAATTCAGTTCCTGAATCGAGTCTCGAGGATTTTTCCGAATCGAAAAAAGTTTTTTTTTTGTGACGTAACTCAAATTTTTCAGTTTTCCGATTTATTCCGATACTTGCGCTATGAGACCTTGATTCATGCCAAATTTCAGGGTTCTAGATCCACGAGAGGTGAATTTAGATTCCCTTGACAGTATCGAAATATACGTTTTTTGCAACATAAACGGCCGTATCTTTTTTTTGTTGTTAACTTCAAGTTTGATTTTTTACAGTTTCAAGAGACCGCAGACCTGAGTATATGTTTTTATTTCAGTTCGATACCTCCACGCGGTTTTGGGTTAAAGGGTCTTGACAGACAGACAGACGGACAACAAAGTCAACCTATAAGGGTTCCGTATTTTCCTTTTGAGTCCTAAAAACACTGGGTCGATTTTAAAAATTGTTTCACCAATGGAATACTACTAGCCGATACTTGCTAAGGCAATCGAGTTGGTTCTGGAAAGAATTATCTCCCTGACTCATGATCCTGGAACGCAAAAGGCAACTGAAACAACATAGGTTTTTTTTACGGTGGTTGAAAATCATCCCATGACATCCTCCGCCCTTGGGTGGAGCGAGAGATAGTGTCAGACCTTTACTGACTAAAAAATCCACCCCGTTCCTTCGTTTCCTTTCATAACGGGGCCGAGCCTTCTTTTCAGAGGCCGACCCTAGTAGGCTTCGGCCTTGCCTGCCTGCTAGCATGCGGGGCTTCTACGGTTTTGCTGACAGCTCCTTGAGGAAAAAACATAGGTGTGGTTTTAGTCAGCCCTCCCCTCCATCTTTGCGCAATTTCCTGCTCTAGAGTGGAGCGGGAGGATGTGGGACTCTTCAGTCATAAGATGGTTTTGACTTCAAAAAAAAAACAATTACCTACTTATACATGTGTATCTAACTAGCAAACACAAAATCAAGTTCTTGTTATGTATTTTTAGACTGAAAAAAAATACTTCCCTCGAGTACCGTAAAACACGTGTTTTGAGCGTAACGAAGACAATTTACCCTTTTTGAATAAACGACTAAGAGAACAGATAAATCGTTCATCACAGATCACTTGAGTAGATGATTTTGTACATTTTTATAATCTATACTACCGTGTATTATTATCGAGTTGAAGAGTTTGTTTGTTTGTTTTTTTTTATATTATACACCGTTAAATTTCGTTCGTTTTAATCCTATTATTATATGAAATTAATTTCGTTAAGTCAACGAGTCAATGACCTTTGTAGGTAGTTATCGGACGTTGCATACTAACTACCTACAGGTCATTGGCCTTGCTCAGCTGACGTTTACTTAAAGAAATTAAATTCATACTTGCGTAAATTTATTCGAGTTTGAAAAAAAAGTACTTTATTTTTTAAATTTTTCTTTACAAATCGATAGTGCTTGATGTGCCGAATCGAATCTCCACGTGATTAAAACGATCAAAATTTAACGGTGTATTTAAAATTATTTTATAATTAAATTTTATTTTATTTTATTTTAGCGTTAAATAACTCATTTATCGAAAAAGGTTTTAAGCTATATAACACTAAGTTGCGACCTGTAGGACCAGAGTAGATACTAACTAAAGACGCAAATAAACCGCGGGTGACATTTCGGCTGCTCTACGGAAAAACAGTAACTAACATTTTTTCATAAATTTTTGGTACTTTTAAAGCATAACGGATGTGGCTACGTTCTCAGAACCATAAAAAGCTTTAGTTTTAGATAAAATAAATCGACAAATAAAGTAACTGCAGACAAAAAAGCCAAAACGTCAACGAAATCTACCGAAAAACAAAGCAAAACAGAAGTAGCATGTCAATTACTTTGTTTTTAAATTGTAAATTGAATTACTGGAATTTTTTGTTAAGTAAAAATGTGTTTATTTTGATTACAATTCAGTTAAAAAGAAAGGAAACGGCGTTACTTAGTTTTTGTATTGTAAAAAAGTAAATTATAGTATAAAAAAGTTAAAAAAATGTCTTCCGAAAAATATTTTTTTTAAATTTAAAAGATATTATACACAACTTGTAATAAAATTGTTACACAAAAGGTAGAACAAAATATTTCACGCATTATTACATAAAAAAAAAAAAATGATGGATCAAAACCACGTTATAAATAAAGATTTCTCCGTTTTTTCGTTGTCTTGTAAAATTTACTTTACTGTAATTACTTTGTTTTTCTGTAGAGTAGCCGATTTAGCCCTTAATATAAAATTAACAAAAACCTTTTTCATCACGAAATACGGCTATGATCATAGCTCATCTTCGTGCTGGACTTGCCTATTTTTGTAAGGTTACGAATGTTATTTATTCGTGCTTGAAAAAACCGTAACCTTTATTATTCCAAAAAAATCTTCTCCACTTTTCCTGATGGGGAAATAAAATAAAAATATGCCTCAATCGAATACGGAATTACGAGTATATACTTCGGCAATTGGCAACCATTACACTAACTAGTGACCAAAATAACTCAACATTAAACGCATACAGCAATTAATTCCACACACTTCCGATTCTGCAAAGTCGTAAACTAAAATTGTAAATCAATCAGCAGAGGGCTTCAGCTAAATATTTGGTTTTACGCACATGTTTCAATAAGGAAATGTTATACTGCCATCAAGTATTTACGACCATTAGCACAAGATCTCCATGCCTTTACTTTTGACCACGAGGACGCAAAGTACACGCGAAGGAACTTTTGTATATATATATATTTAGTAATAATGCTCCACCCTAGAGCGGGAAAAGTCTATAAAATTTCACAAGCGATCAGAAGTGCGCACCCAAGTAGGCCGTTGTAAACACAACCTGGCAAAATGGGGGATCATAGATCTCTCCGACACCCAGTACAATTGCGGTGCTCCTGACCAGACGATGCCCCACTTACTAGTGTCCAAAGTGTCCTTACACCTGCTCTTTGGAGGACCTTAAACGCCACTGATGCGTCTATAAACGAGGCCACCTACTAGGCCCTTTGAGGGAAAAGATAACCATTGATCCGAGAGGCAGATGAACAACTGCATCCATTATCTTTTTCTTATATATAAAAATTAATAGCTGTTTGTTAGTCTTGGGTTTGCTCTTGAAATATTCCTGATAGTCGAAGGAAGGTTTAAACGGTGAGAAAACATGTAAAATTCATGAGAAAAAAATTAAAATACAGCGGCATCATTCTTCCCATCACTCTTCGCTGCTGCTAGCGCCATCGTCCGCGTGGGAATTGTTGTTTGTTTGTTGTTGTTTGTTGTGGGGATTTTTGTTTGTTGTTGTGGTTGTTGTGTGGTGTTGTTGTGTTCTCGAAAGGAAATCCAGAAAGATAATAGGAACATCTCGGAAGTATGTGGTCTACCCATGTGCCAAATATCCTAACCCGATCAGCTGTTCGAGCTTGAAGAAGTAACAAATATAGAATCTGCAAAACCAGATGACGTCATGGTCAACTATTCATCATTCTGAGATGGTCTCCATTCACACCAGATTCCAGAAGCCTACACCTCAAGCTTGTAAGCTACAGTCTTTAGAATCTCAAATCTTTTCCAACCCCTACCTTCGCTTCTGTCATCAAGGATAATGAAGGACCAAGTAGCATTAGACAAAGGTGTTTTCCTGAATGCTGTAATTAACTAATTTGTCTCGGGTATAATGGACCCAAATCTAGTTCCGGATGCCAAATGGCGCAACAATGGCGTAGATTATAGTAACGTGAGAATATTGTTGCGGACGCGTGAGGCAAATTTGTAGACGCTCGTTTTGTCGTAGTATGCTTGAGATGAATTTACTTAATGTTGGGTTGGTAGAAAGAGGCCATTTGTTTTTCGGTACTTTTTTGGTATTAAGCAGATAATAATAATGACTAGTTGTTTATTTTACACATGGTTTTATTTCACTCTCCTGTTAGTCTAGTGGTTACTGGCCATGACATCCAAGACAAATGTTTGTATGAGTACGATCATTAAGTTCTGTGTCTGTGTGTTATTGTTAAATATGTATGTATGTACGAATATCTTCTTCTTTGCCAGTATCACTCTTGACAGAGTGGTCGTGGTTATCACTTCAGGTGTTGGTGGTAAGCTTCACAACACGTCGCCACCCCTCTCTAATGGCCGCCTTCCTCGTCCATTTATGCATTGATGATGAGCCATTTACTGCCGCTTTTATTTATCTCATATGCCATCTTCCTTGTGACCTGATACCCTCAACCTTTCCCTGAACCACAAGTCGGTCAATAGCCACCTCCCTTGTTGGCATACGTGACCAAAAAAATGTGAGGATACGAGACTGTACCAAAGATGATAAATGCTGCTTGATGCCGAGTTCTCGGTGTATAAACTCGTTGGTACGAAACTCAGTCCACGATACTCCAAGCATTTTCCTCCAGCACCACATCTCTAAAGCGTCTATCTTCTTCTTCTTCACTTTCCACAGAGTCCACGTTTCTGCAGCGTACAAGAATATGGGGAATACAAGTGCCTGAACTAGCCGGATTTTCATGGCTCTATATATGTTGCGATTCCTCCATATTTTCCACAATTTGTCCATTACAGACCTAGAGATTGCCATAGGGCTCTTCACTTCGTTGTCCATCCACCGTTATTCGTAATTAAAGCTCCCAGTGTATGATTGCACCACATCACAATTAGCAATTGGTGTAGTTTCTGGAGAATTGTTATTCATGCGGTCAACAATAGTCATTTTTGTTTTATTCCGGTTTATCATAAGTCCGAACTCAATGCTAATGCGTTCCATCTTGCCGAGAAGTTCTTTCATATGCTGGGTGCAGGTGGCAAACAAAGTGATATCGTCATCAAGCCACCGATCGAAATGCCATCTGTCCAGTCTTCAAGTACAATCCTCATTATGAGCTCTGTGTACACATTGAACAGTTGTGGAGAAATAAACATCCCTGATATGGACATGATTGTTGTGTCGTTAGGACATTTAGTCGATGACTGACTAAAGAAAAAGAGGGAAGGAGAACATCGGAAAGATCTGATGATTGCTCCACCCTAGAGCGAAAGAAGCGTACATCTTAGCATTGCATAGCATAGCATCAGCCTTGTAATATTCCCACTGCTGGGACTCCGGGCTCCTCTCTAGGAGAGGGAATGGGCCGTAATCCGCCACTCGGGCCCAGTGCGGGTTGGTGGATGTCACATGTCTTCAAATTTTTGATTCTAGGACACGCCGGTTTCCTCACGATGTTTTCATTTGCCGTAATTAATTGTAATTTATTTCATCACCACTGCTAAGTCTTAAGTCAGGGCCGCAGGGTACATCTAACCAATTTCTAAAGAAGACCTTAAAGCCGTTCCAATAACTTCATGATTTGATCTTAAAAATTCCTGCAACACAAATATAACTTAACATTCCCTTTTTAGTCTAATACAGTTGTTAAGTGCGGCAAAAGTAACTTAACCTACTTACAAACACAAACAGGAATCAACTATAACAACAACACTACAGTAAAGTTAACATTATGTTTTCGTAAAAAAAAGAAACTAAAAATAACGACTGGAACAGAGCAAAGCGCTCATTAACCCCTAGCTTACAGGGCAAGCAGTCGAGCCTCCTCAATGGAGGGTTAAAGAGGCCAGGGGAAGCGAAAATATTACGCTAACCAACCCAGTTGCATTGTGTTTCTGTGTGCACTTTTGAGGGTTAACTTGTGGAGCGTGATGTCATGAATTTATTGTGGTTTTTTGAATTAATGGAGTCGGGTTGAAAGACTGAACTGTTTTTTTTTTAACTACTACGTTTCTTTTGTACTGTTAAGCATTGCGTTCCTCTTTACCTACATATGTGTATCATAATGTATAATTTGTCAGATGTTAATAAATACAAAACATAATATAGATTATACCGCGACATAAAACAAATGATCGTGCTCATCACTCAAACATTTGTGTTGGGTGGGAATCGAACTTACTCGTAGTATTTTAATATACACTAATATTTTTAATACCTATAACGAGTGTAAGTTTGTTTATAAAATATTAGCTCTGAAACAAACGAAACGATTTTAGAAATTCTTTCTTCAGTAGAAAGCTACATTATTCTTGAGTGACAAAGGCTAAGTCGTTAGAAAGATAAAAATGAGTTATTTTTTCATCCTAAAAAGCTCGCTTTTATACGTTCTTGTGAGAACCAAGGTTACAGGCATAGCCCGGAGAATTGCTGAGTGGAAGATGAAGCGTTGGAAGGCGTCCCACAAGGTGGAACGATGACCTAGGGAGGGTCGCAGGAGTCTATTGGATGACAGACGATCCATCATAATTCCCGCGCGCCTCAAGGAGTCGTCAGCAAACTGAAAGGGCCCAGTAGGGTCGATGCCTAATCTGGGGCTTTGGGGAGGTATGAAAATGCATACCAAGGCCCTGGAACCAAGGCAAAGGAGGAACGGAGTAGGTTTTTAGTCAGTAAGAGTCTGACACTATCTCCCGCTCCGCCCAAAGGCGGGGGATGTCATTGGATGATTTTAGCTACTTTAAAAAAAAAAAAACATAATGATGATGGTGTATAAATAGTCAAGTTACTTTTAAAAGTGGAAAGACAGGGGAGATATTAAATGCCTATTTAACTTAACACACTCCCATTTTTTTTTAATAACTGGTGTATAATTTAAACTTTGTTGAAATGTAGGTACTTCAAGACCCACAAAGAAAACTCAACAGCCTTTAAAATAACTTGAAATTCGAATCCTTGATAGACACCACTAATTACTACCACTCAAAACCAACTCCTAACTGCCGACGCCTTTGAAAGTATCTGTCAAAATAAAAATAAAATAAAACTGAAATTCTAAGCTCTTACAAAATTGTATGTGGAAAATTCTAGAAAATAAAATCAGGCTCGTTAACTAGGGGCAGCGAAGCGAGAACTAACGTACTGAATGGACTGCTAGGGTAGCGAGGGGTGGGCAGAAATAGAGGCTCATGTAGAGGCTAAAGGACATGATGTAGTGGTGTTTTTTCTTTAGCTGTGTAGAGGTGATATGTCATTATTTATTAATCAGACTTACATACTTACATAGACAAAATTGTTGGAATTTCTTGCTACTTCTTTTCTACAAAAAATGACCGATAGGAACAGTGCATTATCTTCTGACATTTTAAAAGTGCTTATCTATGTATGTGCATATTTACTCTTGACTTGAAGACCCGCGGGTTTTGGGTATTAAGAAAAACAGATAGAATTGAACCAAATAAAGCTGACGTAACAAACGACTAATATCTTACCTACATATAAGTATACGTGTATATCATCCCACGTATTTGATTCGAACTAGGTATTTAAAAGACTGAAATAAAAGGTTAACGGTCACCTGTAATAGATTATCCACAATAGGTTAAGGTACACAAAGACAATACGATAACCGTAATTGATTCCGTGACGGGCATTCGTGTTTGTGAGTGTGTACGTGCCTTAATATAGAATGGAAGAAAAAGAGTATATTTACACAAAGTATCCTGCTCTACAAAAATGCCCGACTACACCAATACATATGAAGAAGGCATAGCTAGCCAATCAGTGTTATTGACGGAGAATGCTGAAAGTAAGAAATTATTACGTACGTTTTGGTTACTGGTTGTGTCTCAAAGTAGAAAATTGCTAGGAAACATACTCCCATATCACGTCTTTTTTTAGGTCAGGAATAATCATCCAATGACATCTCCGAGCTCTTAGCGGAGCGGGAGATAGTGTCAGAATTGTACTGACTTAAAATCCTATCCTGTTCCCTCTTTGCCTTCGTTTCAGGGCCCCGGGTTTCATTTTCACGTTCCCCATAGCCCCAGTAGAGCTTAACATTCCTGCTTTCTCATTAAGGGCGCCTTCGATTTCCATAGTTCTTCTTTTTGTGTAGAACTGACTCAGATTTTGTCCGACAAATATTTTGCCACCTCGAAAGCACTGTTGTTGGTCTCGTACAAGTCATTGAAGGTGCAGGTGACATTTCACATTGCCCCATGGCCCCATAGCACATCCTATTCCACGATCTGATCTTTTCTTTGTGTCAAAGGATGAAGTCATTATTTCTATAAAGTCTAGGCCCAATATCTACGAGTATGTGTGTTATATCATTGGATCAATATTATTGAGCTGAATAAAATTTTAAAGCTATCAGGTTAAAGCTATCAGGAGACACTGGCTCCAGCAGGGAATTCCACTCTTTAGCCGAAGGCATAATGAATGTTTTTCAAAATGCTTTGTACGTATGAGTGGGATGTCCACCATGTACCGATAGTAATGCTAGCAAAGGAGGAGGCCGACCGCATCAGGCAACGGCGTACAGTGTTCGTACAGTGTACGGCGCGCACTGTTCCCGCGCGCCTCAAGGAGTTGTCAGCAAACTGTAGGGGCCCAACAGGGCCGAAGCCTACTGGGGTCAAAGGGTATGTGAAAATGGCACCCGGGGCCCTGGGACCAAGGTAAAGAATGGAACGGGGTAGGTTTTTAGTCAGTAAGAGTCTGAAACTATTTCCCGCTCCACCCAAGGGCGGGATTTGTCATTGGATGATTTTACCTACCATAAAAAACCATGTATCGATGGCGCAACTCCGCCGTACGTCTAGTAGTCCGATGATGGAATGGATAAAAAACCGACCGACTAGCGACTCGGCGGCGATGCTCACGACTTTGGGCTTTAGTTCGGCTGCCAGCAATAAAACTTATTTTACTTAAGAAAAATATATACTGCACTGTCTATTATTATTTACAATCATTTACCAAATAGTTTACAAGACTTACCACTGATAATGTTTAAAAAAATACTGTTCATTTTGTTATTAATAAAAGACATTATACCGTTATGGACTATTTAGAAGATAAGTCAATAGATCCTGTAATTTGCAATTTAGAGTAATTGACAGCACTGACTGTAAATATATTTGCACGCCATGATATGGCAAGATATCCTGAAACAAATTTACTGTAACACCTTATGTACCATATCCTAGCATATAAATAATTGGAGTTTTGAATCGACAAGTACACCATTGACGAAGATTTCTTAGCTCGCTTCTCAATCGAATCGAATGCACCAAGCTAGTATTTGGCAGATCCATCCCAAAGATGAGAGCAGTACTCCATACACGATCGAACTTGCGCTTATTAAAGAGTAAGCAGCTGTTTTGGCGTGAACTACCGTCTCACCTTTGCTAAGATCCCCAATTTTTATGCAGCCAGTTGAGCTTTTGCCTCGATGAAAGTGTAGGTGTCGATGAAGGTGTAAGTGTAGTGTAGGTATAGGTAGATGATAGCGTTTTTCGAAGAAGCTTAACGTGTGTTGCATGTTCTACTCCAATATGAAACAAATATTAGTATGACCTTACAGATAGTTTGTTCGAAATTTGGTTGGTAATTCTGTAATAATAATGTGTGAATGCCATCGATTTAAAAAAAAAGAAAAAATCTTTTGACTTTGACTACACATTTTTGCGTCAAAACCTTAAATCATGCGGACACGTTGACAGCCACCGTTCATAATAAAATATATTACAAACAACGTTTGATGTACGACATCATAACTGAGATAGTTCAAATGCGTCAGTTTTAAGATTTAGTCCCAGTTTAAACGTCTTGACCCGCAGTTTATTGTCGGACAGTAAATCAACTTTGTATCGCCTTTGTAATGCACAATTTTGAAACGTGTCCGTGTGATGGGTAGTTTGAGATTGTCATTTGAAGCTTGACAGCTGTTAAGTTTTAGCTTTTAGTGTCGACTGGAAATATGAGATATGGTTTAGTTATTTTTGTTTGGGTGTATTTCGTCACTTTGTGTACTTAGAATAGAATAACCATCATTGCACACCAAAGTTACATTGATTTATTTAGTATCTCTTGCATGCTGAAGTATTTATGTTTGAGCTAATAAACGATTATCTTGTCTTGTCCTATCGTGTCTTTTTTTTATCTTATTAGGATTTTTTTAGTTGTGAAATCTTCCAATTATTTCTCCTACTCTAGGGTGGGGCGAGGGGGCGTGGCAGACTTTTACTAACTAAAACCCACACCTATGTTCCTTCTTCGCCTTGCAACCCCGGGGTTCGGATTACGACATAAGATACTTTTTTACTTGACTTCTGGGGTATAAAACCTGCATAGTATTTATTTTTTCATAGTATTTTGTAATTTTGCACTATGCAAATCCAAAAAGTTTCAGCAAAACATATGCTACCTTTTTCGTTATTAACAAAAAATAGTGTCTCTTTCAAAGGTTTTAAAAGGTACGTGCAATTCAGTACGTTTCGGAAAATAAAGAAAAAAATGTTGCACGAATTTTATATTTCTGTTTATCTTTGAACTGTGTTCAGTGTAAAACTGGGAATTACATGTGCACTGGTTTGTAGGAACGTTTAATGTGTCGTAGCTCATTACGATCTTAATTGAAAGTTTAGTATGAAGATGTTTCAGAGCATAACATTTAAATGTGATGGATGGATTTGTTAGTGGTGTAATTTTCAGTTGAAAGATAGTATGTTGTTTTTTTCTTTTTGATGATTGTCACTTTTAATTTTATTTCTTTTCTGTTTACCTGGTGACTGTGGCCAAATTAATATATTTTATTTCTTTTTTTTCTAGTATATATCTAAAAAAAATTCAGTTTTGTTCATATGGCCGGTAATTTTTTTTTAATATTTTTTTTTCTACATGCGGGCGAAGCTGCTTACAAAAATTTATCAATAAATAGTATAAAAAAGTTGCTACCTGCTGTCTGTCCCTATGTATGCTTAGATCTTTAAAACTACGCAACGGATTTTGATGCGGTTTTTTTTTTAATAGACAGAGTGATTCAAGAGAAAGTTTACATGTATAATATATTTTATATCACCATTGCACCCGTGCGAAGCTGGGGCGGGTCGCTAGTATAATATAAAATTATGGGTACTACATAGTATAAAAAATATATTTATTTATATAAAGTTCCCGTTTCCACAAAATGCTTTCCACGAACTAAAACAACATAATAATTCAATTTCATCTCAGTTTGCTCACCGTATTTTCTTCAGACATTTACATAAATAGTATTCAGACAGATTTTCATAATAGCACCTTTTGAGGACAAAAGTTGAATGCAACTTTGTGAGTATTATTAATGGCATCCTCTTTTGTTTCAGGTAAGGAGATTTTGGCTTTGCAGTCAGAAGGGTATTTTGTGTACCTGGGTGGTTAAAAGTGAATGAGGTAGGTACAGTTATTCACTGGTTTGTACATCTATTTCATTTCACTGTAGTGTATTTTTTTTTTAACTCAAATACCGATTTGAAGAAAAAAAATATTGTTTTTTGAGGACATGAGATAACTTCTCTCGCTTTAGGTGGAGAGGTGGATATGTCAGACTATGTATGACTGAGCTTGCGCACGACGAACGATGGGTAGCTCGCCGTCCAAACTGTCCCGTAAGGACCGAACATGAGTCGACGGCAAGTGGAGTTTCATGTGCGCTTCAAAGAGTTGTTAACAAAACTGAAAGGGCTCAATTGGGCAGACGTCTGACGTTTGAAAGAGTAACTGTGAAACGTAAAGGGCAACTGAAGGACACAGATGGGTTTTATTCAATAAAAATCTGACACATGACACACCCTCTCGTTCTATTAATATTAATTAAATATTTAAAAAATAAACTGTATTCCTTCACTTTCATGGCGGTTAGTTTCCTCTTTGAGGAGAGTTTGAAGGGAAGGAGACGCCTGTAAGGGCGTCCTCACCTTTCACATAACGCAGGTCCTTATCGGGCATGGTAAGTTCGGGAAGTTCCTGCACCGGAGCCAGATTGAAGAAACACTCAGGTGTCATCATTGTGTGGACCGTACGGAGTATACGGTGGAAGTGTGCTCAATCCTGCAGCTCTATGAATCCCTGTGGTTTTTAATCCACAACAATTTACCCCCACTGTAAACAAGTTTAAGCAATATTTAGTATATTTTTGGTTAGTTAATTTTACATAAAGCAGTGCTACATGAGATGAGTGGAGAAATATGCTGTAAATCTCTAACTTGGCCTCCAGTATAAGCTGTAGATTCTACCAATATTTGATTTTAAGATCTCAGATTTTAAGAGATCAGAATCTCAAGTGATTTTCAGAATACGTAGAACTCATTATAATGATTTCTTACGTGCGTCTAGATCTGGCGAATGCGCTGTGAATGTGCCGCTCACAAGCCGCTTGCTAACTGCGTGAGTTCATTTCATGTTTTTACAAAGCCTCTGAGCCGCCCGCGCATCGCTCGCGCGCATGTTACGCGCCGTACACTTGCGGCGCAAGAGGTGAGCGCGTGCCGCTCGCGGCACACCTAATACGAGGCTCATAGTTCAAACGCGAAAGAAGCTACATGCACAAAAACTACGCACGCACTGCACGCGCGCCTGTCTCAAGTCTTGCTGGAGCTGCACCAGCGCAGCGCATCAAACTTAGCCTGTAACCGCATACGAGCAGCACATTAGAAGCTTTCTTTATTTCTTATTGCATAGACACCGCAAATACTCGTATGGAAAGCTTTTCACATCCTACATACAAGGAAAACTTAATTTCCCTGCTCTGACACTCGCAAAGTTAGACATTCTTATCCTGTCTCACGCAATCTAAGATCAATGTATAGCGAGATGTCTGCAAGAAAGTTCCAGCGGCTTGGAGCTAGGTATCAGTCTGAAAAGTTAGACCTAACTTCGGATCTAACCGCAGACGTATACGCCATGCGAGATCTTTCTCGTACTGCGGTGGCTGTGAGGTTGCATTTTGCTGTTTATTTGTAGCTTTTTATTATGCTATTAGGAGGTCCGGAACCTTTCGGCACCTTCAACAATTTCATTATTTATTTTACGAGAGAGATAGATAAGGTACTGCTTATTTCCAAAGAAATTTCTTACAGCAGACCTGCGAAAAAAAAGAAATGTAGACAATTAAATTAAAAAATACGGCCCCGAAAAATACGGATAGTGGTAACCGGAAGGTAACGGCCCTGTAAATGAGGTATTGCTACAACGCGGTCCGAATGTGAACTGTTGATGTAAATGTGTGAATAGTAATTACAATTCGATTATGATGAGACAGCACCTACGCAATGTGCAGTTGTACCGTACAATGTACAACTTACAAGTTGTACGTCGCGGGTTCAAACCCAGCCAGGCGCATTAGAACTCACGAAGCGGTTTTCTCCCGCTGCCGCCACGGTTGCGGGCCCGCAGCTTTTTTAGAATGCAAATATCTATGTAAAAAATTCAAGCAAGTTTCACGACGCCGCGGTGTGCGCGGTAGCTCGTTGCCGTCTCGGTGGTTTGCGCCCGCACGCTCTGTGGTCGGTTGGTGGCGACCGCGCCCTATCAGCCGGCTTGCGGTCGGAAATCTTGAAAATCTACCGTCTCGTGAGTTTTGAAATAAAATAGCCGTTTCCGCTGCCGCGGCGGCCGCGGGAGAAAACAGATTCATAAGTTCAGTGCCTTTTCATCACTACTGCTCTAAAAATGGTGAAGGAAAAAATCGTGAGGAAACCGACATATTCTAAAACCAAAAATTCGAAGACATGTGACATCCACCAATCCGCACTAGGCTCACGTGGTGGAATACGGGCCTTTCTTTTATCTAGAGAGGAGGCCTGAGGTCCGTACCATCATTAGACCACTAGACGTATGGCGTTGCGCCATCGGCAAATGGTGGACATCCCACCCATACGTACAAAGTGTTTTGGGAACACATTCATTATGCATACAGCAAATGGATGGAATTTTCTGTTGGAGTCTGTGTTTCCTGATAGCTACAACCTAGTATTGTAGGTCTTTAAGTCAAGAGTGAATAAGTTACTTCTAGGCAAGCATGCTTCATCATTGGACACAAAGATAGTTGTCAAACGTGAGCCTATACATAATAAAAAAAGACCTGTCATTTCAAACATAGAAACAAATAGGGCTGCCTATACAGAATATACGAGTATATATAGATTGTAGTGTTGTTTTGTTAAAGGGCTGTTTTTAGCTTTACCACAATGTGTAGGAGTAACGTGATGGAGTGTATTGTTATGTTCCTATTGAGGAGCGAATTAATGGATATTGACGGCTTGAAGACATTTCGCTGTTTTGTGGGTATGTCGGTTTAATTTGTTAACGGTTTCTGCTTGGCAGGCCTTTTTATTTTCTTTTATGCTTTTTTCTATGTTAAAAAGACGTTAAAGGACTTTTTACCACAATGCGCATTTTTGATCAACTTCAAAAAGGGGGTTCACAACTCGTTGGAATCTTTTTTGATTTTGTTTTTTTTTTTTTTCTTTTTAATAGAATTGTTATTATTTTGGCCCTTCATGCTGATCTCATAAATCTAAAAGGTGGTATCCAATTTGTGGCCTTCTTTAAATATTTTTGGAAAAACGAATAATAAAATGGTATAAAAATTATTAGAATCGATTTATTTATTTAAAAAATCTTGCACAAGTAAAAAACTGTACAAAGGCGGACTTAATGCCATAGGCATTTTCTACCAGTCGACCTAAGGGTGGTGATAATCAAAATATATTCTAGTTTCGCATATACTACAAATAATGTTGTGTTTTTCTAAATACACCCAGAAATCTAGAATCCAGAATTATAGATTAATTTCACCCAGAAACAGAACAAATGATAGTGCTCATCACATAATCATTGGTCTTCAGGGTCACTAACCACTAGACCAACAGGCCTGTTACATTCCATTACCCATACCATAGTAACGTTTATTTTAGTTACTATCTGACATTAACACCTACGATCTTCCAATATGTGCCAATTGTACTAAAGAAAACAGTACTATTTATACAAAGGATTGCTCGGGAGCAAGCCAATAAAATCATTTTCGTTTCAGTCAATCAAAATAATAATAATAATATGTCTTTTCATAACGTGATCAGTTTGAATGTCAATCATCGGGCTTCCGGACGGCGTGCAATGGGTAGCACACTGTCCGATCGTCCGGTAACCGACCGGACCGAGCCCAAGTCGTCGACTGCGCTTTCTGTTCCCGCGCGCCTCAAGGAGCTGTCAGCAAACCGTAGAGGCCCAGCCTGCTAGCTGCAGGCAGGCAGGGACGAATCCTGCTGGGGTCATGAGTCAGCTTGCGAAAGGAATACCCGGCCCCGGCACGATAGGCAACGAAGGAACGGGGTAGGTTTTTAGTCAGTAAGAGTCTGACACTACTTCCCGCTCCGCCCAAAGGCGGGATTTGTGATTGGAAGATTGATGGTGATGATGATGAAGAAAAATCGTCATCATCATCATCATCATCACCATCATTTCAGCCGAAAGACATCTACTGTTGAACTTTGAATGATGTATGATAATATAAAGTTTTATATGTTTTAAAGTTTTATATTATCATACATCATTTTTCTTTTCGGTTTTACTCGCGGCTCGTCGGTGCTGATCAACTAGCGAGTAAAATATCATAGTCGAATCTAGGTTAACATGTTTTGTTGGGAGTTTGAAGCTTTATATTATCTTGGCATACCTACTATGAAATTAAAAAAAGCGGATGACTTGGCTCGCCGGCCGTGATCAACACGCGGTTTTGAATGATAAAGCATACATGACGAGCCGCGAGCCAGGCTCGTCAACTCACAAAACCGTGGTATTGCAATGATACACCGGCAAGCTTTACCGCTGAGCCAGAAGACCGCGGTTTTACTTGCACGTGCATCAGGGCCTTAAGTCCTATAATATTACAATCTTAGGACTTTTTGGGATGTTCCGGGGTTGTATTGTTTTTAGCTATTTGTTAGCAAGCGTTTTTAGAACAGCTATTGATGATTTATATGCCTTTTTTAGGCGGGAAAAACATCCATATCCCGCCCTTGGGCGGAGCGGGAGATAGTATCAGACTTTTAATGACTAAAAACCCACTCCTGTTCCTTCTTTGCCCTCGTTCCAGGGCCACGGGGTTCATTTTCACATAAACAATACGTGCCATCGACGAATTGGGCCCGGTCCGGACGGTAGGACGGCGTGCTATCCATTGCTACAACGACCGCCATTTTAATTCAATTTATTTGCTGCATACTATAACAGCTTTTCGGGTCTCAATCGAAGCGGGGGGCTGAGCGTAATCATAGCAACGGGATGAACTTATTTGCCGAGTACTATAAAGGCCCGAATAGCCAAATAGGTAGAAACACCTTTTCAACAGAGCTCGTCCAAAATCCATATTTCGTGCACACACCTTCATTTCTACAGCGATATAGATTTATTGTTTATTTGGCTCCGATATTCGGCTCAAGTCGGTGTGTCGGAATGGCCTAGGAATAAATCATGGTTGCTTGACCTGTTCTGAGCTCTCTTAGAAATAAAGCTGAAGGTAGGAATGCATAGATCGTTGAGAAGGGAATTATAATTGGTTTCAGAGGTTTTTCGTGGCAGAGTTTACATAATAGAAAAGTTAATCACATGTCAGTGATAAAAGAGCACATTTTTGAGTTTCAATAATTGAGATATCAGTGGTGCTATTCTCTAAGAAAACGCAGCGCTGCCGCAACGACGATCGTCCAAATATAACATTGAATTAGCAATCCAATTGGATAGGGACATTAGGTTGACAATCCAATGTATCCTATTTGGGTGTTCGTTGAGGCAGCGCTGCATTTTCGCAGAGAATAGCACCACAGCTTTAATTGGTTTTATGAGCAGTGACGTGCGATGTGTTTGTACTGTCATCGTAAAAGACGATAAGCAATAGGTAGCTCGCTGTCCAGCCATCCAGTGACCACGTCGTCGATGACTCAGGCTCGGTCTGGACCTGTGTACAAAATAATGCGAGTTTTCTTAGACTTAATACAAAATGGTAATTAATACAGCGATTTTACAGAAAATACAATACAGAAAGCCAATAAAACCTAATTTCGAAAAAAGAATAACGTACCTTAAAGGTAGTAATAGACTATGATACTTTATACGGTACACTCATTGTTTACACCGAGTGTATCTAATCGCACACTCGTGTTCATACAGAGAAACTCGATGTATGCACTGAGTGTATCGTATAAAAGTCGTAGTCTAAACTTACCTTTAATTTAAAGTTTATTTGAACTTATCATTCTAAGTCAATCCAAAGATATAACATTTCAAAGCAACCCATTTTAAAAAAGGGCAATTTGTAATAGACCTATTATATTTCTTTATTTATACATATTATAAATAAATTTCACTCAGACACAGAACTAGTAATCGTGCGTGTTACCTATACAAATACTTTTAAGAATGCTGATTATGGCAACATTGAGGTATGTCATCTGTAGTTTTTATGTCCGTCTTCTCAAATACATCCATAAATTAATAGTTATACGCGCTTAGTCGTGGAGTTGCGGATACCAGCCCGAAATACAAAAACAAAAAAAAAAAAACAGTTTTAATTGCATTGAATGAATACAGTGTTTTTCATTACCATGCAGTTTACGGTACACACACAACAGTGCTCATAACACAAATGTTTTTTTTATGGTAGGTAAAATCATCCAATGACATCCCCCGCCCTTGGGTGGAGTGGGAGATAGTGTCAGACTCTTACTGACTAAAAACCTACGCCGTTTCTCCTTTGCCTTGGTTCCGGGGTCCTGGTATGCATTTTCATACCTCCCTAGAGCCCTAGATTAGACTTCGACCCTGCTGGGCCCTTAGTTTGCTGACTCCTTGAAGCGCGCGGGAACAGTGCGCGCCGTCATGTGTCTCGGGTGGGTCGAATCCCACAACCTCCGGCATAGCAGTCAGGGTGTATGACCTATTTTCTTTTGTGTCCTAATCACATATCAACAAGTAGGTATCTTCTCTAAAAATAAACACAGATTTAGGAGACAATAAATATAATGCATTTAAGTATACATAAAACTCCTGTTTTATTGGTTTTTGTTCGCAATCTTATATCAGTGTATTTGGGAAACATTTCCGGGAACGTCGCTTAAATCGGTTTATTCGTGAAATGGTAACATGTTTATTTTCTTGTTTACTTTGAACGTGTTTGTCTGTGTGTGTCGGTGGTCTAGTGAAGGAAATTGGTTTGTTTTGGTTACGATTCACTCACTGTTAAATTGGTTATACGTGACAGTTTTCCATTAAGGTGATGTTTTTGTGACGCAAAAAAGTCTTTAAGATGTTAGAGAGAGAGACTAGATGGGACAGGGTCACATAAGTTTTTTATATAAATTGGTGTATCTGTAGAGCACTTTTAGATATTTTACTTTTGTGAATATTTCTGTTACATAGTTGCTTCGTGCCTATGATAGTGACACTACACTAATGACATTTTCTATTGATTTGTTATATAAATGTATACATACTGGCCTAAATATCTGTCATATGTTATTACATAGATATAAAATTATCTGAATTAGGTTTATAGGTACATACGTAAAACAATACTTACGAGTATAATTAAATTAATTAATTCATTAATTCCTAAGAGGACGCCGGCGTCCGCACACCTATTGTCTTTCTATTGTGTCTCTAATTACGGTATTCAAAAGGTAATTCAAAATATCACATATGGCCATCACATAGTTAAAACAGGTATACAAAATACACTTACATGTAGATAATGTTTTGCACACAGGCACTATAACCCTAAGAAAAAATCATTACTGTATTTTATGTGTAAATGTTTTACCTCTTGACTGTACGTTCGTAGGTAGGTACCTCATGAGAAGTGACGTCACCGCTGTCACGCATATTACTCAGTTTCCACTTCGATGCTTGCCGACAGTTGTCTTGTACACTTTATTTGATACGGGTAAGAGCGGGTTCAGATGGAAGACTTGCCTTTTGCGGCTGCACAATTAAACATATAATTATTTGTAATGCATAAAATTATTAATTGTAAGTAAAAGATTAATTTTCTATAAATAAAAAAAACTTCTGAAATATTTTTTCTTTGCCATACATTTTTTTTTTAATTTTTATAAACTAGTACTTGACTTCAATCCTACCTCATGGTAAGCAGTGATCCAATCATTGATGGTAAAGCGCACTAGTTTATTAAGAGCCTATTCACTCTAGCCTTGAAGACGCCTAAATTAAAATTTGGGTGTCTTCAAGGCTAGAGTGAATAGGCTCTTAATAAACTAGTGCGACTCACCATCAACGATTGCATCACTGCTTACCATCAGGTGAAATTGCAATCAAGCACTAGTTTATAACCAATAAAAAAAAAAAACATCTAATTTCTTGCTATATTTGCTATGTGACGTGAAGATATATGTATAAAAGTCGCTAGAATAGTTAGACCATATTCTGACTGAGGGATTGTTCGAAAAAGTCTCGGCGAGCCTACGACGCAAAAAACAACTAAAGAAGCACAGGTAGGTTTTGTTTAGTAACCGTCAGACACACCCACTTGTACCATCTAGACCAGGAGAAAGTATTTGATGATTTCCCACCTCCCAATAAAACAGGGCGATTTTCCTTTCAATTTTAGCTTTCTCTGATGATATAGCGGTAATTTCAAGTAAAATTTAAATATCCATTAAAAATTGTTGTGATAGTCGACACAGAGCCATTAAAATATCCAAACCATCTCAGCAAAATTCTTATTCTGCTGAATCGTGTGGAAGAATTACTGCGGTTCTGGAATGTCAAGAGTAACTGAACCAACATATATTTTACTCAGTAAAAAAAGCGGTAGGAATTATTTGATACGAGTAATTTATTACCTATAAGATAGATTAAGATGAATTAAAAACAACTGAAATACCGTAAGTAAATGCAAAGAAAAAATTAACTATAAAAATAACTTTAGTATTTGAAACTAACTTTAGAATTATATATTTACTTTAAATTGCAAATGGACATATTATATTTACAGTATTGTATATTGACATTAATATTGTATAATGACATTAGCACTGTAAACTGACATTAATATTGTATAATGACATTAGCACTGTAAACTGACATTAGTATTTTATGTTGACATTTTTGTATCGTAAATTAACATTTTGTATGTATATTGACACTATCATCATCGCCTTGACATTGATATCTGTCGCTATTTATGAATAATCAATATGTAATAAGGAATCTTTTAAAATTGTTTTTTGCTGTCCAAGCTGATTGAGGTCTATATGAGATATATGATAAATGTCATAATTTTATGCAAGATTTCATAAACGGTAGTATGTATTTTTTTCTGTAATATCTTATATTACATTGTATAAAACTTGCATGCTATATAAGGCAGAATGTACACGAATCCTATTATATCAACAACTTATTTTTATGTACCTACATTCTAAGCAAATAAAAAGTATTCTATTCTATTCTAAAAAACTTAATAAATCATGTGACAAAATCGCATCGTCTGAACCCGCCATCTTGCTGTGACACACCCATTCAAAGTTACAGACAGCCTCAAACCAGAGAACCGCTCAATACACGTTCGCTTTGTTTCAGTTTAACGAACAATCCGAACTCATACTCGTATGTAGGTATTTATTATCTTTGGAAGCAGCATGTTGATTCTGTGGCATTAACGGCTAAATCAAACGGGTATAGATGGACTTAGTATCATGATGTAATCTCTGAACTAGATACAATGGCTGTTTTGAATTTAGTTTTGAGAATGCTTAAATACAGCACGGTTATGTACTCTGAAGGAAAACATCCTGGGTAAAATTTTGAGTATGAAAGGCTTGAATTAAAACAAAACAGTGGAAGATAAATGACTCGCCTTTAGTGCGTGGACTGTGGTATAGGCACTCGTGTATAAAATAATATGATGATTTCACAACAAAAAAAAAACGGTAATTTAAAAAACTAAAAAACCCGACTGCTTTTATGAATGAAAAAGCTCTAATACAAGAAAGTCGTTGTACCCGATTGCACTTAACTATATAATATTTTAAATACAAAATAAATTGAAGCAGTCGGGACCCATTCTAGAAAGTCAGCCGTCTAGTCAGTAGATTTGAGTAATCTGCAACCTCCATTTCTAGAATCCTCCTTCCTCCTTCTGGCGCAGTCGGGTAAAAAAAAAACGAAATAAGACATGCTGCGCCGATATTAAATCTGTTAATCTGAAACTGAGTATAGTACAGCAAAAGTAAGCAAAGATCTAACCCTCCCCCCACATGCTTACGTAAACATTGCTCAGTGATATGTGTCTGTCTACTTATTTTAATGAGATTTTGGAACATCGTGATTGATCTCTTAAAAAAAAAAACTCCTTACGTAATCACCATCTAGACCCCCCATCCCCCATGTCATCAAAATAAGCAAAGCAAAGACCACCCAACTCCCTGTAGTGTTTACGTAATACTTGAATGGCCCCTAATAATATCATCTTATGTATAAAAATGAATAGCTGTTCGTTAGTCTCGCTAAAACTCGAGAACGGCTGGACCGATTTGGCCAATTTTGGACTTGAAATATTCATGATACTCCAGGGAAGGTTTAAACGGTGAGAAAATATGGATAAAAATCACGAAAAAAAAAAGTGACTGTTAGGCAGTACGAAGTTTGCTGGGTTAACTAGTCTTGTATATAAAAATGAATAGCTGTTCGTTAGTCTCGCTTAAACTCGAGAACATCTGGACCGATTTGATTCATTTTAGTCTTGAAATATTCGTAATAGTTCAGGGAAGATTTAAGAGGTAAGAAAAAAAAAATTCATTGGCTATTAGGCGGTACGAAATTTGGCGGGCCAGCTAGTAATGTTATAAAACTGAAGAATTTCTTTGTTTTAACGCACTAATCTCAGAAAATTTTGTTTGGGTTAGTGGGCTAAACCTACTACCACCACCTTTAAAAATTCCCTTTTTTGGCTTTTGTAGAACGTTTCAAATAAAACGAAACTAGGATAAAGAAATATTAGCTATGATAATTTTGGCCTGCAATTATTTCGAGCAAACTTTAAACTCGCCCTGGGAATCTGAGATATTTTATTCATATTTCAAGACGTTCTTGTCTGACTTTATGTATCTAGTGGATATCTCAAGTATTTATCCGTTTGTATAAATAACAGCTACTCGTAGCTTCGTCCGACAAACGATAGATTCCTTGGATCGCGAGCGATATTGTGGTGAACAAACTTGGCTATTGCGACCATGTTTTTGGGTTAAAAGAGGACTTTTATATAAAATATTATTGAGAACTGGAGGCTAGAATAATGACTGCTAGACGTGTCAATCTTAAAGGCTAACCAACAATTGCCAAGGTCTTAGGGAGCCTACAAATTTGCCGCAAAATGCTGCGCGACGTCAGCGCTGCCGTCGCGCTGTTTTGGTATTTCATATAAATAGAAACGCTCGGCCGCAGCGCGGCTGTAGCGCGTCAGTCGCACGACATTAGCGGCTAATTTCTCAATGAGAAAGTAGGTAGCATCGCGGTCATTTCTGCCTAGTCACTTAAAAAAATTTTCGCTTGAATCCTGCAGCGCGTTGCCAAACCAAACCCTTTGAAATTTTCATTTCGAGTGCAGGCAAAAATGAACCTATCGGTAGTCAAGCTTCCGCCTGACGTGCCTGACGTTAAGTCGTTGGTCTTGGTTTTCCTTTCTAGATATTTGACAGCTGTTACAGATTGTCAGAAATTAGGAAATCTAACACGAGTTTTGTCCAAGGGGTATTGTGTTACTTAATTGCTGGGTTGTGGACTATTGTGGAGGTCCGTAAGGTAGTCGTTTTTTATTAAATTCTGATGATACTCAGCTGCATCGGGTAAGACAATATACTGGTATTTAGCTGCATCCCGTTAAACTGAAAGTCGATTCCAATATAGGTACTTGGGAAAGGCTAGGCTGATTAATTGATCAGAAGCCCTCATCCTCTAGGGTGTTTTAATATCATGTGGATTTCCTCCACATGCGTAATTTCCGCAAATGTTTTTTAAACCAGTATTTATTGTAATTTTAATGTGTGCAATACACACGTGGGTCGCATTATCCGCATGATATTAAAAACGTGGAGTGAGAGGGCGTGTGAGACATTTGCTGACTAAAACCCACATACGTTCCTTAATTTTCCCTTTACGTTCTAGTTCACGCCAACTCTTTCAATTGTTCCCGCAGCCCTAATAGGCATCGGCTCTACTGGGCTCCTTTGGTTTTGGTAGTCAATATCGACCTTTACTGGATGCTTGGGAGACACGGCGAGCTACAATTTCCTTGTTGTCCACAAACCCGCACCTACGGGAAGTTACCCATCGCTTGTCGTCCGGTCACAACTTTGTAGATATTGTAAAGACCCAGCTCAGGCAGGCCTCGGTTCCGGGATCATTGTATGAATAAAAACAACTCAGGATGAGGAAATATCGATATATCACACTTCATTACCCTTCAACGATCACATATTATCAATTTTTCAAACCTATTTTAGAACTGCCAACATCCTTCATCCTTCAAAACATCTATCAAGCCAGTTTGTTAGCTAATACGCAAGCACCTCATGCGACCTCCTTCGGAGTCACAATATTGTGATGATAAGGCCATATCTAATGGTCGTAGAAATATTTTTTTAGAACGTCAAAGTTGATTGAAGAGCTAAATAAATGACTCAAAGACCTTATCAAAAGCAATTTCAACATTAATGAAGGTAAACTCAATAAAATATCCATCAAATACTTAACAAACTAGAAGCTTGATCCCGACTATAATTCCTTGAAGTGTCAATTCCTCTCAAACGGCTGGCATAAAAGTTTAATTCTCTTGAAAGGCTGTAGACCCCCGACCTGAAGGGGGCAATAACTTCTTTACATTGCTCATCTTGCAAATACTTACCTCTGAGTGCTTCTTATACTTACCATATTTTTGCACTATCTTCATAGTTTCTATTTCAGCTGTGAGCACGTTTATCGGTAATATATTTTCACATTATATCGATGCCAACTTTAAACGTATACGCGGTACCGGGGTAGTGATGGGTGTCTTAAAAAATAATTCACTTTTGTTGATGCAAAAAAAATAGGCATATATGTACATTAATATATACACATTAATTTACTAAATCAGGAAGCAATGATATTGAAAAATTACTTAATATTACATTAGGTAATTTTTTAATATTTTCAGCCTGCTAGCTGCAGGCAGGCAGGGTCAAAGCCTACTGGGTTCAAGGTTCGACTTCTAAAAGGAAGACTCGGCCCCGGTAGAATATTCAAAGAAGGAACGGGGTAGGTTTTTAGTCAGTAAGAGTCTGACACTATCTCCCGCCCCGCCCAAGGCTGGGATTAGTCATTGGATTATTTTACTTACCAAAAGTAAACTTAGGATGACATTATTCAAAAGTCATCCTTCGTGGTTTTGGCACTCTTGAAGCGATCTCTAATGCCTTGATCACACGTAGCGAGCAAACGAGTGAGACAGTGCTCTCGGCCGAATACTCGGTACGTATGAACAGCACGGAGTGTTCTTCTCTACAACTCGCTTACATCCTTCGATGCTTACATCACTGTCTCGGACGTGCTACATTTACTCTGTACATGTAATCAAAGCATTACATTCGTGAAAACGCACCCCAAGATTTGAGTAACAGAAGGTGATGATGTCATAAATTCCCACCTCAAAAATATATAATCAGCCTGGTCAAACATACGGTTACTTCACAATGACTGGCTTGTTGGTTTAGTGGTGATTTGGATGGATTGAGAGGCGAGCCAAGAGGATCATTGGCAATGATGCACTCGTCGAGTCGAGGCTTCAAAGTCTTGAGCATCGACGCCGAGTTGCTAGCCTGTCGGTTTTCTACAGGTTACATTTCGGGGAGTGTGCGTCGGAATTGCATAGCCTAATTCCGCCTAGCCCGTTCCATCATCGGACTACCAGACGTACGGCGTTGCGCCACCGGTACATGGTGGACATCCCACCTATACGCACAAAGCGTTTTGGGAACACTTTTATTATGCGTACAGCTAAGGAGTGGAATTCCCTGCCGGAGTCTGTGTTTCCTGATGGCTACAACCCGGGAATCTTTAAGTCAAGAGTGAATAGGTTTCTTCTAGGTAAGCGCGATCCATCGTCGACCGTATCGTCGCTTTCCATCAGGTGAGATAGCGGTCAAGCGCGAACCTATCACTAATAAAAAAAAAAGACTGCTATGCCAGAGGTCGTGGGTTCGATTCCACCCAGGACAAATGTTTGCGTGATGAGCACGTTCATTTGTTCTGTGTCTGGGTCTAATTTATCTATAATATGCATGTATACGTATTTAGAATAATATGAGTATGTTTATCAGTTGTCTAGTACTCATAACACAAGCTCTGCTTAGCTTGGGACTAGACGGCGTTGTAAGATAGTTGTGGAATATTATTATTATTAATGCCAAGTAAATCGCCATTACTTAGGTTGTGTGTACCATATGGAATAAACGAGTATGTTCAGATCTTTTAGCACTTTTATTTAGGGACAGTAATAAAAGTTAAGTGCGTGTAATTTCAGGGTTGATGGCAAGAATTCTGGGTCCGTTGACTACACTGTGTTCACAAAGCACAGTTAATAGGTGTTTTAGAAATACATGTAAGTATTTCTGCCATACACGCGATCTAAAAGAAGTGTCAACCATTCCTTTTTTTATTATTGATAGGTTCGCGCTTGACCGCTATCTCACCTGATGTAAAGCGACGACGCGGTAGACGATGGAGCGCGCTTACCTAGAAGAAACCTATTCACTCTTGACTTAAAGATTCCCGGGTTGTAGCCATCAGGAAACACAGACTCCGGCAGGGAATTCCACTCCTTAGCTGTACGCATAATGAAAGTGTTCCCAAAACGCTTTGTGCGTATAGGTGGGTTAGTTTGTGGTGTGGTGGATGTGTTGTGGGTAGGTTTCCTACATATTAAATTATATCAGAGCTTTTGTTTCAAATAAACTTTACAGGTATGCGGAACAGAGAGTAAATTCCCACATTCCTCCGTTGAAAAGGGAGGATCCTCTGACAAGACAGTTGTTTTTGTCTGGTAGGCCACTGCTCGATAGGTGAATTCAGGCTGTTCCATATCTTCAAATCGTGCGGAGAACTCTACTTGCGCGATGCAGGATTAGTTTTTATGTGACTCCAAAGATGTCAAAGATGTCGCTACAAAACCATTAACTGTTACTTTTGAATTGTTAAGAAATCAATCAGTCTAAAAAATGAAGCTTATTGTACATTCCAAAGCGTACGTCTCAATGGAGAAGAACGTGTAAGAAACTTCATGGATACTTTTATCATGTTATTCATATGTTACAAATATCCCGATTACATATTTTTTGTCGCTTCCATTTTGTGAAAGGAAATGACAATAAAAATAATTCAAAAAATAAAATAAGCCATTGGGAGTTAAGAGATGACAGCTACTGACAGCATCCGTTCACGAACATGACTACTGTCACTTGTATATCGTGTGCGTATCAACAAATATTTGGTTTGTGTCAATTTTCACATTGCTTAATGTAGGTGAACGGCGTACGAGCCAGTATCGCGGTTTTATAGAACGTCGGTTTTACTCGCGGTTCGTTGGTGCGATCTACTAGCGAATAAAGTGGGTGATGGACGTACCAACCAATACCGCGGTTTTATAGAACGTTGGTTTTACTTGCGGTTCGTTTGTGCTGATCGACTAGCGAGTAAAACAGTTTTGAGCGACGAGGCTAGTAGAAAATGAAGCAAACACGACGAGCCGCGAGCCAGGCTCGTTGGACGTATACACCGGCGAGCTTTGCCGACGAGCCATAAAACCGCAGTTTTACTCGCTCGTCGATCAGTGCCTTAACCGGTGCATGAATCAAGCCGTAAATATTCACATGAATAAAAAAAAACTGGACAAGTGTGAGTTGGACTCGCACATCGAGGGTTCTGTACATACCAACTCGTATAATATTTGAGGGACCCTTTCGATGGTTTGAAATATATTTTCAAACCAAGTTGAACCCAGTAGGTGGCGCAAATTTTTTATTCTTTAATCTATCTTATAGACAAAACAACGTCTGTTGGGACCATTAGTTATTTATAAATATGAATAATAATTATAGAAGGCAATACTCCTCGACATGGCTCGCATTGTGAGGAGGTTTCTGTATCTGGAGCCCTAACCACCGGTAGCTTGGACCTCGCTCCGACACCGGCGGACTACTATTTAGAAGTATTTAATAATGTAAATTATACGTAAATATTTCTCTAAATAAAGAGAAAATAATAATAAATTATTGAAAAAAACAATACGGTCCTCCTTGTTAGTAAGCTTAAAATTACTACCGCAATAATTCGCCTTAGCATCACTCAAAGGTTACTGCGGGAATGTTCGAAATTTTACCATTACTCTGTACAGAAAACGGTATTTAATGATTTCCAACCTCCAAAGTGTACTATAGGTGCATAAAAAAATAGTAGATACATTTTGATACAAGTGGAGAAAGTTTGTCATTAAGACCGAGGTTGAATTGGTGTTATGGAGCCGAGTGCTACAGTGACAAACCACGTCGAAGTTTATCAATTCACATACGATTATATACCTACAAAAATGGGGGGTGACACGTAACTCCTGGGGGTAGCTTACTGCCCAACCTGATACGATAAAAGTAATAAATTGTGCTGGAAGCAAGGTCTTGCGCTTTTCCGCTCTAGTGTGAAAAACAGTAAAACTGCGTGCCTAAAAGAGGGGATAAGAGAACTTTCGAGTTGAATTGAAAAAAGATACTAGTGTAGTTTGTAATACTTCGCAGTCTCAACAAAACCCGATATCGTTGCCACCCTATATCTACGAAACCGGTCAACAATACCGCTGGTGTAGACATGCTCAAGAATTCTCCTCTTACCTATGCTTCAGCTAGTTTGTAGGATACCTTATATATTGAGAAATATATCCCAAGAACTTTGTTAGTTTCAATTTGAGAGTTTTTAAAGCATAGTTCTAATGTTTCAGTAATGCATTTCAAGAAGCTCAGACATGGTATCAAATTTTATAATATATAACATAAATTTTAGTATAATGTGAAACCTGAAAAACGTGTCTAGTATTTTTATGTAAAGAATTTATGTATAAAATTTTAAGGCTAATTTAGACGGTACGAGTTTCTCGCCTCAATCATACGATAATCGTAAGATCATAGAAAAAATTTCTTCGTCTAAACAATCATACCTAGAGGGTGTGAGTTTTTCATCTCCAATATACGATTCTCGCCCTCTCGCTTGGAACCCGAAGAGGTATACCTCTCGCTCGTCAACTCTCCGATTTGTACGATACTAGTATGAGCAACAAGAAATGTCATACGAGATCATGTATAGACAAGTCGAGATTCTTGTAAGCAAGAATCTTCATATTATAATTTTGCCGTCTAAACAGACGCAGGACATTATCTCCTAACGATTTTCGCTTACGAGTCTCGTATGACATAATCGTATCTAAGACTTTATTTCTTATTTGTGTGTAAAAACTTTGATACGATAATGTTATGGCGATTATTGCTTGCGATTATTGCGTCCGATTTCTAAGTTTTTTCGAAGTAAAACGTTCGAGAAACTCGCACTGTCTAAATTTGCCTTTATAATTGTATCATGAAAAGTCACAAATCATATCAGTAAAACATTTAATTTTCTTTTCAATGAATAAAGAAAAATGTAATGTGTTTAAATGTTAAATGTCGATGGAAAATTTCTTTAATGGAGTCCCGTAATCAAATTACTTTCATATTTTTCTACAAATTAATACTCTGCCTTGAGACTAGGTTTATTTTAATACTAAACAAATATTCCTAGACTTCGTTTTACGTAGATTCAAAATGCTCTCTGATAAACTAATCCTAACCTTTACGAGTCTCAAGAGGGTTCTTATCCAAGCAAAAATGAAATTCTTATTTTCAACCTAGACAGTTTGACCTTTGAAAAGTCTATAATCTTCATGTTTATTGTTACTTGATATTATACTACATTAGTTAGGATATGCGAAAATCGAAACACGTGTCTAATATTTTTATGTAAAGTGTACATAGATTACAAAGTTTCATAACTGTATCATGAAAAATCACAAAGTTATACTCGTAAGTTATGTTAGCTGGTTGTCCGCACAAACATATGGTCACGGAGCCATCCGGGCGTCTGAGGGGTAGTTTTACTCCCGCACTCAGCTGTTTTTTGGCGCCTATGACCTACTGTGACCTGTTTTGTAATTATTATCGGTGGTGTCCAAGTACGCGAGGAGATCATGTCCTGGAATCGCGCATAGGATTCTTTTTGTGCCTAGAGTATGTTCCCTTGGAATAATTTTCTACTATCACGCTAAACAGCAGCTAGTAATATTGTAAAGGTGAAAGTTTGAGAGTTTTTTTTTATGGTAGGTATAATCATCCAATGACAAATCCCGCCCTTGGGCGGAGCGGGAAGTAGTGTCAGACTCTTACTGACTAAAAACCTACCCCGTTCCTTCGTAGCCTATCGTGCCGGGGCCGGGTATTCCTATCGGAAGTTAACCCATGACCCCAGTAGGCTTCGACCCTGCCTGCCTGCAGTTAGCAGGCTGGGCCTCTTCGGTGTGCTTTTTTTTTTTTTTTGGTGGTGGGTAAAATCATCCAATGACATCTCCCGCCCTTGGGCGGAGCGGGAGATAGTGTCAGACTCTTACTGACTAAAAACCCACCCCGTTCCTTCGTGGCCTTAGATACCAGGGCCCCAGTAGGCTTCGACCCTGCCTGCCTGCAGCTAGCAGGCTGGGTCTCTACGGTTTGCTGACAGCTCCTTGAGGCGCGCGGGAACAGTGCGCGCCGTTGACGACCTGGGCTTGGTCCGGATGTTTACCGGACGGTCGGACAGCGAGCTACCCATAGCTCGCCATCCGCAAGCCCGCGTCTACGTTGGCTGGAAATCAGGATCGGAATCGGAATCCCCGCGGCGGCTGGGCCTTGTGGGCCGTTGCCTCTCGCGTGCGGCCTCCTCCTTTGCTAGCATTACTGCTTCGCAGAAGGAGGCGACCGCCTGCCATCCCTCCTCGCTTCGGACCATGGCCCGTACCAGGGCCTGGCGCGAGAGATCGCCGCTGCCGATCGCACTCACGAGAACACGGCGATGCTCTGCCCAAGCGGGGCACACTTCGACCGTGTGCTCCACCGTGTCCTCCGGGCAGTCCACGCAGTGGTGGCACCCGGGCGTCGGTTCCGCACGAATCCGGAACAGGAACCTCCCGAACTTACCGTGTCCGGTGAGAACCTGGGTCATGCAGAAGGTTAGGACGCCGTGAGGTCTTTCCAGCCACGCCTCCAAGAGGGGCCCCGCCATAATTAAGGCGTACCTCTTCGGTGTGCTGACAGCTCCTTGAGGTGCGCGGGAACAGAACGCGCCGTCGACCACTTGGGCTCGGTCCGGTCGGTTACCGGACGATCGGACAGCGTGCTACCCATTGCACGCCGTCCGTAAGCCCGCGCCTACGGTGGCCGGAAATCGGGATCGGAATCCCGGCGGCGGCGGGGCTAGCGCCCCGTTGCCTCTGCCTGATGCGGCGGCCTCCTACTTCGCTAGCATTACTGCTTCGCAGAAGTAGGCGACCGCCTGCCATCCCTCCTCACTTCGGACCATGGCCTGAACCAAGGCCCGGCGAGAGAGATCGCTGCCGCCGATCGCCCCCACGAGGACACGGCGATGCTCCGCCCAGGAAAGTTTGAGAGTTTGTATTATATTTTCTTCATTATTCTTTGATTTCGATGAAACTCACTACACAGGTAGACCTTGTCTTGGAATAGTTCATAGGATACTTTTTTGTCCCGGAAGTTCCTAGAATCACGCGAGTGTAGCTGACTTCAGGAGGATATATAGGGTGCAACAAACAACTTTTACTATGGGACCAAATATGAAATCGCGAAAAAAATCTACTGGTTCAGGTTTGGTCCCATAGTAAAAGTTGTTTGTTATCATGACTACAATCACGTGTTTAAGTATCGGTCACTAATTAGCAGTCACCCTGTATAAGTAAAATAAATGCTAAAAATTTGGAAAAATATGATTTTTGGATGATTTGAAAATGTAATGAATTAACATCCTTAAAAATAACGCAAATAAAAATATCACTACGAAAGACATTACCTCCATATTTTTATTGAAATTCTACTGTCTTACAAGGTTTTAATAACAAAAACAATATCCTTGTAATATAGGACCTCCTCCTCCTTAGTCGTCCACTCTTGACAGAGTGGTCGTGGTTGACGATGTTGCATTTTCGTTGGCGAGTGAGGCTCCCGCGATGCGTCTCCACTTATCCCGGCTAACGGCGTCTCGGGAACACTGGACTATGGAAGTCTGTGTTGCAGCTCTGATGAGGTCTGTCCAACGCGTAGGTGAGCGCCCGCGTGACCGCTTCCCTTCCACTTGTCCATGGATACCACATCCCAATATAGAACATCCCTACTCATTTCATGACAAATACATATCGTGACGTCTAAACGTCACAAAATATCATTTTCGGTTCGTATTATCTACCGACATCTGTATACATAAAAGGCTCGTCCACATCCACCCAAACCTATGGATCTTTTTTTAAATATTTTTTTTAAGGTTTGATATCATCCAATGACTTCTCCCGCTCTGAGCGGAGTAGGAGGGCGTGTCAGACTTTTATTGACTAAAACCACACCTGTGACTTACAGTTGCCCTTTGCGTCCTAGGACTAAGGGTTTTCTTTTTAGAAATTCCCCACGATCCTAGCTAGCGCGCATCGGCCCTGCTGGTCCCCTACGGTTTGCTGACATCTGTCTGAGGAGCGCGTGGATCACTTAATGCTGCTGACGACTGGGCTCGGTCCGGTTAGTTAACGGGCGGCCGGACTGCGAGCTACACATTGCTCGACGTCCGCAAGCCCGCGTCTACCGTGGCTAGTAGTCAGAGTCAGAATCTCAGTAGCTGGGGCCGTCAGGGCCGTTCGTTCGAAAGAACTAACGAAGTAGGAGGCCACATGTGTCCTCACGCGTTACTACTTCGCTAGCATTTCTGCTTCATAGAACGAGGCGACAGCCCGAAGGCCCGGCGTGAGAGGATGCTAATGCCGATTGCCTCCATGAGGACACGGCGATGCTCCACCTGAGTAGGGCACAGGTCCACCGTATGCTCCACCGTGTCCTCCGGGTGGCCATCACAATAATGACAACCGGGCGTTTCTTCCGCCTGAATCTGATGCAGGAACCTCCCGAACTTGCCATGTTTAGTGGGGACCTGCCTCATGCGAAAAGTGAGGACGCCGCGTTGTCTCTCCAGCCACTCCTCAAAGAGGGGACTTACTGCCGTGATTATGGCGTGCTCAGCACTGGGTTGCGACCACAGCGACAGTTATTGACCTAGAACGCAGAAATTTTGCACTAAGATCTCTTTATGATGTATGTAAGGGAAATAGAATTTTGGTAAACCTTTAGTTTAGACTTTCGGATGTTTGTCAAAGAACAAGTCTGTGCACATCTGGTCAGGATTGGGAGAATATTTATGTCTTTTAGTTTACGCTTAAGCGACAAAAGCGAGGAGGCTTCAAACAGTTCTTTCATGGATCAGAAGCTCTTCCAGAAATTTTCATTTCGGCGTGTTATTTCCTTGTCTTGCCTTGCCTGGAAGGTACTATTTGGTCCAAGCAGAGATTATTCCTGAACATAGCTCCTACGTCTAATCGAATACGTCGAATATTTAACTCCCCACCCCTCTCTTAGCGTATTTGAAGTTAGTCAATATTAACCTTAGTTTAATTCGCTAAATCACTATTAACTTTCTTGCTTTTACAAGTTTGATTGACACTCCGCATTCCGCATGAATAAAGGTAATACAAAAACACCAATGTGACACTGTGTTGTTTACGACTATATTTCCGTGGAACATATGAGAAGATTTACTTCTAATTGCTTGGCACTGTGTTTGCGTGTATTGGATAATAGAATTGCTTATTAGAGAAGCACTTATTTTCGGTGTGTAAAATGATGCGAACCCCTGAGAATCAATCTGAGCCTAATTTAAGAACCATTGGAATAACTGATACCCCTACAAGCCATGAAACAACAAGCAGGGGAATTAAACGTTTCCGAAGTACGTCAGGAAGTAAAGATACTTCATTCAAGGATGAGTTTCTAAGCTTTAAGGATGACATTAAGCAAATGTTTATTAAGCTTCAAGCGGATACGATGAATGAAATCAAAAATCAATTTTCTTCTCTTAAGCTGGCTACGAATGAGCGACTCACAAAAATAGAAGATACTCTTGCGCAAATTCAAAAGTTTAACCAGGAAATAGATAAAACAACATCTTTTATAGATAAAAAGTATGATGACATGAAGCTTAGAAGTGAGTGCTTAGAAAAGGAATGTAAGGAAAATTTAGCACTTATTGTGTCATTGGATGAAAAAATAGAGGAAATGCAACGAATTTCGAAAATTAATTTTCTTGAACTAAAAAACTTACCAAAACCTCAAAATGAAGTAAAAGGTGACGTACAAAAATACGTAAGTAAGCTGCTAAAAATAATTGATGCCAATGTCTCAATTTCCTGCATAAAAGATGACTTTCGTCTCTCAAGCAAGAAAGATAACCATCCTACGATACTCATTGAGTTTTGCAACAACACCACTAAAAATGTCGTTTTAAAAGCGGTAAAATCCTATAACCAGTCAAATAACGTAAAACTTAACAGTGCTAATTTGGGAGCGGAAGGAACAACACCGGTTTATATCACGGAACACCTTACCTTGTATGGGAGAAAACTTCATTACATTTCAAGAACCTGTGTACAAAATAATCAGCTGAAGTACGTGTGGACCTCAAATGGAAAAATACTAGTTAAAAAAGGTGAATCTGAACCGACTATACATATCAAAAGTGAGAAACAACTGGCTAATCTTCTGAATATGAAAATGTGACTCACTGCGGGGCCATTTTTCTCCTTTGAATTAATTTGGGTATATTTTTTACATTGTCACGTGACATACCTACTGTCTCTGAAAATGTTACTTTCTTCCTGTCTTTGCATTATTTGTTATCTTGCATGTAAAACGGCAATCACACACCTTAAAATACATACCAATGCTTACATACACATGACACAATTAACACACATTCAAAACAATACAATATACTCTTCTAACATGATGTTAATTTATACTACTTCATACATTGTACTACTACGTCACAAAACCAATTATAACAATACTATTCATATGAGCTTATATGTACCTATATATATGGTACTGTTTTGGATTATGCCTATCGCTGATTGCAAAAACCTTTCGACAATATTAAAACGCAAATGTCAGTTGATAAAGTTGTCAACCATTGTAGCTTTTAAAACTAAAATTCGATAAAGATTTATTGAGAGAGATTGATGAATATTCGATATCCGATACAGTTAGCTGTGAACCTGAAAGCTGTGCATCTTTTCTTATACAACATAATCGCTATTTAAAAATATTATCACAAAATATTCGTAGTCTTAATGCTAATTTTGATAGTCTTAATATACTTCTTCAGAGGCTACAATTTGAATGCGACATTATAGTGCTTTCTGAGTGCTGGATGTCGTGTGTGCGAAGTCTACCTACATTGGATGGATATCAGAGTATGTCAACATCTTCTCATTATAATCAGAACGATGGCGTTTTGGTATTTATTAAAACTAATATTAAAGCTTCTCTCGAAGAACCTGTTATATGTGAAGCTAACTGCATACTTATTAGAATGAATGATGATGTGGCTATTCTGGCGATATACCGTCCTTTTTGTTTCAAAACTCTTGACGTCTTTTTATTATCCTTACAAAAAATACTAGACAGTTTGTCATCTTACAAAAATATCATAATTGTAGGTGATATTAACGTAAATATTGCCACCAATAGCTCTGATCGCCTCTTATCAGATTACCTTGATTTTATGTCCCTTAATGGCCTACTTCCAGCATTTCACACACCAACACGTGCAAATAGTTGTTTAGATCATGTCATCTTGAAGACAAAAACACCCATCAAATCATTTATTATTGAATCACTCATTACGGATCATGCACCCGTCCTATGTTGTGCAGAGGTCAAAAGTGTAGATAAATGTCCAAAAAGGCAAATAGTTAAACTTGATTTCGAAGCTATAAAATTAGCGACACCGAGTTGTCGCTTCTGACATACCGCTGTTAAACCCGCGATGGTTTGTGCTGGTATGTTTATACGTTAATGTGATTGTAATAACGTTGTTGTACAATAAACGAAAAAAAAAAAAAAACTGGATTTTGCAACAGTTTTTGATGCTGTTGACCCTAATGCTGCCATGGATATATTTATTTCTAAAATAGTTCACATCATGCAGACTAATACCAAATTTCTAAATATCACAAAAAGATCTAGAATATTAAAACCTTGGATGACAATGGGGCTAGTCAGGTGTGCGCGTAATAGGGATCGGATGCATAGGAAATTGAAGCAAGATCCTGATAACGTAGTCCTAGAAATTACATACAAAGGATACCGCAACTATTGCAATAAAATTATAAATAAATTAAAGCGCGAATACGAAAAGAAAATACTTACAGAAGCTGGAAAAAATAATAAAAATATTTGGAAAGCCATAAATAAGATCACAAATAGAAATTTTAAAACAGATAACTCAATTAACCTTCTTACGGTAGAGTCAACTCCTAACCAATCAGTTGATACCATAAACAACTTCTTTGCTACCATTGGACAAAATTTGGCAAATAAAATCACAACACCAATTAGCGTACCTAATTTTAGTAAGTCTACACAAAGTGATTCGTCACTAACTAGCAATTCACTTGTGCTGCTTGACACTGATGAAGAAGAAATTGATAAACTAATAATTGGTCTAAAAAACAACTGTTCTGCTGGGGATGATGGAATTTCATCTGACATACTAAAATTGATAAAAAATAATATATTAGTTCCGCTTACCTATATCTTTAACATGTGCCTAAAGATGGGTATTTTTCCCGAAGCACTTAAGCAGTCTATAGTTAGACCCATTCTTAAGGGTGGGGATAGAACCCGTGTCACCAACTATCGTCCTATCTCTATATTGACATCTCTCTCAAAAATATTTGAAAGAATAATAAATAAGAGGCTCGTTAGCTATCTAGAAAAATATAATCTGCTTTCGAAATGTCAATATGGTTTCCGATCAGGTAAATCTACTGAAGATGCTTTGAATGACTTTACTGAACACATTGTCCAAACCTTAGATAGCAAAAAGAAATGCCTTACGATATTTCTCGATCTTGCGAAAGCTTTTGACACGGTTTCTATTTCCACCTTAGTCAACAAACTATATCAGCTTGGTATTCGTGGAAATCAGCTCAAATTACTGCAAGATTATCTGTCTGGAAGAAAACAAAGGGTAAAAATTGGTAACTATACTAGTAATAGCCTACCGGTGACCCACGGAGTGCCGCAGGGTAGTATTTTAGGCCCAACATTATTTCTAGTCTATATTAATGATCTCACACAACTTGATATTGAAAACTGCAAAATTATTTCGTATGCAGATGATACTACTTTGACTTTCCGTGGTGATTCTTGGATGGAGACTTTTCGGAAGGCTCAACAAGGTTTTGATATGGTTTCGAAATGGCTTGCTCTTAATCACCTTTCCCTTAATACGGAAAAAACTAAATACATCACGTTCTCAATTCGCAACTATGGTGAATCGGTGCAAGCAACGCATCATATAACCTCTCACACCTGCCACGGTGAATTGTCGGATTGTTCCTGTCCCGCTTTATCTAATGTTGACACAATTAAATATTTAGGACTTATATTTGACAAAAATTTGAATTTTAAAAAACATATAATTAACCTGGCAAGCAGAATCAGAAAACTTATATATGTGTTCAAACAAATTAGATACTCAGCTAATACTCAAATAATGAAAATTATTTATTATTCCTTATGTCAAGCGGTTATAACCTATTGTATTACTTGTTGGGGAGGTTCCGCAAAATCTCATAATGTAATTGCTGAAAGAGCACAAAGAGCTTTGCTGAAAGTTAGTTACTATAAACCCATGGATTATCCCACCACTGACCTGTACAAGGATTGTGAGGTGCTTACTGTACGCAAGCTCTTCGTGCTAGCGTTAATATTGAGACAACACTCCAGTATCAAGTTAAATAGTCTTAATAAAAAAGAAATCTCTAAGAGGAGGCATTTTGACGTATTTAAATCAGTATCCTGTCGCACTTCGTTTGCTCAAAGATTCAAAATGTATTTAGGCCCAAAACTTTTTAACATCGCGAATAAAAAATTAAAAATTTTCTCCATGACAAAAAAAGAATGTAAACAGAATCTAAACACTTGGCTCCTGTCCCTAAACTATGATGAAACGGAGAAGCTGTTTACTATCCTGACATAATGTTTCATTTTGGGTATATTGAGTTTTTTTTTTACGGTCTTTATTTTAAGTATTAGTATTCAGTGATAAGGTTATTTACTTATTTATTTATTTGTAATAAAACTAAGAACGTATAATGTTGTTATAATACTAGTTTCTGCCAGCGGTTTCATCTGTGTAATATTAGAATATGGTCCCATGGGAACATACTAGCCGGGGTAAGAGTATCTTATTTGCTACTCCGGGACATGGCTTTCCTCCGTGCCAGGGTTCGTCCAAATTTGTTCAACCGCTCGAGCGCAAAAAAGTTACACACATAAATACACACTCATAAAATTAAACCTTTCTCTAGAACTGCTCAGAAACTATGCACACACACATATACACACACACACACACATACAGACACACACACACAGTTCTTCTTCTTATCGTATCGATGGTCCTCCCCTCCCTCAAAGTTTCTGGGCCCAGTAGGTTGCCACGTTTACAGCGGCCTCAGTGGCATTTTTGAGGTCCTCCAAAGTGCAGGTGTAGGGACACTTTGGGCACTCCAATAAGTGGGCCATCGTCTGGTCAGGAGCACCACACTCGCACTGGGTGTTGGAGGGGTCTATAATACCCCACTTCGCCAGGTTGTGTTTGCAGCGGCCCACTTGCGTGCGTAGTCTATTGATCGCCTTCCATATAGACCACTGCAGATCGCGTCCGAGCGGCAGACGTTCTCGGGGCTGAACGAAATCGGGCGGTGGTGGGTGGTGTTCCTCCCACAACTTACATCTCACTGTGGATGGTTACTCTCATACCACACACATGCGACTCATGCCGTTATCTACTTACTTATTTTTTATTTTTTTTGTTAATTTTATTCTTTTTATTTACCTAATCTTAATTTTGCATCCATTTGGTAGTGATTACGAGGATTTTAAATGTTTGCTTAGTGATTATGAGGGTGGGCGCTGATACCTATATATACAAGATATTAAGTTATCTTAGTTTAGGTATCAGCTGTAACACTTAAATAATACCACTATTTAACCTTTCGACCTAATTTATTGTTACTTGTTAAACTTGTAAACTTGAAGGTGCAAATAAACAATTATTATTATTATTATTATTATTATTGCTTACGCTTACGTCTTCGAGGTTTTTAAATTTTCATATATTATCTAGTTTAGTTGTTACTTGTGCAGGTTTAGTCAGCTGTCTTTGAAATAATATTGTTCCTTAGTGGTTGCGCGAATTTTGCTGTGGACTGTAGGTTTAAAAGCGATCTAAGGTTTGTTAACAATATGCAGGTACTGCGTCTAGCGTTTATTAATGGGATGAATGTATTAGGAGGAACACTGACCTTTTAACCTCGAAGGTTCCACGTGGCGCCGGCCGGCGGACCTCGACTTCGCACATTTAACCACTGCCAGGTTCTGTTTTGCACTACACTGCACTATTGTTGAGTTTTGAATGGTTGGATCACGAAATAGTCAATTTTCTTGTAATTTCGAGCGGGCGTTGTTAGCGGTGCGGTCACATTCACAATCGATGCACAAACGTCAATGTCATTTCATTTTCTAGAGGTCGTGCGGGAAGGGAAACGGATGGTATAGGATTGCTAGGCCAAAAAAATAAATTACAAAAAACAAAGTCGCGGATCATAGCAAATTGGCGCAACCACTTAGCATGTAGATTAAATTGTGGAAACAAATACATACAAACAATTTTGTAAATTATACAATATCACTTACAACCTATTTGGGAAAAATCATATATAAAAAACCTTCATGTCATAAAAATTCTTAGGTCCCTGGAGATTCAAGTTTTTTTTTTAATATTATAAACTAGTGCTCGACTGCGATTCTACCTGATGGTAAGCAAGTGATGAAGTCGTTGACTGTGAGGCGCACTAGTTTCATTCTAGCCTTGAAGACACCTAAATTATAATCGGATGGGAAGACCGCAACAGGCAAATTGTACCAGTCCTTCGATGTAAGCGGTATAAACAACGAGGTGAAACGCTTAGTCGGGTCGTAGAAGTTTCAACAACGTAAGCGTGGATAGTCGTCGCACGTCGGATTGTCCGATGGTAGAATGGAGATTGCGGAATCAAGTCATGCAATTCACGCGCCCACTCTCCAAAATGCATCCTGTAAAAGCCGAAATCACTACTTCTCTATATTTTTTTACAAGTAGGTATTCGTTCAGTAAAACAGTTCTGCAAATACCATTAAACAGTATGTTTAATTTGATTTATTTAGTGCGCAAAAGTTGTATGCAAGTCAGTATTTTTGGTTTAACTTTGAAATGTTTTGTTCGAAAAAAGGGAATATATATATATCGATTTAATTACATGCCAAATTAGAATTACATATACCTGACCAAAGTACGAAAATATACCTAAAAACTAATATGTATTTCTTTCTCCATATTTCGTATTTGATAGCATTATAGTAAAAGTTGTTTGAATATTTTGAATATCGTACTACCGTGAACAGGAAATTCAAATATTTTGCAAGTTACGAGTATATCGTTTGTTCAAGTTTCAATAGAATTTGCCATTGTCCGCTCCGAAGTTATAATGGTTTTCTTCTTCCTACTATTGAAAAACTATATGCTCGACTCTATTTTTGGCATATTATTTTCCTTACTTATCTTTTCTTCTTCGAACTTACTAATATTATCTTTTAATGCAGTATGAAAAACTGCTGGGATCGTGAAGAAATTTATAGATAAAGGAGAAAAGTTGTAAGTGTTTATGTTTGTTACTAATGACTCTCGAACGGCTGAACAGTCTTCGGTGAAATTTTTTACATAGGTAAATCATATCCTGAAATAGCACATTCTTTTAATTTCGGAAGTGTATTCCCTTGGGACCATTTTCTGCTTTCATCCACTTCTTTGCATACTGCTCTAATCCCGTGAGTTCAAAAACCCTTTCATAGTACTCGCATACTTTTTTTTTACAGCTATCACACTATAACACAACGCCGTCTAGTCCCAAGCTAAGCAGAGTGCCTAGTGTGAGTTTGTTTTACGTAAACGCGATCGACACGTTTATGACGTTCGGCGCCCCGATTGGCCTAGTCGAAGCTCTTAGCCAATCAGAGAGCCAAACGCGGTAAACGTTTCGATCGCGTTAACGTAAAAACATCTCGCACTCAGCACACAGATCTTGTGTTATGAGTACTAAACAACTGATAAACATCCTTATTAAATAAATGTTTAAATACGTATGTATGTAAAATGTATATTTTATAGATAAATTATACCCAGACACAGAAAAAACCAGGGCCTAGTGGCCCTGACTGCTATAGACTAGACGGACTAAGACTAAGACCACTAGACTTACTTTTTTTTCGTTGGTTAAAAATCATCCAATGACAAATCCCGCCCTTGGCCAGGGCGGGAGATAGTGTCAGACTTTTACTGACTAAAAACCCACCCCGTTCCTGCGTTGCCTTAGTTCCATGGCCCTGGTATGCATTTACACACTTTCCCAAGGCCCCAGAGGTAGGCTTCGACCCTGCTGGGCCCCAACAGTTTGTTGACAACCCCTTGAAGCGCGTGGGAACAATAGGCGCCGTCGATGACTTGGGCTCGGTCCGGACGGTTACCGGACGTACGGACAGCGAGCTACCCATTACTCGCCGTCCGCAAGCCTGCGCCTACGGTAACCACTATACCAATTGGCTAGTCAAAATAAATCTTGTTGCAAAATTTCAAGCTCTTCGCCTAGTAGTTTTGTTTATGTGCGTCTTTGTGCATTGATATATCAGCCAGACAATTTCTCCTTTTATTTTTAGATCTATAGATTGTATAGACAATATAATTTCAATTACATTTCATCAATCACGAGCATATTAGTGCATGTAGTATCTGTGGCTCGTCTTGAAGCAACAGTAAGTTATTACGCTGAAACTAGGCCAGCAACTGTTGCTGCCAGACTGGCCTCTACCATCTGTTCCTATTGTATTTATATTAATAATACAGCTTCATTCTCATTGTATGTTTATTTATGAGATTCGAAGAGTCTTAAGTTTCTGTAATGGAATTATTGGGATGTACTTCGCAATGCTTTAGTTCTTTTTCTGGCTTGAATTCGAATACAAATGAGCTGGCTATGTTTATACCTAATAGTTTTTCTCTAAACAAGGCAGATTTGAGCAAAGATTTAATGACTTAGCAGAGAATTAGAGTACCTAAATGGTAGCAAATCTTCAAGAATCGTCTATTCATTGTTGAAACTATTTCAATGAGCAATGGACAATGGCCTTAAGGGCTATGCTCGAAGTTTCCTTGCATGATTGAATCAGGAATGAAGACGTCCGCAGGAGAAAGAAAGAAAGAAAGAAAAAGAATTTATTTGGTACAACGTAAGGCATAAACACAACAATTAGGTAACACAAAAAATAATAAATTAACAAAAAAAATGTGTGCCTCATGGCTGCACCAAAATAGGTCCAGTTCAGCATGAATGCCAGACAACTAGTGCCTGACGCTGGTTTTCAACTGACCTGTTGTTGTGACGCAACGGACGTAAAACCGTTTTGGAGTGTGTGTATACTATATATAGTACTAAAATAATATAGACCTACAAAATAGGGTTTTAACTTAAGTGATCAATATGCCATTATTGCTCGCAGAACAGTGGGCCGATGGGGGCCGAAAGTTTCTGGAGTAGTGGCCGCATACCAGAAGAAGCAGCGATGGTAGGTTTCCCAAAAGATGGATCGATGACCTGTTGAGGGTTGCGGGAATCCGAAAGATGCGAGATGCACAGGTCCGGTCGTTGTGAAGACACTAAGGGGTGGGGTCTATGTTCATTAGCGGACGTTTTTCGGGTAAAATGATAACGATGATGACCATATCATAAGTTCGAATTGTTGTTTTATTGTTTCATCAATCATGTTCAAATTAGGACTATTAATTTTGAGTTTATTGAGAGAGCAGTGGTGGCCGAGTGGTAACAGCCCCAACTTACAAGTTGTAGGTCACGGGTTCAAACCTAGCTTGGCGTATTAACTTTAGTAATTAATTTCATCACCACTGCCCTCAAAACGGTGAAAGAAAATATCATGAGGAAACCGGCATGTCATAAAATAACAAAATCGAAGACCATGTGACATTCACCAACCCGCACTGGCCCTACGTGGTGGATTATGGCCCATTCACTCTCCTAGAGAGGCCTGAGTCCCAGCAGTGGGAACATTAAAATGCTAATTATGCTTATCGCGAGAACATAGACTGACAGATGCGTAAATATAAGGACGTATAGTAGTTTTGATGGTGTAAGCTTTACGCCGATCCCAAAGTAATGTGTAAAATGAGATATTATTGAGATAACAGTTCTGTACAGTTATAATTTCGCTCCATTCATTGCAGGTTTCCAATTTCCTATTCACGACATTCAGTTAGCAATATTCACTGTTCACGTGGTAGTGGTGAACTTGGTATAACTTTAGAAAATTATCACTTGGTACCTCTGTTGGTACTTTAAGTTTGTGTGTATTATTCTGTGCCATTGTGTTCTCTTCACGTTTTCGAGGAATAATTGAATCGGGTTCTGTATGATGAGATTGGGCGGAAACTTTTATGTTTGTATTTTTTTTTTCTATTAAAAACATGCCTATGACACTCAGTGATAATATACAGATGACTTTTTTTTTAAATCAGTCCAGTACTTTTTGATTTTTTTCATTACGAACTTCATCGTCATCTTCTTCCGCTCTTGGGCGAAGCGAGAGGGTGTGTCAGACTTTTATTGACTAAAAACCTACTCGTTGCTTTTCATGCCAGGGACGAAATTTCCTTTCAGAAAAAAATCCTTGGCCCTAGTAGGCTTCAACCCTGCTGGGCCCCTACGGTTTGCTGACAATAACATCTCCAAATTGCGCGCGTGGAACAGTACGCGCCGTTGACGACTTGGGCTTGGTCCGAAATCTTCCTACCCTAGTGCCATGTTATTTGAGATCAGCACAATATGTTTTTTCTTCTATTCTGTCCTATCACGGCTATCACCCGTCACGTTATCGGTTACTCCCTCTCTATTCATATCACTCTGCTCACAATCCATTTGTCTTTTCTTTGGACTCCCTCTACCTGTCTCTCCTTCTTTCTACATGTATGTAAAATCAAAAGTCTTTTTAGTAACATTCGTTTCATCCCTCCTGTTCACAGAACCATTTAAACGATACACGATTACAATTATTAATAATTAGAACAAACATCCAAATTTTGCTTCTTTATAATATTAAAATAGAATAAAACCAAGACCATACCGCAACCTTTCAGATTTTGCCAACGTGAATTCTGTTCTTTCAAGTAATTAACCCTCTCCCCAGGGCACGCTGGCTAGACGACAACAAATTGTCAACGACACAAAAAATATTTTAGCTACAAAGGCCAACCCAACTCACGACCTAACCCTAAAATTATAATTACAGACAAAAAAGAAAACGGTCCACGGTCATTAAGATGAGGACCCAGTCCAGCTAAAAATTCAGGCCAAATTTCAGTCCCTCGAAAGTCGCCAGCCTATCTAAATACGAACCGAGATAACCCTCAAGATAATATTTTTAATTTTGTTAACCCTTACTCAGCCAATTTTGTCAAGAAAAAAGTAAATAAGACGGATGTTGCATACGAATGAGGCCCTAGAGATTTGTGTTACATTATACCCGTGGCTTGCATTCAAAGTGTTGAAAAAGACATTTGTTATCTGAAGGGTTTGCGTATCATGGGACATGGTTAGATGTCGAAGGGTTACACGATTTCATTAGAATATTGGGACAGGTTTTTTGTTCAGTTGAATACATTTTCCGGTTTTACGTTTAGGGAAAACTAGTGACCCGTCCCGGATTTGCGCAGTTGCAAATTGTACTCTCACAAAACACACTAATAGGTGTTTATAAACACGAAAATTGGTGAGTGTGTGGGTGTATGCTTGTTACTTTTTCATGCTCATTTTTTCCCCGGAAGTGTTCTTGTGGGACAATTTTCTACTATGACGAGGGTGAAGTCATTGGCAGAAGCTAGTAAAAAAAATGTTTAACTAACTGACTCACTAACTGACTGACTAATTAACTAACTAGCTGACTAATTTTCTTAATAACTGACTGTCTAATTGACTGACTAATTAATTATCTGAATAACTGACTGACTAATTGACTGATTAACTGCCTGACTAATTGACTGACTGACTGCCTGACTAACTGACTACCTACCTATCGGAATACCTAACATACTTACTAACTAGCCGACTACCTGACTAACTGGCTAAATTACTGACAGACTAACTCACTTATAGACTAACGTAATAATGGACTACCTGACTAACTGGCTAAATTACTGACAGACTAACTTACTTATAGACTAACGTAATAATGGACTAACTGACTTACTGATTCACTAACACTCAAATTAAAAGTCTAACTGACTGTCTGACTTACTGACTAACTAATTAACTGTCAAACTAACGGACTAACTGACTGTTAAGGTCTACAAATGACAGCCAGAACCTTAAATTTACATGCTTTCTGAGGTTCGGAGAAATCTCGGTATGTTAGATTGGTCACCCATCTACAGACCAACCTCGGCAAGTGTTGCTTAACCTTAGAGATTGAACCATGTAGGTATCTGTAACATATTACTATAGCCATAACTGAAACTTAATTTTACTTTACTACAATGAAAGTTTGGTCTAATATTATAAATAACCAGGTTAATTTGCTTATAAAATCGTAGCTGACCCTAGCTATAAAGATTCCTATTAAGATTATCATGCATAGTAAAATTCAATTTCAATGGAACATTTTTAGAAATAGCCGCATCAATTCAAATTTTACGCCACTGAAAAAAAAGGGTTAATTACCAAGAAACTTTGCAACATTCTTCGAAGAATATCAGAAGACATTTTCGAAGTATTTAGTTATTATAAATTTGCTCTTACCTTGATTATTTCATACAAATTCGCAGGGAAATGTGAAAACTTTGCCTTACATTTTGAACAAGTATTCAGACATTCAAAGCATGTGAATGCCAACGTTTCCTCCACCTTTCAAAACTTCAGAACCTTCAAACGTCAATGTATTTCTCTGCTCTGTGAGCATTATATCAAATGAAGACAGCTAACAAACAAGGAATGTCAACACCGAACTCAAAAAGGACTTTTCGATCGAAAATGGAACCTTTTAATGTCAAAGGAGACAGAATAAAATCGAATTGAAACAGTGACTGAATTTAATCTGTCCTAGCTCAGAGGACACCGGTGTCCTCTCACATCCACGCCACTATAGGCCTTAATTCCGATGTTTAGAGTCTACTTTTGTATGAACAAGTTGGGTAGTTGTGGATCGAAGTGTTAATTACCAAGCTCTTGACACAGAATAGTAAAACAACAGAAGGTTAATTTAATATAACGAACAAAAACGCACGCACACACACGCTTCACGTACAACAAATACACGTGCTCTTGTAACTGGCAATGTTTATTTACTGTACGTACGTGTCTATAAAATACGATTAGAATAGAATAAACGTGACGGGACTTTTGTATTTAAATTAGTTTTCAAAAGATATTAGAGATGGCGCTAGTTGTTCAGAGTGGCGCTAGTGGGATAGAGTTACGTGTGTTAAGTGAGTGGCCACGACATTCTGACGCAACACGGAATACTGCTGAGGTGTGGGCCGACGATGGTGGCTCAGTAATAACTGGTTTGTGCGAAAGTGAACCCCGAGGATCTCGAACGAAGGCAAAGAAGGAACACGAGTGGGGTTTAGTCAGTAAAAGTAATCTGATACGCCTCCTGCTCCGCCCAAGGGCGAGAGATTTCACTGGATGATTTCTAGCCTAAAAAAAAATGGGTACAATGGCGGTCTTATTGCTGACAACGAAATCTATACAACCTTTGGATGGACTGTAAAAACTTATTAAATAAATAAAAGAGTAGTCTGCGGTATACTAGCAATTTAATCCAACGTTACAGTTTATAATAATACTGACTCTACATAGATAGACTTAAAAAAAATGTTATACTAGCTTTTCTCCGAAATTTTGTCCGCGTGAATGTCGGTCATTGTGGATGCAAAGTCGAAGTTAAATGAAATTTGCCTATGTCTTGCCTCGTTGTTCAAGAATACTCCGTACAAAATTTAATCAAAATCGGTTCAGTAGTCAATCAAAAATCAATCAAAATCAACTCTTTTATTTCAAATAGACCATTTACAGGCACTTTTGAATAGTGAAAATGTCGGTTAGTCAAAAAAAAAGTGAAGCTAAATTTCACGTTCCAAAGCGTAGATCTCTATGGAGAAGAACGTGCAAGAAACTCCATGGACACTCTTTTAAAATCATTTTTAGTGTTACAATAATCTTGGTTACATATTTCTTGTCGCTACAATCATGTGAGCACCATGTAGAAAAGTAGTGAGAAAAAAAAATCTAACTAAAAATAGAAATTGAATTAAGCCACTGGCAGCAAAAAGATGACCAGTCTCAACTGACTGCGCTCGTTCACGAGCATGACGCGTGCCTCAACCCCACTCTGCTCAACCATTATGAAGGGTTAGATACATAGTTATTAGTTACAATATGTTACACAGTTTTATATAACGTCTATGTGGGCGTCTCCCTTTGTTTCCCTCATTGTACGGAGTTGGCCTTCTGCACTATGTGCCGATTTTACTTAAGACCGTCCCATCGAATCGCTTTTCAATGGTTTATAAGTAGAACAGCTCATATTTACAGCTAGTGCGAACTTGGTCGTGGAATGAAAACATTATTTACAGGGTTTTAGTCGTAATATTCATTTTGTTCAGCATAAATTTCGCACTGGTGAAGTTTATTTGCTGTTGAAAGGAATATAAAGTTTGAATGTTCGTGTTCTTGCATTTGCTATGAAACTGTGAGAAATGTTATCTTCATTATGGTCATTGCAGGTGTTTTTTTGTCCGGAGCTACAATAAAGACTAAGTGTAGGAACGCTGATGAATTTAAGAGCGACCAACCCGAGAAATATTTCTATATATACATATATATGTGTAATAACGTCATAATTACGTAAGAGCGGGTTTACGTAATTATGACGTTATTACACATCTTTCTCTACATATTTTGGGAATAATGCTATCTTGTGGATAATACCTAGATTTTTATTGTATTCGAAATATAAATTTGTGTAAAGCTAATCCAGTAAAGATCTCTGATAATCTGCTATTTTGTGTGAACTTTGGCCCTTCATAATGTACTCATAAAATAAAAATATAAAAAATATCTACTGGAGTTTTATAATAATAATAAATGTAAATGATTTTTTTTAAAGGTGTTTGTTTTAAAGAAATATTTAAAAATATAATTTATATGTAATATTGAATTAATAAAGAAAATAATAATAATCATTTATTTGCGTGAAACATGGTGGTACAGATCTTAAAATACAACAAGTACATGGTTCTTCATGTTCCGCCTTATAATCAGCATGCAAATTTGAATTGAACACTCAATCGATATTTTGAATGACGAAAATGATCCCAACAAATCTAAGGATTTTAAAAATACACGTATTACCTGAAAAAAGTTTTTTGAGATATTCGAGTAAATGACGGGATTACCGAATGCCGACTATTTTCAGGTGTTATATCTCTCTCGAAATGCCTCTTCATCAAACATTGCGTTGAATTAAGCAACAAGCTTTTAAACCATGCTAATGTTGACGATAGACGAGTGGGGAAAAGCCCTCTTAAGTATGTAGCTGCACCCAGAAGGAGATAATTTATTTAATGACATACGGTTGAAAATGGTAAAACACTTAGTCAATAGTGCAAGAACATTAAAAACGCAAGCTCTACATTTTCAGTAGTTGCAACATGCTCATAAAATGGTGCTAAGAGATTGAATTTAAATAATCACGTGAAAAATATTTCCTCATGTAAAATTCTTGTGACGCCGCTTGCCACAGCACTAAAAGCTCCTGCACTCTTGGGATTTTAAATTGATCCCATAATTCTTAGAACCTTTCGCTGACTACTCTCATTTTTCGAAGAAATGCGCTGCAAACAATATTGGAATAAATTCAATGTTTTTTTATTTTTTATTTTTAACCGAGTTACTGCGAACCAGGATTTTTTTTCATTTCCGCGTAGTGTTCTATTTTTGAATTTGTATTGTTAGCTTTCTAAATAGTTTTCTAGTGTTGTAGACCTAAAATTGTAATGAGTCAGTCTGTGCATTTTGCATGGCGGATTCTTGTGGATCAATTATGAAGACTGAATCTGCTGAATGTTAGCAGCACATAACAGGATGAAATGGTAATGCATAGGATTGGTTCCCAGACATCGACAGAGGGCCGTGGCAGACTACATAGGAGATGGCGGGATGATCTGGTTGTCTTGTCAGGATGAAAAAGGGAAAAATCGTTATCGTGGGAAGAAATGAAGGGACGCATTTGCTCAGCAGTGGGACGATAGGAACCAGTAGTAATTATAAGTAATATTATTCGTGAGCCTTTAAATTCTAAATAAACGCGAGCGAAACCGCAAGCAAAATCTAGTATCACAAAACCTAGGCCAAAGATTAATCCAGAATATTATGACAGCCGTCTCCCCGTTCCTTCCTTCCTTCCTTTTGCATAGATTTGCGACAGATAACAGGTCACAGCTTTCGGATGAATAGTACCTGCATTTCGTAGACGTGATCTGAATTTTTAACGAGAACCAGCTCTGTCGTTGAAAATCGGACGATGGAAATTGTGTTAAAGAGATATCTTCGACGTTGCTATTGAGTAATATCCTTTCTTGAGGTTTTTTATGGTAGATAAAATCATCCAATGACAAATCCCGCCCTTGACCGAAGCGGAAGATAGTGTCAGACTCTTACTGACTAAAAACCTACCCTGTTCCTTCTTTGTGTTGGTTCCAGGACCCTGGTACGCATTTTTATACCTCTTCAGAGCCCCAGATTAGGCTTTGACCCTTCTGGGCCTCTACAGTTTGCTGACAAGTCCTTGAGGCGCGCGGGCTCGGTCCGGTCTGTTACCGGACGGACGGACAGCAAGCTACCTATTGCCCGCTGTCCGCAAGCCGCGCCTACGGTGGATCCTTTCTTGAGGTGGCAGATCTTCAAGGATTCAGCTTTGTGTGTTTGACATTAACGTAGAAAAGTTTCCGACCTCGATGTGAAGATAGCAGCACTCGTTAATGAAAGGTAGTGAGGGTAGTTGAGCATGTTTTGCTAGTTATTTACCAAAAATTCAGCCATTTTGGACGCTCATTTGTTGTTGTTTGATAGTCGTTTGAGTGAGTTGATGTGAGATGCAGAAAAAGGTCCTTTTTCACCAAGAGAACGCACCATCACACACCTTTGCGGTAATTTTAGAATTACGGCTTGAACTGCTTGATCATCCGCCTTATTTACCAGATCTAGCCCCAAGCGACTTCTTTTTGTTCACTTTTTATTAATTGCACTGGGAGAATAGCAATTTTCGTCAAACAGGGAGGTAATCACTTTCGTGAACGATTATTTTGTAAAAAAAACGCCAACTACTATTTTAGCGGGTTAGAGAGATGATTGCATCTTTGGGAGAAGTGTGTAGAGTTACAAGGAGATAATGTAAAATAAGAAAAATAAATTTTAAGAAAAAATGTCTTACATCTTTATTAGGTCGGTAACTTTTCAGACCATCTGTGAACAGAATCAGGGAGAGAACTCACGAAGCGATTTTTCACCGCGACCGTAGCGGGCCCGCAGCTTCTGAAAAATGCAAATGTATATGTAAAAAATTAAATCAGTTTTCACGACGTGGTTTACGGCCGCGGTGTGCGCGGTTGTTCGCGTCTGCCGCTCACCGACGCCGCGGTTGCCCGCCGCCACTTCGGCGGTTTGCGCCAGCACATTCTGCGGTCGGTTGGCGGCGACCGCGCCCTTTCGGCTGACGGCTTGCGGTCGAAAATCGCAGCCGTCGCGGCGGCGGCGACGGTGGCGGCAAATCAACCGCCTCGTGAGTTTTGAAATAAAATAGCCGTTTCTTTTGCCGTGACGGCCGCGGAAAAAAACTGCTTCGTGAGTTCTCACCCTAAAATCTCACCTGCAATCCATCCGTTGGCCTGTGCATTCTTGGGTCATGGTGAATTTTTAAAGTATATAATTGAAAACGATTAATTTAATAAGCTGAAAATTTAACTAATTTTTTAACTTTTGGTTCTTTTTTTTTTCTCTACATAATGATTATTTTTGCATGCCGTAAGGTAAACTGTATTGGAACAAACGACAATTAGAACAACCTGCATTATTAGCAAATAAAGATAATCAAAAATCCAAAACCTGTTCATTTATAGGTATAGGGTAGAATAGGGCAGAGTAGAGTAGAGTAGGGTGGAGTAGGGTAAAGCGGGAGTGATGCCACGGTCAAAAGCTAGTTTATATACCTATAAAAAAAAGAGAAACCAACTGACTGTTCTAGTAGTATCTACTAGAACGAGGAACATGAAATTTTGTACCAGGCTTCCTTTAATGACGTAGTTAAGTACTAAGAAACGGTTTTTAAAACTCAGTATGATAGGCAAAGAAGGAACGGGGTGGGTTTTTAGTCAGTAAGAGTCTGACACTATCTCCCGCTCCGCCCGAGAGCGGGATTTGTCAATGGATGATTTTACCTACCATAAAAAAAAACCTTTAGTGGGGTGAAAAGAAGAATTCCGTTTGTATGCAAAACTTTAATTGTTATCAGAACTACCCCCAATAAAAAAATTTAAGAGAATTTAAATATTGTATGGAGGGTTTTTATTTCATGGGGAAAAAACTTAAGTAAAAAAAGATTATATAATTATTAATTGATACACCGACTGTCATTATAAGTTTTTCAAAACTACCCTCAAAATATGATTTCAAAGGTGCTAAAGTTTAAAGAAAACATATCGCGAACAAGGTCATTAGCAAAATGCAATAACAAAACCAATAAACTCTCAAGCCCCGAGAGGATACCGGTGTCCGCACACCTATTGTCTTTCTATTGTATCTCTAATTACGATATACAGAGTACTTGTAACACCCGCATAAAAACAAAAATGTACTTCAAGGTAGGTAATATTTTAGTAACGTATGCAACATTTGTGCAGTACAAAGATGGGTAGAGATGCCTTCTCAAATACGGGTAGTCGGCAAACGGTTTAAAACTGAACAAAAATGCATATTTTCGTCCAACATGGCCGCTACGCTCTGTGCAGCCATTCTACTCTGAATTTTATTGTGTCAGAGTCCAGTCAGTGCCTTAGAAATATTTTCAAATTTTATATTTTTGTATTGCTATTGTAGAATTTTTGGCCGTGACATACCTAATCAGCGATTTGTACACATAAGATAATTTTTAAAGGTAAACCACTTACTCAAGTTGAGGTTTATAAGTATTTTCTTTGTGAGTTCTTTTTTGTATCTTAATAAAAAACCCACCCGGAACAAGGTGGGTTTTTTAGTTAGTAAAAGTCTGACATTATCTCCCACTCCGCCCACCCAAAATAAAAAAAAAACTCCTAACTTTTAAAATCCACTTAACAGCTATAGCTTTCAAAACCAGTAAAATCGATAAAACATTAAGACGACAAACTCTTAAATAAAATGCTCGAAAAATACATCAAATTACGTCTACCATCAAAGTCTTTATTGACAAGTAATCGCGAACAACAAATAAAGTAAATCGTTTTCAGAAAATAACAGGTTTATACCGTTTCGGGGACTGAAATTGGGCGGATATTGGGTAGCTTTGTGTGTTCAACAAATAGACAGAGTCCATTTCTACCGGTTTGTTTGATAGACATTCATTATCAGTTAATGGTTTATTTGGGAGGAAGTTTTCTTCATCATCATCATATCAGCCGAAGGACGTCTACTGTTGGACATAGGCCACCCCCAAGTGTCGCCACAATGAAGGGTCCTGTGCATCTCGCATCCATCGGATTCCTGCAACTCCTGCCAGTTTGTCCACCTTGTAAGAGGCCTTCCAACACTGCGTCTTCCGGTAAACGGTCGCCATTTCAGAACCTTTCGGCCCAACGGACATCCGTTCTGCGAGCAATGTGCCCTGCCCACTGCCATTTAAGTTTGGCGATTCTACGTGCTATGTCGGTAACCTGAGTTCTCTTGCGGATATCTTCATTCCTGATTCTATCACGCAAGGAAACTCCCAGCATAGCCCAAGCCCAAGTTTTCTTAGTTACTATCAATATTCTAGTAATGTGGTTTTGAAGGTAATTTTTGGGTAAAAATTATTTTAGAAAAAAGAAAGCCATTGATTTGGTGTTTTGCGGGATTGTTTGAGAGAGTCATTGTGGCCTTACGGTTTTTTTAATATTACAATTTCATCTCGCATGCGGGATCGCTCCGCATACGAGGCTGCTGCCCGGTATCACTCCCCGCGTCCCGCTTGCGTATTCCACGCATTACAATAAACATTTGTATGAAAAGGACATTTGTGGGGAATACGCATGCGTAATAAAATCCGCATGATATTAAAAACACCCTTAGAACACAAAGGGCAACTGAAAGATCGCGGATGGGGATTTTGATCAGCAAAAATTTTTAACGCTCCACGTAGAGCAGGAAAAATCATTTGCTGACTTTAAACTATAAAAAAAGGCGATTGATTGATTGATGTTTCCTATAATTTATATCAAAATGAAATAATAGTCAAATAACAGAATCACTTTGATTGTTTGTAAATTTAGCAAGTCGTTATATTGTTCAATAGCCATTTATTAGGGTAACAATTAATTCAGATTCGGCAGTTTTGCAAGATAAATCAATGTTTTGTTGAGGTAAATTCATCACTTTTAGAGAGGCGCTCATCGTAAGTTAACGATAGGCATTTTGTTAAGTGAAAGCTTGACAAACCTACAAAATATGTGTGCTTAACCGTAAACCAGGTCTATTTTTGTTCAAGACGAAATATTATTTGATATAATATTTGCTTTGTGAAGAACAGAAATCAGAATGTTTATCCCCGGAGATATCGACAAGATACAGAATCAATAGTTATTTGAAATAGAAGAAAATAAGTACTTATATCATGATCATCGTCATCGTTTCAGCCCAAAGACGTCCACTGTTGGACATAGGCCTCCACTAAATGTCGCCACAATGAACGGTCCTGTGCGTCTCACATCCATCAGATGCCCGCAGCCTTTACTTGGTCATCTCCGACCTTGTAGGAGGCCTTCCAACGCTGCGTCTTCCGGTACGAGACCGCCACTCCAGAACCTTTCGGTCCCAACGGCCATCTGTTCTGCGAGCAAAGTGCCCTGCCCATTGACCCTTTAGTTTGACGATTCTTCGTACTATGTCCTTATTTAGTTGGTTACAAAAATTTTTAGGTGTCAATAACTCATCATCTTCCTACTCTTGTTCCGTTTTACTTGGTGTTGGTAGAACACGATTTTTTTTTTTTTCTTCCATTCTGTTCTATCACCTGTCATGCTATCACTAACTCTCTTTTCTTTCATATCACTCCTTACACAATCCATCAATCTTTCATCAATTGAGGGACAATGGATGGGTTGTTGTCAGGAACAATCTTACAGTTTCTTTTGCTCCACCCAGAGCAGGAGGGCTTATTTGAGGATTTCGTTTAAAAAAAAAAACTCTTTTAAGACATACCACAGTAATTTCATATAGTCCATAGGTCATCTTTTTGGTCTTCCCAAAATCACCAGCGACTTCTCTCGCGAGTAGATCAAAAATACACCCAAAAGGTTTTCACCGTGGGCGCGGACTTGTGGACGAGCAATGGGTAGCTCGCCATCCGACCGTCCGGTAACCGTCCGGACCGGGCCCAAGTCGTCGACGGCGCATAACGTTCCACACGCGCCTCAACCGCACACCACGCGCGTCTTTGTCAGCAAACCGTAGAGGCCCAGCAGGGTCAATGTCTACTTTTGCATTGGGTAATGTGAAAATGTACCCCGGGGCCCTGGAACAAAGGCCAAGAAGGTACAGGAGTGGGTTTTTAGTCAGTAAAAGTATCTCCCGCCTCGCCTAAGGGCGCGGAGATGTCATTGGATGATTTTCTCACCTAAAAAGACCAAAAGGATTCAGTCTTTTTAGTTATTCTTAGCCTTTTTCCAGAACATCATCTACCCATGTGCCAAAAACACTGAAATCCATTTAAACTTGAAGGAATTTATTAGGAATGAAGATATCCGCAGAACTAAAGTTGCCGACATAGCACGAATAATCGTCAAATTTAAGCGGCAGTGGACAGGGCACATTGCTCAGAGAACAGATGGTCGATGAGAAGGCCTCCCACAAGGTATACCAATGATCTGGTGAGAGTCACGGGAATTGGATGGTTATGGCATGCACAGGACCGTTCGTTGTGGTGACACTTAGGGGAAACCTAACTGTGGATTATTTTTTTTTTTGGTGGTCGGTAAAATCATCCAATGACATCTCCCGCCCTTGGGCGGAGCGGGAGATAGTGTCAGACTCTTACTGACTAAAAACCCACCCCGTTCCTTCGTGGCCTTAGATACCAGGGCCGGGCTTTCCTTTCGGAAGCAAACCCTTGGCCCCAGTAGGCTTCGACCCTGCCTGCCTGCAGCTAGCAGGCTGGGTCTCTACGGTTTGCTGACAACACCTTGAGGCGCGCGGGAACAGTGCGCGCCGTTGACGACCTGGGCTTGGTCCGGAAACCTAACTGTGGATGTCTTTTGGGTGAAGTGATGTTTGAGTTTTAAAGTGTAACCAACATAAGCACACCCACAGGTATAAACCGTTAAATTTTGGTCGTTTTAATCCCGTGGAGGGTCGATTCGGTACATGAAACACTATCGATGTGTAAAGATAAAATAAAAAAATAAAGTACTTTTTTTCTAAAACTCGAGTTAATCTATGTACGAAATTAAATTCTTTAAATAAACGAGTCAATGACCTTTTAGGTAGTGGTCGGTCGTTGCGTACTAACTACCTACAGTTCATTGGTCTCGCTCAGTTGACGTTTACTTGAAGAAATTAATTTCCTGAAAGCGTAAATTAATTCGAATTTAAAAAAAGTACTATAATTTTTAATTTTCTCTTTATAAATCGATAGTGTTTCATGTACCGAATCGACCCTCCGCGGGATTAAAACGACTAAAATTTAACGGTGTATAATCTATACTTATAATAAATCTGTAGAAGTAAAAATTCTGTACATTGAAAATATCAAAAAAATAAATGGCAGGGGGTGTTACTAGACCACAACCGAACCCAAAAATGTGATTAAAAAAATTTTTGTCTGTCTGTCTGTCTGTTTGTTCAGGCATCACGCAAAAACTACCGGTTCGATTACGATGAAACTTGGTATAATTATTCTTTAATATCCTGGGCACCACACTGGGTACTTTTTATCCCGGAAAAGTATATACAATAAAAAACAAACATAATTTTGCGGTTCGATCCCTAAGCCCGATTACTGTACCAACCGCAAATAATAAGTTTGTCGCAGGTTACGTCACCAATTTCTATTGTAATTAGCCACAAAAGGCCTGCGCCGAGACAGAAGTATTAATACCGGTAAGTATGCTCGATAGATAACGTTCTACAAAAATAGCACTTTGCACAAAAAACTCATTGATAAGTTCCGTCGTTCACGCGAACGAAGTTGCGGGCACAGCTAGTAAATAATAAATACAAACAAAATCTCCGCCTTTATAATATAACATGATAGGTACATATTGCAAGTCACGTTGAAACATCTGAAGATCAAACCATATGGAGCACATCGTACTGTTTCAGGGAATCTATCAAGAAAATAATCAGTATGAAAACTGGATATACATATCTGTTCGAGGAATCACATTTGTTTAAGTACCATCAATCAGTGGTTGTTGTATTACTAAACTTGACGGGCTGGCTAACCCGAGGTACATTTTCATACCCGCTCTTACGTGATTATGATGTTATAACACATCTTTTTGCATATTTTAGATACACAGAGTGGACAATATAGATATCAAAACATAAAGTTCTGCAAAACTAATCTAGGAAAGACCTTTGACAATTTGCTATTTTACGTTGACTTTGGCCTTCAATGTAGTTATATTTTAAAATAGAAAAAAATAAGTCTATAAAGCCTTGCACATTTAATTGAGATTCAATTTTTCTCAAAACACTTTTAAGGTTTAAAAAAAACATGTATTTCCTGGAACAAGTTTTTTTAAATTATGATTTATAGGTTCGCGCTTGACCGCTATCTCACCTGATGAAAAGCGACGATGCGGTCGACGATGGAGCGCGCTTACCTAGAAGAACTCTTGACTTGAAGAAGTTTCGTGAAATATTCGAGTAAGTAAATCATAGAATTACCGGATGCTGACAGAGTTTTCAGGCATTATCTCTCTTTTTTCACGTTGCTTCTCCGTCAAATATCGCGTTGGATTGAGTAAGATGAAGCAACAAGCTATTTAACCATGCTCGACGTTGACTTTTGTTTTTCAATATAATGCCGGTTTTTCCAGCATTTGTCAGCAAACTTCTGGGCAAGAAATGCTGACGTAGTCAATTTATACACATAAATAAAATTGAAGTCTCTGATATTAAAAAAATATCAAGATAATATTTTTTACTTTTTTTACTTTGAGCTGACATTCAAAGTAGTACGTTTTGAGTGTTAGTAACTTTTATTTATGTCAGAAAAAAAAAGTTTCTACTCATAAAAAAACTTCATGAAATTGTAAGCATTGTTCTACTTTACTAATCATAAAATTCTCAGCTTCGTGAGCTTGATCTCGTACCTGTTTTAACGATTCTACATATTGAACAGTTGTATAGATACTTGACATTCAAAACTACATATTTTTTTTGACATTATAATATATACTGAACCATTATGCATACAAATAAAGCAACCATTGAACTCACTCGAAAAAGTCCAGCCAAAAAATCCAAAATAAAGATTCATTAATTTCCAAAAATTACTAAAAAAAAACCCAAACTATAGCTTTTCATCTTGCTGTAGGCAACGCTCAAAATATTGTCATATCCAGAAAACTCCGCTTCTTCTACAAGGAAAGTAGCAAAGACAAAGCTTTGTAAACTATTTGCCCATCACTGGGTACGGTACACAACTACACATGTTTGTGAACGTGAGCAAACATTGGCCACCAATCAGCAGGATTTGTGTGCTTACTGCGTTTGTTATTTGTAATATGTATTGGCCATTTATTGGGTTGGTTGGTATCTCTGGAGAATGGCCATTGGTTAGTTTAGATTTGGAATTTGAAAGCCATTTATTGGGTTGGTTGGTATCTCTGCCCATTGGTTAGTTTAGATTTGGAATTTGAAATTAAGTCTAAGATTTGAATTTTTTGGCGGGATTTATTTAGAATGAAGTTCAGTGGCTGTTTTAGTTATTTGTAAATTGATTCTGATGTGAAATTGGTGCAGTTTTATATCTCAAGTGAACAATAAATTAAATATGTGTTAATGCTGAGAAATTTATTCTAGTAATAGCCAGCGCCTTCGCCCACGTAATTGTAAACTTTTACTCTTGTAGTAAAGTGTTGTTCCAAGACATGGTCTACCCGTGTACCAAGTTTCATCGAAATCTGTTCAGCCGCTCAAGCGTGAAGAAGTAACAAACACTCGCACAAACTTTCGCTTTTATTTAGTATGACAGGCAAAATGTGAAACTCTTTTCTATCATCTGTGAGGGGAACACAGAGCCCTAGGTATTCGCTTATCTCACCAACTTTAAAAAAAATACTCGACAAGCATCTACTGGGCACGGCTCACTGTGGTCCTCATCCATTACATTTAGGTAATAAAGAAGTGACCTAGTTGACGAAAATACCAGACATTCATGATTTCCGTTCCGCTAATATTTTTAATTCAATAAAGTATGACTAGAAAATTGTTCCAAGGAATTCCACACTTTTGAGATAACAACACTTACGTGGTAGTCTTACGTGCTCTTCTAGGACATGGTCTCCTCGTGTGCTAAATTTCACCCAAATCCGTTCAGCCGTTTGAGCGAGCAGTAACAAACAGACACACAAACTTTCGCTTTTATTTCATTAGCGCAGCTGGTTAAGAAAGCAGACTTTGAAAATAAGTCACAAAAAAAAAAAAAATTCTCAAATTGCGTCGATGCGCAAAAAAGCGTTAACACACAGTATATCAAAACCTTTCAATACAACATGCAGTTGAACAATCGAATATTTGAACAAAACTCTACACTGGCATCCAATAAAGAGTTTTCATAATGATATATGAACCAGTTACGTTGAAACTGTCGACTCATGTTTCGTAGTAACACAGCGGAAAAATCCTCGGGACGACGTAACGAAGAGGAATCGCTCTCCATACCATAAATCAAAGTATATTGTATTACTGGACATGTGGCTGCTACTAGTGTGTTTTCGCCTTTTTTTGATTGCTGTGAAATTTGAGTTTCTGATGTTGGTATTTGTTTTCGAACGGCGTTTTTCGGTTTAAAAGATTGATAGGTTTTGATATGTAGGTAAAATTAGATTATATTTACTCCGTTATTTAACCAAGGATATTATTTAATTTCATTTGTATTAAATTATTATTCATTGCGATCGACTTGGCTTCTGAAAGGGAAATTCGGCCCTAATATGGAAGGCAACGAAGGAATAGGAGTGGGGTTTTAGTCAGTTAAATTCTGACACTATCTCCCACCCCGCCCAAGAGCGGAGATGTCATTGGATGATTTTCCCACCTAAAAAAAGAGGATCATGACTCTATTCTAGAGAAGAAGCCTAAATCCCAGCAATAGGGATATAATACGGCGGATTATACATGCTTGTTTTGCTAATGTAGGTTTGGCCCTTTTTGTATCGTCATCATCATCATCAGCCTTTTTAATGTTCCCACTGCTGGAACACAGGCCTCCTCTCCAAGAGAGGGTATGGGTCGTAATCCACCACGCGGGCCCAGTGCGGGTTGGTGAATGTCACATGTCTTCGAATAGTCTTGTCTTTGTCTTTTTGTATAAAATCATAGAAAACTCGTGTTATTTTGGAGAATGAGTTGCAACGTTGAATCAATGCGTTTTGAGCTGTAAATATCATGTTTTATTGATTATATTTTTCTTTTATTTTCAGGTAAGCATGTGACGCTATATTTATTTCAAAAAGAACAATGAGGACGATCTTCTTACAATGAAGTAAGTGACAAAGTTAATTTAAAGAATTAGTGTTTTTTTTTTAAATAAATAAAATATGTTGTCATAGAACTTTCTGGCTTTTGGCACGTTGGACCTAAAAACAGTGGAGAACTTTATTTACTCGGGCTCCAAAGTAACGATGGCTCAAGTGAGAAGGAAGTTCGCAGGAGGATTGGCATAGCTTAGAGTGCCATGTCTCAGCTTGATAAAGTCTGGAGGGATCACGTCTTCGTAAAGACCAAAACCAATCTGGTGCAGACTCTAGTTTTCTCGATCTTTTCGTATAGCACTGAGACTTGGCCACTGAAACTGGCAGACTGCAAACGCATTGACGTCTTTTAGTTGTGGTGCTGGATAAGGATGCACCTTATCCCTTGAACAGCATTTCGAACCATAGATACGTTGGTTCGAAATGCTGAACTCATTTGCAAGAACTCAAAATCTCCTCACGACTGTCGTCCGAGTGTCTTCGCAAGGTTCTGCAATTCTTTGGTCACATTGTTAGGGAAGACGGTAGCAACCTTGAAACGCTTATTGTGACCAGAAATGTGTATGGGAAAAGGCCTCGTTGGCGCAGCCCAATACGTTGGTCCGACCAGATCCGCATCGCTCTTGACTCTACGATATACAATGCCCTTCACACTGCCAAAGACAGGAACAGATGGAGGAAAATCATTCAGGGAAAAGTGATGAAGCAGAGGGGTCACGACCCTCAGCATTGAGGAATACAACGCAAGGAGGAGGAGAACTTTCTAATTTTTATATTCATCCATACACTCACATCTGGCAACAACTTCATGGTTGTCTGGCATTTGTGGTAAACTAGAACTTTATAGCGCAGCCGTGAAATACACAATGCTAGTATTTTTTTTTTATCTATTTCTACATAGTTTCTATACTGTGCTCGCCAAATAAAAATGTCTTCTTCCCTTTTCTTCTTTCTTTCTAATCAAATTATAATGAAATTATTCCCATATTTACATACGATTTCAAAACCAATATCATCAGTAATGATCTAAACAAATACAGGGCATATAATCCTAAATTACAACTAAATCGTTAATCATGAAAAAGAAAAGAAAGAAAATCGGTTTATTTACACGGAATGATGCAACTAAAAACTAGACAAACATAAAATTATATAGGAAAAATATGCGCCACTTCCGTGCAAAACGGCCGAACGCTCAGCATAAAGCTGTGCCCTCATGCACAATGTGATGAGCACACATCGCTGGTTTTCAGCGTTGGCCAGTGCTGACAAAAATCATCTCAATGTTATTTTATAGGAAAATGATTTACTATGACTTATATTCTATATATATTATTATTATACTGATTTGTCTGGACGGTATGTATACCGGCGCCAAAGGGAAGTCTGGCGTCTAGGCTAAAACAGAAAAATGCTAAGAAGCTAATAATAGATTATTTAGGTAGACATTTTACTTTCGCCCTTGACATAAACGTGGGTAATACGTCATTTTTACGTTGCTTCGTTGCTCTACTCGCTCGATTTCAAAGCGTTATCACCGTCATTATATTCATCATCATCTATGCTTGTCCTTGACAATGACAATTTAGTCTACGTATTTCTTTAAATTCTATCGTCGACAAAATGTTTTTTTTTAACTTCATATTGGTACTTATACAGGCGGACTTAATGCAACAAGGCATTATCTACCAGTCAACCTTTAGGTTTAAAAGAAGACAGCACAGCGTTAGGTGTGCACAATAAATAAATAATACATAGAAATATCAAATAAAATTATTCTTGACAAATTACATCTTAAGTAGGTTTTGATTAGCATATACGTACCCAAAATAATATAAATTGAAGAATTGCTAAACTTAAATGGCAGAAGGCAGATGATCGTTGAGGACGAAAGGTTCTGGACTGGCGAATGCATACCAGAATGCAGTGTTGGCGTGGCCATTATAATGATGATACCCAAATACGAAAGACATCGGATGTGCACTTTTCCTGTAAATAGGAAGCCACCAAAAACTTAAATGTGAAAATGGGAGCCATGATCAATAATTATAATAATTATGGTGTGGTTCTGGACTGGCGGCCGCGTACTGGAAGACGCAGCTTCGGAAGGCCTCCCACAAGATCAGGAGACGTACCTGGGACCTGGTCAGGGTCGCTGGAGTCCGATGGATGCGAGACGCACAGGACCGGCCATTGTGGCGATGCTTGGGGGAGGCCTATGTCCAACAGTGGACGTCTTTTGACTGAAATGATGATGATAATGATGATGTAGTTGTTGACTTTACCGACAAAATAATTAAGATCTAAATGCATGTTAATTTCTGAAGATTATCTTAAAATGTATTTATAAGAACTTATAACCTCAACATTAAACCTTCAAATTAATTAATCTTCTCTTTTTCAATTTTGTGACGCACCAACTTTGAAAATTCAAAAATGACTTCAAATGTAAATCGTTAATCTGTTAGAAATAAATGATTTTAGTTTGAGTTTGAAAGCATACAAAAACTGAATCAAACCACAACGTTAGAAACAATTATGACACTTTTTGCGGAAAAAAAGATCTACGAATTCCGAATGAAACTCGCAAAATTCTCGCTGAAAAAGCAATAGGAGACCAGCAGATGGTTCGTCACATATTTCCAATATCGCTGTGTTGTATCGTTTTGATGGTCAGCTTCGACGCCATTTGTTAGCGGCGTGACTGCAAAGTCATACAGTGTGAACGCTGTGAAAAGTTTTTTTTGGCTTTCCGACATTTTTCTGGTGCCATTTGATTGGATTCCATGTGTAAAACCCATGTAGTTGTGGTTTTTAGGTTTAAAAAAAATTGTAAAATGGTTCACCGAATTCATTGTTTGGTTTCTAAATATTCGGTGATATAGCAATATTCACGTTATTTAGTCAAACAAATTGTTTGCCGTGACGATTCTAAACAATACAGCTAACAGATGGCAGGATCTATTCATGTCTGCAGATCAAAGTTGACCAGAGATCGCGCAAGACAGAGATTTGGACGGAGAAAGTCTTTGCCCAGCCAGACAGAGAAAGAGTCTTAACCGCATTTTTTAAAATATCTTTTACGTGTATCTTTTAAAGGTACGTACTAGGTTTAAAAATGCTGTTACCTTAACTACTTTTCCCCTTTTACGTCATTAAATACATATTTCTCTACTCTAGACGTATAATATAATAATAATATCACACAACGTCGTCAAGTCCCAAGCTAAGCAGAATTTGTGTTATGGGTACTAGACAACTGATAAACATACTAATATATTTCTAAATACGTACTTAATATAGATAAATTGTGTAATTTATCTATGTCCAGACACAGAACATATGATCGTGCTCATCACACAAACATTTGTCTTGGGTGGGAATCAAACTCACGACCTCCGGCATAGCAGTCAGGGCCACTAACCACTAGACCAACAGGCCAGTCTTATATGTATTAGATATGTTTGTATTATATTAATCATGTATAATTATACCCTATTAATTTTAAGTTCTTTATGTAATTTTATTTTTGGTGTACAATAAAGAATACATCTATCTATCTATATAATATCTGGCCCAGTATTATTTTCTGGCCGAAGGCAAGGAATTTAATTCATTTTGCCATCGACACGCTAAGAAGAAGATATAATATCTGTATTTAAATAGAACACCACGAACGGCCTGCTCAGCTTTTTCTCCTTCTCTGTCAAATCCGCCTATTGGGACACTCTATTACCTAATTTTAAGTTTCTAATGTAATTTTATTTTTGGTTTATAATAAAGAGTGTATCTATCCATACTACGATTTTTTATTAGACGAAGTAAAGTGACAGCTATAACAATGGTTGTTTGACAGTTGGACATTGTCCACTGCTGTCACTTTACTTCGTCTAATAAAAAATCATAGTAAATCTATCTTCTGACACCTCTTTAGAGTCACAGAGGTGAATATCACCAATCACAGAGACGAAAAGCATTCACTCAACAGATAATAATAACGAGCTATATCTGCACTAGACCTGGAAAAATGACTTATGTATTTACGCCGCCGACCTGCTTCGGCGTCAAACTTCATAGGATATTAAAATAGCCCCTATGACAGAACTAGCACTGCAATCTGTTATTTAGTAGTTTGTTCTGCTTTCATACGGTATCACGTCGATACACTAGCTGCTAGGGATGTTTTGGAGGTTCGTAACCGAAATTGTTGATTATAAAAAATATCCGCAATCGAAATAGGTATAAGAGTTTCGGACAGTTTCGGATAAAATTTGAGTTTAAGAAGAAAGGCGCCGTAGAATCCTATAAGTGAAGCTTAAAGCTAGAGTTGGTTACGTAGATATTAACAAAGAGAGCAATAGACCGGGATAACCTACTCAAGAAATTTTATTGATGCGCTTTCATGACAACTTTCTTGATCGACTATTGTCATCTTAATATAAAACAGAAAAACTGTGGAACGGCTCCTAGTTAAGTAATTCCAAGTTCTGTTAGCAGCGAGTACGAATATCACATTATAAACTATTTTAATAATAGAGGCGATGACAAGACAACTAGTTAAACTCCAGTAGTTTCGTTTGAATTAATAAATGGGATTACAAACAAGGTAAGGTGGAATCTGTTGTCAATAACCGAAATGAAATGGAGTTACTGAGTTAATCTAGTGGTCCTATCACTACCTATAGGATTTTACCGCACCTTTCTTTGGTCCTTCGAGCCGGATCATGTTGCACATCTCTACCGCATGCCGTCAACAGTACACTGAGCAAAATTACAGGCCACGATAGGGTTTTATTTATTACCCGGGCAAAAAAAAAATCTTGACTAGAAATAAAAGTCAAATTTTGGTGTTGTGCTCTCTAGCAACGCCACCTTATATTTTTTTATTATGATATAAACCATTTCTATGTACGGCCAACGTACATGACGTACATGCATTGTTTGTGAATGTACGACTTTTAATTTAAAAGAAAAAAGTAAATTAATGTGGCGTTGCTGCGGAAAATTCTCTGTAGCAACGCCACCTGTAATCAATATTTGTAGATACAATTTCAGCAATTTCTTTGAAGTTATCTATTGTACGAACGCTGTGTATTATGTACACGTGATGAGTATGAAAAAATAGGGTCCATAACGATACTTCGAGAGTCACATGGTCGATTAACGGAAAGTCGACTGAACGTATGATCGAATACAATATATTTGCGAAACAACCTTTTATCGCCTTTAACCTTTTAACGGTACTTCGATTAAACGATTTATCGAATATTTATTAATCGATAGACTGCTCTTTCGAATGAGTTTTAGTTGTGATAGTAGTTTAATAATTAAAATTAAACTAAAACAAAAGATCCTAAATCTATTAACTTTATATAATATTTTTTTACATGACTGCCCCAAAAAAGGACTGTTATGATTTCAGGGTTCATGTATGTACGTGTCCAGTTGGGTAGGTCTAACTTCGAGAAAGAGGTTAATCGTCGAATCCGACTCGGCTGGACGGCGTTCGGGAGGATGCGCGATGTCTTCTCGTCCAACATACTACAGTGTCTCAAGACGAAAGTCTATGATGATTGCCAGTGATGACATAGGGCTCTGAAACGTGGTCGCTTACAATGGGCCTCATAAGAAGACTCAAAGTCATCCAAAGGGCAATGGAAAGGGCTATGCTCGGAGTTTCCTTGCGTGATCGAATCAGAAATGAAGATATCCGCAAGAGAACCAGGGTTGCCGACATAGCACGTAGGTTTGCTAAATTTAAGTGGCAATGGGCTGGGCACAATGCACGCAGAACAGATGGCCGTTGGGGCCGAAAGGTTCTTGACTAGCGGCCGCGTACCGGAAGACGCAGCGTTGGAAGGCCTCCCACAAGGTGGACCGATGACCTGGTCAGGGTCGCTGGAGTCCGATGGATGCGAGGCGCACAGGACCGGCCATTGTGGCGACGCTTGGGGGAGGCCTATGTCCAACAGTGGACGTCTTTGAGGTATCGTTAGAATCCTTGCATCGTCCCGAGTAACAGTGGCATTGAAAAAATATGGAAATGCAATGTGGTGGGTAAGATAAATAAATGAAAAACCCAACCATTTTTTTTTTATTCTGTTTATGCATGTGATTATCGTCTAGGATTTGACGAGTGGATTTCAAAAGTATAAATATTTTGTTTTTATTTGCCTTATTATGAAACCCCAACTAATAATATCAAAAACAAAGATGAGCCAAGTACAAAGATCGTGACGAGAAAAGCCAAAACAGTTAGACATTACATGAATATTGTAATTTTCGTTTGTTGCCTTTGATGAGCCTAATGTTCACTATAAAGTGATAATGTGCATTTATATGAGACCGTGACTATTTAATTTGCTCTATCAGTTGATGTGACGATACACATACAGTACGCCAGTAAGCAAATTGTTTTTTTTTAAATTTCTTTACCAGAAGGGGTAGGACGAATTTTTGCTATGGTATATTAAAACTAAATTTCAACCACCAAAACGGCATTGCAGGTTCAAAGCAAATTGGGTGTTATATATTATATTTATGACTCGTCTTCTTCCTGCCCTTTTTCTATGTTATTTGTGGTCGGCGCTACACGTTTTCTTCTTCCATTCTGCCCTGTCACCCGTCATGCTGTCAATAACTTCCTTCTCTTTCATATCACTCTTCACACAATCCATCCATCTTTTCTTTGGGCACCCTCTCCATCCATCCATATGTATACTCTTGACCCTTTTACTAACATGTATTTCATCCCTCCTCTTTACATGACCATACCAAGACAAACAATTCCCCTTCAACTTTTCTGTCACTGGCGCCACTTTCAAACTTCCTCTAATATACTCATTCCTCACTTTAACCTCTTTTGTCACACCATACATCTATCTCAACATTCTTATCTCCGCTACATGCACTCTTTTTTCGTCAGTCTTTTTCACAGCCAAACATTCTGATCAATACAGTATGACAGGTCTTATAACGGACTTGTAGATTTTACCCTTCAACTTGAGGGGCATCCGTGGGTCACAAGTTGTTCCAGTGGCCTGTCGCCATGAGTTGATCCGATGTGTTACCTCTCGGTATACCTCTCCATCTGCTTTGATAAACGACCCGAGATACCGAAAGTCGGAGCAGATTGGGGACTTTTTATACTATTAGAAAGTATTTTAGAGTAGTACCCTGACTGCGATGAAAATTACAGTTTTGTAGATCAAGTAGTTTCCGAGATTCCGTGTTTAATCAACGAGAGACTACTTTATTCACTTTTCTATAAATTAAGAAACATCAGATTTTTTATTTTTAGTTAAATTATTTGACATAGCAGTCGTGTTTCTTTTTTTAATTATTTGATTTTTTTAAATACCTGTTTGGGAAAAAATATGGCTTGGTGTAAAAATTCTTGGAATCGATTCAGCTACTGATTCTGAACAAACTATGTTCAGGTTTCGCATTTACTAAAAGTAATTTTACATAACAACTTAAACTTATTCGAAAATCAGTCTGTCGATTGATAAATATTCAATGAATCGTTCAGTCGAAGTAGCGTTTGGAGATAAAACGTTGTTTCACAATATATTCTATTCGATCAAACGTTCAGTCGACTTTACGTTAATCGACCATGTGACTCTCGAAGTGGGTACCCAATCGTTACGGACCCGAAAAAATATGTTAATTCTAAAATTTAATTCTCAACTCACAAATTGTCCCATAAAGTGTGTAGCGACATCCATGTCGTCACAAAAAGAACTAATCCTGCATCGCGCAAGTAAGATTCGCGGCGCGATTGGAACATATAGAACAAACCCGAAATCATCTCTCGGGCAATAGCCCACCAGACACAACACCTGTCTGGTCGGAGGATCCTCCCTTTTCAAAGGAGGTTAGCGGGACTTTACTCTCTGTTCCTCTAACCCCAAACTGGTGACCCTCGACAAAGAACGTCAGCGCAGCCTTCGTGCAGCTACTACTTCGTGCCGTCATCATCACTTCCTCAAGCTTTCGAGCAGCGAGCCATACAGCCAGCACCCACGGCTATATGGGTATCCTGACCACCAGCATGCCTACTTGGTCATACCTGGTCATCACCCTCAGCCTCATCAGCGACCTTGGCTAAACACCTGCACCTTCAGCCAATCACATGAAGAGCCTTGAAGAACCTCTCCTGGTCGACGACAGCAGTCAAGCCCTACGTCGCACAGCACCGCTCCGACTCACTGGAGCTAGCCGCAATACTCCGACTCACTGGAGCCTGCAGCATCATATCCCGACTCACTGGGATAGCACCACCCCGACTCACTGGGGCATCACCGCAGACAGTTCCGACTCACCGAGAACTACCTATGCGGAATCCGGTTCCGACTCACTGGAACCAACTTCCATTGGCCTGGCACGCATCACGACGCCTCAAGAAGCATCAAGAACCATCGATCTCCGATCTCCGGAGGGGAGTGATGTAGCGACATCCATGTCGTCACAAAAAGAACTAATCCTGCATCGCGCAAGTAAGATTCGCGGCGCGATTGGAACATATAGAACAAACCCGAAATCATCTATCGGGTAGTAGCCCACCAGATATAACACCTGTCTGGTCGGAGGATCCTCCCTTTTCAACGGAGGTACCTATGTGGGACTTTACTCTCTGTCCCACTACCCCCAAACTGGTGACCCTCGACAAAGAACGTCAGCGCAGCCTTCGTGCAGCTACTACTTCGTGCCGTCATCATCACTTCCTCAAGCTTTCGAGCAGCGAGCCATACAGCCAGCACCCACGGCTATATGGGTATCCTGACCACCAGCATGCCTACTTGGTCATACCTGGTCATCACCCTCAGCCTCATCAGCGACCTTGGCTAAACACCTGCACCTTCGGCCAATCACATGAAGAGCCTTGAAGAACCTCTCCTGGTCGACGAAAGCAGTCAAGCCCTACGTCGCACAGCATCGCTCCGACTCACTGGAGCCAGCCGCAATACTCCGACTCACTGGAGCCTGCAGCATCATATCCTGACTCACTGGGATAGCACCACCCCGACTCACTGGGGTATCACCGCAGACAGTTCCGACTCACCGAGAACTATGCGGAATCCGGTTCCGACTCACTGGAACCAACCTCCATTGGCCTGGCACGCATCACACGACGCATCAAGAAGCATCAAGAACTATCGATCTCCGATCTCCGGAGGGGAGTGATGTAGCGACATCTAAAATATGTCGTCACAAATTAACTAATCCTGCATCGCGCAAGTAAGATTCGCGGCGCGATTGGAACATATAGAACAAACCCGAAAACATCTATCGGGCAGTAGCCCACCAGACTTAACACCTGTCTGGTCGGAGGATCCTCCCTTTTCAAAGGAGGTATGTGGGACTTTACTCTCTGTCCCACTACCCCCAAAGTGTATTAAACTACTGTATTTTAGCGGTTACTTCAAATTGACAGGAAAATTTAAACAAAATAAGTTTCATAAATAGAAGTTATTTCGACTGTCTCTATACCTAGAGTAGAATAACTCTCGAATCTGATTTATATTTCTTTTTTTATTTCGGTTTTAAGCTTAGCTTTAAAGATATCTATATGGTATCTTTTAATGTGTGTAATAAAAAAAAATATAATTATCAGGGCTTATTCCTTTTTTGAAATCGAATAATATCGGAACGTAACAGTTTAGCCGTTGTATATGAACGAAAGTTAAGTATCGCGAGCGTACGTGGTAGTGGCGACTGTGAAAAATGAGACGGAACTACCGGTTTCCCGAGTGTTCGCCGCTCTTCGAAGCAAGCCGCCGCAGTCTGAATATCAAAAAAAAAAAAAAAAAATTATAACCGACTTCAATATAAAAAAAAACCACAAAAAAGTATAAAATAACTTTAACTTCGTAAGTCGGTGTTTCTATAATACATAGTTTGGTCTCCTCGTTACTTAACACCGACTTCCGAAATTAAAGTTATTTTGCACTTTTTTTTTACATTGAAGTGGGTTATAATTTTTTTTTTAAGTTTTTTATTTCACACTTTTTAGTTGTAGTACTTGTAGAAAGTACCCGTCAGCCAAATTTAAATAAATACCTTCCGCCATTCGGTTCCATCATCAAATCATCATGCTTCTTTCTTCAGTCAGTCACCGACAACAAGTATAAATAAAGAACTTTACTTGTTACGACAGTTCTGCTATGATTTTTTGAAGAGGTCCGTTCTATAGAGAGAGATAAGAGTACCTATCGTCACAATTCCAATGTCGACCGATCGGAATTAAACTCGAGAGTAAGCCCCCAGATCAAATCAATATTTTTATGGGACCAACTCGGGACTATAACTTTTCAACCAAAATAAAAAGAAAAAACAAAATCGGTTCACAATTAACCGAGATATCCCAAAAAAAAAACCCCAAACCCCTCCTTTTCGAAATCGGTTAAAAAGCCGTTTCCGATTGTGTACGTGGAGATACAAGAGACGTAAACCTAACTTCTATTGATGAAATCAGTTTTCCCTGTCAATCTGAAGTAATCGCTAAAATACAATTTGTGAGTATAGAATTAACATATTTTTTTATACTTATCACGTGTACATAATACACAGCGTTCGTACAATAGATAACTGCAGAGAAATAGCTGAAATTGTATCTACAAATATTGATTACAGGTGGCGTTGCTACAGAGAATTTTCCGCAGCAACGCCACATTCATTTACTTTTTTCTTTTAAATTAAAAGTCGTACATTCACAAACAATACATGTACGTCATGTACGTTGGCCGTACATAGAAATGGATTATATCATAATAAAAAAATATAAGGTGGCGTTGCTAGAGAGCACAACACAAATTTTGCTATTTTTATTTAACTTTTTAAAATTCTAATATCCGTAACTGGGGGTCTACTCTCTTTCTCCGAAAAACGAAGTTTCGTAAGAAATTTCGCGTGTTTCCTACCACGGTTCATTTCGTTCCCGAAATTTCATACGAACGAAAATAGTTTGACGTTTCGATTCTCTAAACCTACTCTAATTGGCAAAGTTTCGAAAAAAAAAATGAGTTTGACACACGAATGTTTCTAAATTTTAACGTCAAATTGACGAAACCAAAAACGTTACCTTTTGATTTTCGTTTTTGTGGATTTCATGTGATAATA